>OU343055.1:46213171-46573877 GCA_910593695.2 Ocypus olens
ACTCCGTTTGAGCGTTCAAAAGTAATATCTTATCTTGGCGTTTCGAAAAATCCCCTATGTGTTTTCACTTTTGGTTCAAACGGGGACCACCTGGTGTATAGGGGGTCGCACCTTCTAAACTTCGGATCCCGACGTTTTGGGTGATTTCCGAGAAACTATTTATTTATGGAAATAATAATGGTCATTAACTTTTTCCGCTACCGGAAATATAATAATAATAATAATAGAAAATATTGTAAAAAACGGCTTGTGATGTAAACAAACGAACTTCAAAACAGATATTTGCTGGGCGGGTTATATGTTTCTATATATAATTTTATCGAATTATATGCTCTGTTATATTTAACTATATGTTAATTATAATTGTAAATGGTGTATCCGTGTAGTAATAATAAAATAATAAATAAAATAAAATAATATATGAAACGATTTTCGTCAACACGTTTAAACGGAAATATCTCTTTAAATGTCAACACGTTTAAATGAGGAAAACACGTTTAAACGTTTAGACGTGTAAACGTGAATATCCGTTTAAACGTTTAAAAACCGTTTACTAACTAAGAACACGTTTATACGTGTACACGTGTATACGTGTATTAACGAGTCCCAACCTAGAATCCCCAACGTAGAATAATATGTCAGCGTGATCCAAAATGTCGCGAAAAGTCAAATTTGACGCAAATTGAATGCATTCCTAACCTAGAATCCCAAAAGCCAAAATTTTAATACGTTCCATCACCAACAATCATCAAAAATTTGTTTTCCATGTAGGTAAACTCTGACAGATCATTTGTCTAGAGTTGAGGTGTACAAACTAGAGCCTGCGGATCAGACCCGACCCGGCAGGTGATTTTATGTGGCCCGCGAAGGTTTTTAAAAAATACTGATTTTTTCGCGCGAATCCGTTTGATTTTGTAATGTGTATCCATTTGACTGCAATGTTACCGACGTTTCAAGTATGTTTCAAATGGAAATGATTGATCTTCACATCGAACGATCAAATTAAGGATAATAATAATAATAATAATCATAATAATAATAATAAACTTTATTTCTCATTTATAAACATTACATAAATATTTCATAATGGATAAGTGAAGAAAACTTTCTTCGGTTTTTACAAAATTTTGAATACAAAAGAAAAATTTAAAGCAATTTTTTCGTAAAAGTTTAATTTATTGGCTTGTATTTTAGATTTTTAGCCGTGAAATTTTTGCTGTGAAATTATCTTCATTTTGGTCTAAATTTTTGATTTTTTTGTCAGAATTTTTAATTTTCAAGTCCGAATTTTTGAGCTAAATTTCTCATTTTTTAATTATTAGATTTTTTAACTTGAATTATTTTATTTTAGGCTAGAATTTTTTTTGCCGTTATTTTTGAGATTTTTGGACTAAGGTTCTGAATTTTAGCCCTTCATTTTGGATTTTTTAACATGAATTATTGTTTTTTATGGGCGGATTTTTACTATTATCGAGTTTCTGATGGGCAACTTATTTTTGGGCGGAAAATGGAAAATTATTTTTCTTTCACTTGAATTTTCAATTTTTTTGGTCTGCATTTTTTATTTCTTAGACCAGAATTTTTGATTTTTGGTCCTGTATCTAAGATGTTTGGCCTGAGTATTCGTTTTCTTTGTTTCAAACTTTTGGCCTAAATATTGTGTATTTTGTCCAAAATTTTCGATCTAAATTTTCGATTTTCTTTGGCCTATATTTTGGTTTTTTACCTTGTTTATTAATTGTAATGAGCGACTTTTTGATTACTTTATTATTTATTTACTTACATTTTATTTATTTATTTATTTTTAGGTTTATTTAGTTTTAACCTGAATTATTGATTTTTATAAGCGCCTTTTTTGATTTTTTGAGCGTAGTTTCGAGTTTTTAAGTCCAAGCTTTTGATTTTTTTTTCAAAATTTTTTTAACGGAAATATCCGATTTGGGGTCCCTAGATGCCATTTCAACAATTTCTGGAAAAACACATTTTGTGTCTGTGCATGTGTCTGTATGTCTGTGCGCGCTGTATCTCAAAAACTAATTCAGCAATTAACATGAAACTTAAGACATAAGTCTTATTTGATAATCCGAAGAACTGAAAAGCTTTTGGTAAAATTTCGTACACCGGGTGTACAAGTGGGTGTTTACCTTAACCGTTTTTCGTTTTTTTCCAATAATTTTTTTAAATGTGGAAAATATTACGAAAACATTCAAATCAATATTAAAGACAACTAACAAATTAACATATTTTATTTGAAAATATTTTTCATAAAATCATTGTCATTCGAGAAAAAAAATATTGTTTTTTTTTCATTTTTGGTTTATAATTTTGAAACGATAATCGTTACAACAAATGTATGTTAATCATATTTGTAGAGAATGCCAAAATGAACAACTTATGAAGAATAAGTTTTTTTTTTAAATCGCTTTAGTTTTTGAGTAAAGTGAGTTTTTGAATTTGAAGTATAATTTTACCATTTTTCATAATTTTGACGTTTTAAACGTCAGTTTCATCTGAGTATACAAAACGCTCGATGTACATTTAAAATATGATTTAAATTGAAAATAAACCATATAAATGATGCCATCAAGTCGGAGAAGGTAACATGATGGCCACATCATCATTTTTTTTTTAATTCTCGAATCTACTTAGAAATCATGTATTTTTGACATACTGAAAACAATTGACAACTGTAAACGAATTGGCGAAACTCAAAACTTTAATTGCAAAAGGTAGAATTACCATCTCACAATTAAAATAAATTTAAAAAAACATATTGACTTGGACGTTTCTTCAAAATTCTCAAATCTAATTAGAAATCAAGTACTTTTGACACACTAAAAACGATTGGCATCCCCTCGCTGGAAACAAATCTGCACTCTAAAATAGAATTGCAAAACTGAAATTTGCGTTAAGATGCAAAATAGTTGTAAATTCTACCTCTTGGAATTGTCTTCAAAATTTTCAAATCTATTCAGAAATCTTGTATTTTTGACATACTGAAATTATTTGACAACTGTAAACGAAATGGCGAAACCAAAACTTGAATTCCAAAAAGTAAAATTTGCATCTCTCACTATTAAAATAAATTAAAAAAATATTGATCTTGGAATTTTTTTCTAAATCCTCAGATCTTCTTAGAAATCATGTACTTTTAACATACTAAAAAAACAATTGGCATCCCCTTGCTGGAAACAAAATAGCGATACTCTGAAATTAATTAATTCTAAATTTTATTCTACTTTTAATTCTGATTTTAATTGATTTTAATTGATTTTAATTTTAATTTTTATTTTTATTTATTTTAAATTTTTAGTCTGATTTTAGTTTTTAATTTTTAATTGTTAATTGTCAATTTTTGATGTTTGTTTTTAATTTTTATTTTAATTTTGATTTTAAATTTTAATTTGAAGTTTTAACGTGTTAATATTTGTAATCAAACTTAATTTTAATTGTATATTTTTGACGACTACATCCGCTTAAATGTTATATTTAATAATCCGAAGAACTGAAAAGCTTTTGGTAAAATTTCGTACACCGGAAGTGGGTGTTTACCTTAACTGTTTTTTGTTTTTTGCCAATATTTTCCTAAATATGAAAAATATCACAAAAACATTTAAACAAATATTGAAGACAATAAAGAAATGAACATCTTTGGTTTGAAAATATTTTTCATAAAATCATTGTTATTCGAGAAAAAAATTTATCAATTTTTTTTTCATTTTTGCTTTATAATTATGAAACGATAATAGTTACAGCAAATTTAAATTAATAATAATTGTAGACAATGCTAAAATGAACAACTTACAAAGAATAAGTTTTTTTCTCTAAACTAAATCTCTTTAGTTTCTGAGTAAACTAAGTTTTTGAATTTGAAGGAAAATCTTTCATAATTTTGACGTTTTTAGTTATATTACGATAATTGTTGCAGTGACAATGTGTACTAGTTTGGCAGGTAATTTTTTTTCTACCAAACTAATACGATTTGTCACTGTAACAATTTGTCAATTCGTAAGTTCGAAGAGTATTCGATCAGATTTTTTTTCCTGTTTGAAGTCATGGAAATCAAGATTAATAATTTGATATAAATTACCTTCAAAGTTAGAATTATCGAATTATCAAAAGTGTCCAGTGACTTACCTGTAAAATGCAACGATTTGATTGGTTAATATAAGTTAAAAAAATGATCACCAAAAATTTGTTTTCCATATAGGCCAACCCTGACAGATCATTAATTGTTCAGAGTATGTCGCAAACAAGTCGCTAAGATACAAGCAAACTATGGAATTTCCTAATAGCAGAAATGTCATTGAACATGAAAATAAATTCCACTTTTTTTTTAAATGTGCACGTTTAACACGAATATTTTTGATAAGACAAATATTTCGATACCATGGGAATTTTTACGATCCATGTAAAACATGCACTAACCATAAACATTTAACAGCTGGTGCTTCGCCGTTTAGCATAAATCACTAGAACGCCGTCACCGATCCTAATCTGCTGTCAAAAGGAATATATCACGTAAAAAAAAATTCCGTTTACCGTTTACTTGCGTAATCTATATATTACATTTCGACGTTACGGATCATTGGCCAAAAAAGTTATGTGCATAAATTTCATTAATTGCAAATCGATTGCGTTCGGGAAGAATGCTATACATATTATATATACAAATAAAGTAATAAGTCGGTCGCACCTTGGAAACGTAACTGTTTCCTTATCTACGTTTTTCTTGGGAAGCAAAGGCGGAAGCCAGGGTTTATTGTCCCGATTTGTTCTGTTTGTTTCTTGCTTTGATAATGGATTGATTGTTGAGTCGGGCGAGGATTTTGCTTAGTTTTTGACCTACTTGATTACGTATAGGATGGAGGGGATATACTTATTGTTTCTAACTATGAGGAGGAATTCAAATCAAATATATCCAACCAGGAAAGAGTTATAGATAAAATAAAATTTTATTCTTCGGCATATGGAGTCAAAAAACGCGATCCTTCAAAAATATCTTTCGGTAACTTCTCAAAAAAATCAGGAATGGCCTCCTTAAGTTCTTGATCTGATCATCGCAAATGTTTCTTTGGCTTAGGAAAGACCAGGAAAGAGTAAATATAAAATTTTATTTTTCGACATATGAACCTTTAACAGTTACACACTTCTCCAATAACGCGATGCCTAAAAAAATATTTCGGTAACTCTTCAAAAAACTCTGAAATGGCCTCCTTGAGTTCTTGATCTGATCATCGCAAGTGTTTCTTTAGCTTAGGAAAGACCAGAAAATAGTAAAAATGAAATTTAACTTTTCAACATATGAACCTTTAACAGTTGCACACTTCTCCAATACCGCGTTCCCTCAAAAAAAAATCTTTCGGTAACTCCAGAAATGGCCTCCTTGAGTTCTTGATCATCGCAAGTGTTTCTTCAGTTTAGGAAAGAGGTAATAATCCCACGAAGCTATGTCAGGGCTTTAACGGGGATGTCCTAACATTGTTGATTTCTTCCCGAACTTTGTCAGTCTTATGCACTCGACCATTGCCGTGGAGCAATAAAGTATTTTGGGCAAAATTAGAGGACCTCATTCGGTGTATCGCAACTTTAAAATGTTTTTTTTTTTTTTTTTGTAGACATCTCGGTTAATTGTAGACCCCTTCTGCATATACTCAATTTATAGAATGTCCTCAGTATCCCAAAAAAAAAATCGGCAACAGGAACCAGCAGATGCTTACGTCTTTGCTGTCTTTGCTTTTCGGGTTGGTGGATATCCTCTGTGCAACCATAGCATTGATTCTTGTTTCGTTGGAACTCCCACGTTGCATCGCCCTCTACAGTTTGGGAAAAAGCTCTTGGTCACGAGCTGACGCCGCCATGTTTTCTTCGAAAATTTCTTGCCGGCGCAACTTTTGTTCAGGAGTCAGAATTCCCAGACAATTTATTCATCCCCAAATCTTCATGCAAAATTGTCAACATGGATGTCGCGCAGATTCCTATTGCAGGGGCGATAATCGAGACTTTAATTCATCGATCCTGTAGCAACACTTTTTTGATGTTGTCTTCATTTCTTGCTCAGCAGGTCGTTCACTATTATCATCTTGTATGGATTCTCTCTTAAAATACTTTGATCAGAATTTTCTTTGAAAATATGTTGGACAATTTTTGCCATATACAGCAGTCACACGTTCGTGTGTAATATTTTCTTCTATTGCCTTCTTTCGTTAAAACCTTCATCACCCTTTTATGCCCTAGTTTTAAATCAATTATTTCCATGAGTTAACCACTACACACATACACACACGACAAAAATGAATTGATTTACACACAACTTGACAGATAGTCGTTAAACTGTTTTAGCAAGTTGTCATGACAGTGCGTTTGTTTCATGGCTTGGTAGATTTAATTTTAATCTAATTTCTGTAACCTAATTACAATTTAATTACTTTTTAGAATTCACGTTTCTTAGTACCAAAAATGTTTTTTGCACTCTAAAATTTCGACGCCAGAAACGAGATATTGTTTCTAAATGGAAAGATGGTTGATAGGAATTCGGTTAAGGAGGCATTCTGCCGCAACTGTTTTTTTCAATAATTCATGTTATTGACAACCATGGAGCATAACCATTCTTTGTTAAAAAAATGACCGCCCTGATGGAACTCTAACCCTCAACGACGAAGTCAAAAGTTTGGCAATCTTCGATCAATTTTTAATTTGTGAATGCAAGAAAATAATCAAAACTTTCCTTTATAATAACCGTGTCACCAGAAGAAGACTGCATCTATTGTTTAAGTTTGTAGTTTGTCTAAACGAAAGTTTCCCAAAGTGCGTTTCGCAGAACCCTGTGGTTCCGACCCAAGAATTCAGAGGTTCCGCGAAACCAAGCTGGAATTTGCAATAACGTATTTTCAAAATCTTGTGTGAAGATATGGATAATCCAATTTTGCCGCCATCCGTCTTTTTAACTTGTTTTTTGTTTGCT
Source organism: Ocypus olens (assembly GCA_910593695.2). Lineage (NCBI taxonomy): Eukaryota > Metazoa > Arthropoda > Insecta > Coleoptera > Staphylinidae > Ocypus > Ocypus olens. Next base: position 46,220,136 of record OU343055.1, read on the forward strand.
TTGAATATACTTCAAGTCTCAAGTTCGTGCATTATGCAATATAAATTTTTAGATGATAGGAAAACGTCTACTTCTTTAGATGATCGATTTAGATCTTCTGTAATGCTGTTCAATATTTCCTCATTGCTTGAAGGCAGTTTTGGATGAAAATTATGGATAATCTGGGCGCAATTACTCTTTTTGGTGAAAAAAAACGTAGACATCGACACATGTCAAAGTGAAAAGTATATCGGGAAAAAGTCATGAGTAAATAAGTAAAAAAAAGGTCTTCACTTTCAAAAAGCTTATTCACAAAAAAAGTTACAACTTTTTCAAAATGGGCATTTTTCCCTTGAAATAAAACTTTTCAAAAACTTCGTGATTCAAATTGAGCTGTAAATTTGCATAGAAGTCACATGACTCCGCGACTCACTTCTAGGAGTTGCCTCTTTGAATCGACTCGTTCATGAGTTACCCACCTCTAGTTTTCCCACCTCTTTAATTCTACAAACAGAAAGTTGCTATCAAAATGTAAAATTCTTGTTCGAGTTTTTGAACTTCGGAAATTATTATTGGTGCATTTCAACGATCACAACTTTGAATTATCACACAGATTAAATAGCACTCTCTGGACTTGCGTACTTTGCTGATATATTTAGAAAATTTAATGAATCACGTTTGACAATGCAAGAGAAAGGACTCGACATATTCCAAGCAAAAGATAAAGTTTTAGATTTAGAGGGGTCTATTGACAAAAATTGTAGAGGGTTCTGAGAACTTTCAAAAATTTTATGAGGGTTCCGCATTCTAAAACGTTTGGGAAACACTAGTCTGAACAATTATCTTCGTAGTGATTATTGCTATTAAGTTTTATTTAATTTCGTACAGACCACAACAACTTTAATTTAATGAATATGTTTGTTCCACATAAACTCCTTTTTTCTTCTTCTAAACAACAACATCGTGATTATTGCAATTTTCAACGCTGCTATTCTAAACAGTTCAGTTGATGTTTTTCCGAACCATTCTCATAGATTTTTGAACCAAGATGTCCTCGAATCTGTCCTTTATTTTTCCTTGAACGAGAAGTTGCAGAGTTTAATAAAAGCTTCAGTTTTATTTAATTTCGTACAGACCGCAACAACTTTAATTCAATGAGTATCTTTGTTATACATAAACTCATTTTTTCCGGAATGTTTCTTCTATTTAGGCTTCTTCTTCTTATGCTGGTTTCCCTTATCCAAAGTTAGCAACAATCATCGTGGCAGTTCCAATTTTCAACGCTGACAGTCCTGTTGATATTTTTCAACCACGATGTCCTTGAATCTGTCAATAAGTTTGAGAATGTCTGGTATTTCATCTGTCTCTGCTGCCTTTCAATCTTTTGAACTGCTAAGCGCATTATTTGCCTCTTAAGGTGTTATTAATGGTACTTATGTAGTTTACGTCATTTCTTGTGTCCAATAGTTGTAATATATATTCTTACCATCATTTGATCTTTTTTTTCTAGATCTGCTATAATTTTTCTGTTATCTTTTATGAAACTATTTTGCTTGTTTTTTCTGTACCTGTGAATTCTTTGACTTTCTTGTGTAGTTCAAACAAATTGTATTCTCGGTCTAACTTTTCTGTCTTTTTTTCTCATCAATATTTCTTTGGCATCATCTTTTCAGTTACTGTGCTTCCTCACCTTCCTTCGTATTTTCAGTGATGAATTAGCCCCCCATCATTGAAAATACTAATTGAGAATAGAGCAGAGCAGCGTTTTACATCATCATGGCTTGCCGTGTCTTATTTTAGTTTAGCAATCAATGGAGGGCTATATTAGATGTTTAGATGTTGTACCTCAAAAAAAGAGACTGGTTGTTTTTTTTCGAACAGCCAACATAAAATACTAATATTGCTTAGTATTACTATCCATCGATAAGAGCAGTATAACAATGCAATGCTCTTCATCTTGGCCCGCTGTGTCGTTTGGAGGCTCATTTTACTGTTCGATGTTGTAGCTCTTTTCGAAGCTGCATCATTGAAAATACCAGTTGCTCATTATTGCAATAAAAAATAGAGTACTGCTTCGTTGTTCCGGATGAAGGAAGGGTTGTTACGACTGGGAAAGTTTATTCACCTAGAAAAAAAATAGCTAGTGTATTGAAGTATTTACATGAACAGAAACTCTTAATTCTTATTGGCCAATAAAAATGTTACAAATATACAAGACAAGATATTTTTACTATTACTTTCCATCGATAAGAGCAAAGCAGCAATACCCTTCTCTTAGCGCTTTTTCCTATCATAGGTTGGCAATAATTGGGGCCTGTTTTAATTTTCGATGATGTAGCTGTATAAAGAGAAGCCTCGAAGGAAGCAGTTAAAGTTGAGTTTGGAAAAGATATCGCAGCCAAATCATCAGGTAACTTCTTTTATCATTTCCTCATCACCTTCTAAGAGTCCCATTTCTTAACGAAACTAAGAGTCCCATTTTTTAACGAAAGTTCGCAATTATATTAAGAGCCGTTCTGCCGTTTGATGTTGCGTCTTAAAAAAGTTGCTTGATAAGCAACCAACGCTTTCTACAGGATTTTTCTGTTATATAAAACTCTCGTGTAATGTTGGAGGTTAACAGTTATTACAGCTATTCTAACTTTTGGTGCGTCTTGGAAAAGAAAAAGCTGAAAAACTGCCAAGAGAAGGTTTTTCCATCGTACAATATTGAAGGTTGGAGGTTATTATAGCTGTTTTGACTTTTGATGTTCCTTCTTAGAAACAATTGACTGAAAAGCAACCAAAGCCTTCTCTGGGTTTTTTTGTGTTCAATTGTCGTATAATATTGAAGGTTGAAGGTTACTATAGCTGTTTTGACTTTTGATGTTCCTTCTCAGAAAAAATTGCCTAAAAGCAACCAAAGCGATCTCTGAGTTTTTTTTGTGTTCAATTGTCGTAGAATATCACTTATCACATCTGTTTTAACTTTTGATATAGCGCCTTCGAAAAAGTGAACTGAAAAGCAAACAAACCTTCCTCTGTTTTTTTTCTGTTGTCTACAATTGTCCTGGTGTATTGGACGTTGGCCGTTGTCACAGCTATTCAAGCCTTTGTGTTACGCGTTAGAAACAGTGAATTGAAAAGCAAACAAACCTTTCTCTGATTTTTCTGTTGTGTATATTTGTCCTAGAATTGTAACTTTTGATATTATGTCTTCGAAAAAGTGAACTGAAAAACAAAGAAACCTTCCTCTGTTTTGTATAATTATCAGGGAATAGAGGTTGACACGTATCACAGCCAGGGGCGGCTCGTCATATAGAGCCAAGGAGCCTCTAGTTTTCATCTTAGCAAGAATTTTTAATTAAATCGAGTTTTACACTATTTCTCCATTTTAAATGTTAAAACAGTACCTGCAAAAGTTTAATGAGTAGAAAAAAATTTAATGGAACGCCGCGCGCCTTTAACCGTGCGAATTTACTTCTGGCACGACATTTCGTTAGAATATTGGCTGCGGCGCAGTGGTGCGCGGTTGGGGGAACGTGTATTTGGAGCCAAATAAATTCCGTAAAAAAATAATGTGGGATATGTCAAACATTTTCTAGAATGTCTGGATGGATTCGATAAGTTTGAAGCTAATTCTGGCGATCACTATTTTTTTAGAATTTTTTAAATCACAAAATGCAAATTATATTTTTCTAAAAATCCAGTTTCGAGTGCTGAAATTTTATTTCCAGAGGGTGTATGTCGATCATTTTCTAGTATATTAAAAATACTATATTTCTGGATGAATTTGAGTAGTTTGAAGGTAATTCTGGTAGTCACTATTTTTTTAGAATTTTTTAAATCGCAAGATGCAAATTTCGTTTTTCTAAAAATCAAGTTCGAGTGCTGAAATTTTGTTTCCAGTGGGTGTATGTCGATCATTTTCCGGTATGTCGAAAATTCAATATTTATGTATGGATTTGAGAAGTTTATAGCTAGTTCCGGTAGTCAAAATTTTTTTAGAATTTTTTAAATCACAAGATGCAAATTCTGTTTTTCTAAAACTCAAGTTTCGAGTGCTGACATTTTGTTTCCAGTGGGAGTATGTCGATCATTTTCTAGTATATTAAAAATACTATATTTCTGGATGAATTTGAGTAGTTTGAAGGTAATCCTGGTAGTCACTATTTTTTTAGAATTTTTTAAATCGAAAGGTGCAAATTCTGTTTTTTCTAAAAATCTAATTTCGATGGCTAACATTTTGTTTTCAGCGGGGATATATCGATTATTTTCCGGTTTGTTGAAAATACATTTTTTCTGGATGGATTTGAGAAGTTTGAAGCTAATTCTGGCAGTCACAATTTTTTTAGATTTTTTTTTAATCACAAGATGCAAATTTCGTTTTTCTAAAAATCAAGTTTCGAGTGTTGATATTTTGTTTCCAGTGGGGGTACGTCGATCATTTTCCAGTAGGTTAAAAATGCAATATTTCTGGATGGATTTGAGAATTTTTGAAGCTAATTATAGCTGTCACTATTTTTTAAGAATTCTTTAAATTACAAGATGCAAATTCTGTTTTTCTAAAACTCAAGTTTCGAGTGCTGACATTTTGTTTCCTGTAGGGGTATATCGATTATTTTCCCAGTATGTTAAAAATACTATATTTCTGGATGAATTTGAGAAGTTTGAAGCTAATTCTGGCAGTCACTATTTTTTTAGATTTTCTAAATCACATGATGCAGATTTCGTTTTTCTAAAAATTAAGTTTCGAGTGTTGACATTTTGTTTCCAGTGGAGGTATGTCGATTATTTTCCAGTATGTCAAAAATACAATGTTTTTAGATGGATTTGAGAGGTTTGAAGCAGTCAGGCAGTCACTCTTTGTTGGTGCAATAGCTTCTTTAGTGCGTCGATTTCGAAAATTCATAAATACGAAGGAGAAAGTTTAATCGAGATATACACTTAAAAAACAATTGGCTTTAAGGTTGTAAGGAAGAAAACGTATTTTTTGTTCTCCATGTGTTTTGTTTGAAGGTTACGTCGACGAAGAACGGTATTACAGATTTAGTGCACATCTGGGACAAAATTAGAATACAGGACAAATCAAAAGTACATATAAATAATATTTTCATTCTTTCTTCAAAAAGGAGACGGGGGGATATATTGTAAGCTAAGTGGCTCTACCACTAAAATGTTTCACGAGCCGCTACTGATCACAGCTATTCTAGCTTTTGATGCTGCGCCTTAGAAAAAGTGAACTGAAAAGCAAACAAACCTTTCTCTGGTTTTTTTTTCTGTCTACAATTGTCCTGAAATATTAGATGTTGACATTTGTCACAGCTATTCTAGCGTTTGATGTTGCGCCTTAGAAAAGGTGAACAGAAAATCACACAAACCTTTCTCTGATTTTTCTGTTGTGTACAATTGTAACTTTTGATGTTATGTCTTAGAAAAAGTTAACTGGAACTTTCTCAGTTTTTTTTTTCCGTTTTGTATAACTATCGGGGAATAGAGGTTGACACGTATCATAGCTATTCTAACTTTTGATGTTGCGCTTTAGAAAAGGTGAACTGAAAAGTAAACAAACCTTTCTCTGATTTTTTTTCTGTTGTGTAGGATTGTCCTGCAATTGTAACTTTTGATGTTATGTCTTAGAAGAATTGAACTGAAAAGAAAACAAACCTTCCTCTGATTTTTTCTGTTGTGTACAATTGTAACTTTTGACGTTATGTCTTAGAACAATTGAACTGAAAAGCAAACAAATCTTTCTGATGTTATTGTAACACATTCTAAAATTATAAGGAATTAATATGATTAAAACTGGAACCCGTTATGTACGTTATATACATCTTGAATCTTTTAACAAAGTGCATTTTAATGAAAGTTCTGTATATTAAATAACTATTAAACAAAAATAGCCTAAAAATCCATTGACAAGATCGTGTAAAATTTTTAAAAACAATTATTATTCTGAGCTAATGTTATGATTATGATCTCCTGGCCTTTGTTTTTTTATTAATATAGAGCCAGTGTTTTTTTTTTAAATTATTAAATAGCCAAAATTGAGATTTTACTAATTGGACATCGTAAACATTTCGAGGAGGCCCGTTTTTTGTTTTGATGAAAACGATCCTCGCGTCACGAGGAACGGAGCGAAGGTTGTTGGGCCTGGATTAGAGAACGAGAACGAGCGAGACGGCGAGCGAAAGAGGCCGTTGTTGCAGTTTGATTAGAGCAACGATCGGGAAACAGGCGAGTTCAGTGGGTTCATCGTTCTGGAGGTCGATGCTTGCTGCACGAACAATGGCGGCTGTTGCAGATCGCGCCAGATTGCCACTGAGGTAAACGTAACGGTGTAAGAGTTCGACGTTCGCTCGGAACGCAATGTGTTCAGTGCATTTACCCTTTTCCGAAGGAGATGTGTCACGATATTTACACCTAGAAAGAACTTTATCACGGCGCCCATCTCGCAACAACGGCGATCGTTTCGGAATTTCGTTCCTCTGGCCTCACGATGCGATTGAAAAAAAATGGAGTAGTGGTGTTTTCTCTTCGCAAAATCTGCGATGTGTATGTTTACTCTGGGTGTTTGCAAAATGATCATCATCTCAAGCACGATTTGTATTATTAAATAATTATTGACACTAACAAAGTCAAACTTGAAGTGTGAATTTTTTTTTTAGTAGCTAAGAACTTCGATCTCATGATGAGCATTAATTTTCAGCCTACATGAGCTCGACTGTGGTTTATCAATTATTTTTAGCTTGGGTATATTTTTTAATCATTATTACCATTAACCACCTCCGAAATGACGGCTTAATTAAATTTTTACATTTGAACTCCTAAAATCTAAAAGTACATAACTTCTGAAATTACTTCTACAAAAAAAACTCATCTTCTGAAATGACTTCTAGAAAAAATACTCCAAGTTATTCGAAAGATTCACTTGATGTCCCAGAACTGGATCGACAACAGAGAATCGAAGAAGAACAAAAACATGAATTTCGTAGAACTGCACAACGATATTGAGCCAAACTGATTTTTTTAATGATTTATAATTAGCAATGAATGTTTTTTTTAAATAATTTATAATTAGCAATGAATGGACAATCATGGACCAGGCCCAAATTTTTCTCTAAAAAAAAAATGTGTGCTACTTGGAACCTACAGCACCCGCACCAAAAGTACTACCGAAGCGCTCCGCCACTACAAAATTGCGTTCTAACTTAATAATGCATTTCCCTAATAAAGCGGGATTACGGTGTAATAACCCACTTACTCCATAATATCATAAAATCCACACTTTTTTGCGTAGTCTAGACATTATTTTCCACGTTGACCGATCGATTCCGCAGAGTGTACACTAATAAGTTTTTTTTTTTTCATGAGCGTAATCGAAATTACGTAGTCGGCTGTTGTTTTGTTTGAATCGGTAATGAGGTCGGCACGCGAGCCGAGTCAAGCACTTTTCTTGCGGTCCGTTCTTACCGGAAACGCGGCGACAATCTTCTAGAAGGTTAGCGGACCCGAGTGCCCAAATGACTCTTCGCCGCGATCTCTGGAAAAAACCACGGTGTTTTGTTCGTGAGTCACCTATGAGTTTGTGGAATTGCTGGATTGGATTGGGGCCGATCAATAAGTTCGAAACCGTGAGTCATCCGAAGGGGAATAACTGTGGATCAACTAGTTGCAACAGTTGGGATCGTAAAAATAGGCAAAAAAATACGTTTGTTGTAATAATTTTCAAAAACTTTAAAGACCCATTCGAAAAATGAAGCGTTTTTGGCACTCGGCTAGTAACTGATTGTGCCGTGATCGATAAAAATTATGTACTAATATGTTACACAGGGTTAAATAAAGGATTAATGTTGGTTTCTATAAGTGTTTCTAGTTATGAATATTTTAGTGTTAAAAAATGGGTATTTTCAACATTAAATAAAATTTAAATAATCGCTGAAAATCTAAAATGTTTTACTATAGAGACACAGATTGATTCTTTAGTAAAAAAATCCATTAAGCCAAATTAGTTTTACTTGAAAAATAAGGACGCAATTGCGTATGAGCTAGACCCTTCCGCGAGATATTTTAGTTGGCGTAAAGCAACGCCATCTGTAGAAAATAGTTATTTTTCTGCGAGAACGGCGTCGCAATAGGATTTGTAAGAGATGAGTATATTTTTTCTGTCAGGTCCGCCCATTACCTGCCATCTTACCAGTGCCCTTCAAGAGAAACTATTCGATGCGGGACGAACAGCCTTCATGAGAAGAGACCTGCGTTATCGATTCAAATAAACGTTTATAAGTTCTTCTATGTGATAATAGCATATGCTACAATTTCTAAGATTTTCACACTTCTGCAAGTTCTTCGATGTCATCGATCGTAGCATTCGCTACAATTTCTTCGATTTTCAAACTTCTGCAAGTTCTTCGATGTCATCGATCATAGCATTTGCTACAATTTCTTCGATTTTCAAACTTCTGCAAGTTCTTCGATGTGATCCTAGCATTTACTACAATTTCTTCGTTTTTCAAACTTCTGCAAGTTCTTCGATGTTATCATAGCATTTGTTACAATGTCTTTGATTTTCAAACTTCTGCAAGTTCTTCGATGTGATCCTAGCATTTGCTAGAATTTCTTAGATTTTCAAACTTCTGCAAGTTCTTCGATGTTATCCTAGCATTTGTTGCAATGTCTTTGATTTTCAAACTTCTGCAAGTTATTCGACTTGATCCTAGCATTTACTACAATTTCTTAGATTTTCAAACTTCTGCAAGTTCTTCGATGTGATCCTAGCATTTGCTAGAATTTCTTCGATTTTCCAACTTCTGCAAGTTCTTCGATGTTATCATAGCATTTGTTACAATGTCTTTGATTTTCAAACTTCTGCAAGTTCTTCGATGTGATCATAGCATTTGCTACAATTTCTTCGATTTTCAAACTTCTGCAAATTCTTCGACGTGATCATAGCATTTGCTACAATTTTTAAGATTTTCAAACTTGTGCAAGTTCTTCGATGTTATCATAGCATTTGTTGCAATGTCTTTGATTTTCAAACTTCTGCAAATTCTTCGACGTGATCATAGCATTTGCTACAATTTCTAAGATTTTCAAACTTCTGCAAGTTCTTCGATGTGGTAATAGCATTTGCTACAATTTCTAAGATTAAAAAAAAAATTAAAGATAATGGTTGCGACAGGTACTATGTGGTCATTTTAGATAATTTAAAATAAGACAACTTTTGGCATTTTAAACCACTTTATTTTATAAATAGTGTATTTCGAATTCGAAACCTGTTTCATTTCAAATTACCTTTAAATTTTTTGAAAAACAAAGTGTCTTTATACATTGAATCTGATGTGGGGGAAGCGAGGGTGTTTCTTGTTTTACTCAAAAAAATATCGTTTGTGTCTGTGGCATGTGGTTATTTGAAATTTTATGATTTGGGTTAAACTCGTAGTTCCAATTATTATTCGAAGAAAGGGAAGCAGGAGAAGAATATTTATTTCTTAATTAATTTATCCGTTGTGTTAAATTTAAAATATTATCCTCTAACCATTTAATTTTTTGAAATAAATTTGGTAAATCCGGATTTTTGTCATTTTTTTGATAAATATGAAATTCTCGGAGGGTTTGAAATTGCCAAGATTTAATCTGCGGTGTTAGCCAAAAAAATTATGAAATTCAATGCACTGAACACTTTAAATTTACAAAGTTCGATGCTTAGATTATTTTATTATTATAAAGTGCACTGAATCGAAATTTTGATATTTATAAAGTTCTGCTCGTCGAAGATTTTATAATGATATAAACACATCGGAAATGTGACATTCAAAATGTCGTTTAAAGTTTCCTGCATAAAAAAATTATATTTATAAAGCTTCCTGTATAAAAAAAATATTTATAAAGTTTTCTGCAGAGAACATTTTTGATTTATAAAGTTCTATTCATTACAAATTTAATGCTCAGAAAACTTTAAATTTATGAAGTTTAGTGCATCGATTATTGTATGCCTATAAAGTGCGATGAATCGAAATTTGAATATTTATGAAGTTCTGCTCACCGAAGATTTTATAATGATTACATTTTACACATCGGAAATTTGACATTCAAAATTTCTTTTAGTTTCCTGCATAGAAAAATTTATATTTATAAAGTTTCCTGCAGAGAACATTTTTTATTTATAAAGTTCTATTCATTAAAAATTTATTTGACATAAAAAGTAATGCTCAGAACACAGTTTAGTGCATCGATTAGTGTGTATGAATCGAAATTTTGTTATTTATAATGTTCTGCTCGTCGATAATTTTATGATGGTTACATTCTACACAAATCGCAGTTTTACCTTGAAAATTTCATATTTATAAAGTTTTCTACATAGATAATTTTATATTTATAAAATTCTATTCATTAGAAATTTAATTAAAATAAAATTTAATGCTCAGAAAAATTTTAATTTATAAAGTTTAGTGCTTAATTAAAATTTTATATGTTTAAAGTGCAACGAATCGTAACTTCTGCTAACCGAAAGCTTTATAGTTATTACAGTCAAAAACTTTGCATCGAAAATTTCATATTTATAAAGTACTCTAAACAGGGGCGGCTCGTTATGTAGAGCCAAGGAGCCATGGCACTACCTCTAATTTCAAGCGAAGCAAGAATTTTTTTAATAATTCTGAAAACACTGATTTTAAATGTTAAAACATTGCCTGCGAAATTGTTTCAATTTCTTTTTTTCCTCGAATTAAAGGCATATATTGTATGCTAAGTGGCTCTACCATCAAAATGTTCCACCAGCCGCCACTGACTCTAAATGATAAAATTACAAACACGCGGTAATGGCTGATGACCAAGCAGTCAACGCTAATTTCCACAATTTAATTGTGAACAACAAAAAAAAGTACTCTATATTAAAATTTCTGTATTTATAATGTTCTGCTTACCAAAAATTTTATAATTATGTCATTCTATACATCGAAAATTAGAGACAGGAAATTTCATCTTTACAAAATTTCCTAGTTAGATAATTTTATACCCATAAAGTTCTGTTTACGAAAACTTTGAATTTATAAAGTTTAGTGCATCGATGATTTTATGTGTATAAAGTGCGACGAATCGAAATTTTCATATTTATAAAGTTCTGCCCACCGAAGATTTTATAATGATCGCATTCAATTCCTCAGCGGTTTGACCTTAAAGATTTTATATATAAAAAGTTTGGTTTACTGAAAATTAAATTAATATATAATTTAATGCTCAGAAAACTTTTCTTTTATGAAGTTCAGTGCATCGGTAATTTTATATGTATAAAGTGCGATGAATCGAAACTTCTGTATTTATAAAGTTGTGCTAGCTTAAAATTTTGTACTTGTTACAGTCTATACACCGAAAACTCTGAATCGAAAATTATACACCCATAAAAACATTCTATAAATAGAATTGAACTTTTCATATTTATAATTTTCGTGAATAGAAAATTTTATATTTATAAAGTTATTTTCACTGGAAGTTTAATAAACGTATAATTCAATGCTCAGAAAATTTTCCGTTTTTAAAGTTCAGAGCATCGATAATGAGTTTCCTGTATAGAAAATTTTATATTTATAAAGTTGTGTTCACTGAAAATTTCATAAATATATAATTCAATGCTCAGAAAACTTTTCGTTAATAAAGTTTAGTGCATCGATAATTTTATATGTATAAAGTGCGATGAAATGAAATTTTCATATATACTTCTTTAATCAACCTTTGTAAAAAAACTATTTTTTTAAATAGAAGTTTCACCCAACAATCGTATCAGAAGAAATTGTGATGAGTTCTATCACCGAAGTCTTAATCAAAAAATAACGTTTGCAATTTTTTTTGGACCATGAAGTTCTTTTAATTACTTCTACTATCACCGAAGTCTTAATAAAAAACAACGTTTGCAATTTTTTTCGGACCACGAAGTTCTTTTAATTACTTCTGCTTTTAAGACCTCATGAAGTTGGGCAAGAATAATTTTTTGAAGACAATAAAATTTTCTGAATTTCTTTGGATAACCTTCCTAACAATCTCTCTTTTAAAATAGAAGTTTCACGTAAAAAAATTTGTATGAAATGTCGAAGAAATTGTCATGGAGTTCCATCACCGAACTCTTCATCAAAAATTAATGTTTGTCATTTCTTTTTTTTTCGGGCAATGGCGTTCTTTTAACAACTTCTGCTTTCAAGATCTTATGGGTTGAGAAGTTGGACAAGAAAAATTTTGTGAAGACACTAAAATTTTTTGAATTTTTTCGGGCAACCTTTGTAAAAAAACTCTCATTTAGAATAAACTTGTACAAGTCAATTGGCACAAATTGCATGAGCTTGTAAACGTACCTTAATAATGTTTTAGACAATTTGTCTACCGTTGCCGAACTTTTACTGGTGGTAAATTAAACAAGTCCATGATTATTCATAAATATTACATTTAATTTAACTGGAACCAACTACAAAATTATAATCTTTTACCTGGAAAGGTCGACGATAATCTCCAATAAACCGCAAATTCACACTGAGGCCCGGATAAGCCCGGCGATAATTAAATCATCCCCTTACTCAACGGGCGTCGTCCACCCTCGATTATCTCACAAACCACAAATGTCCATCCCCTCCGGTCAAATCTAATCCCTAGTTAACTTTTGGCCATAAATCAAACCGCAGACCTTTTCACTTCTAGTTCGGATTATCTACTTATTTAATGAACTGTAATCCACGAGAAAAGGGCATGAATACGTGCAGTGGTTTCGTGCCCATTCATCGAAAATCTAAGAAGTCGTTAAGTCATTAGTGTGGTTTGAATTTAAATTTGCACGTTGAAACGTATTCGGAAAATTTTTAACGCGAACCGTAAGAGTAGGTAAATAGATTAAATGTATAGTTATTACTTTCTTCGTTACGAAGTACGAGAAAGTATTGTGATCGTGAAAAAATTTTCAAAATTTTTTTTTAACGGAAATATGCGTTTTGGGGTCTAGTTGCCATTTCAACAATTTCTGTAAAAAAAAAATGGTGATGTGGCCATCATGTTACTTTCTCCGACTTGATGGTATCATTTATATTTACGGTTTCATGGTTTATTTTCAATTTCAATCATATTTTAAATGTACATCTTGCGTTTTGTAGACTCGGAAAATTCAAAAACTCAGATTACTCAAAAGCTAAAGGGATTTCGAAAAAAACTTATTCCTTATAAGTTGTTCATTTTAGCATTCTCTACAATTATTATTAACATAAATTTGCTGTAACTATTATCGTTTTATAATTATAAACCAAACATTAAAATAAAAAAAAAATTCTCGAATAAAAATGATTTTATGAAAAATGTTTTCAAGCAAAAGATATTCATTTCGTTGTTGTCTTCAAAGTTTGTTTAAATGTTTTTGTGATATTTTTCATATTTAAGAAAATATTGGCAAAAAACAAAAAAAACAGTTAAGGTAAACGACCACTTCCAGTGTACAAAATTTTACCAAAAGCTTTTCAGTTCTTCAGATTATCAAATAAGACGGATGTTCAAAGTTTCATATCAATTGCTTTATTAGTTTTTGAGATACAGCGCGCAGAGGCAGACACACACACAGACACACACCCACAGACACACACACACAGACACACACCCACAGACACACACACACACAGACACATACACAGGCACACACCCACAGACACACACACAGACACACACACAGACAGACACCAAAAAAAAATCCAGAAATTGTTGAAATGGCATCTAGGGACCCCAAGACGGATAATTCCGTAAGAAAAATTTTTGAAAAAAAATCACGATCACAATACTTTCTCGTACTTCGTAACGGAGAAAGTAAAAAGGAAACGTGTAGAAGAAATTTTACATAATTAAACCTAATTGACTCTTCTAAAATAACTCTTGTTTTTAAAAATCCAGTTATTTTTAAACGAGTTACAAATTTTTGAATTTTTTATTTTGGAATAACTAATACTTGGACGTTGGAAAAAAAAGGAAACGTGTAGAAGAAATTTTACATAATTAAACCTAATGGACTCTTCTAAAATAACTTTCGTTTTTGAAAATCCATTTATTTTTAAACGAGTTACAAATTTTTGATTTTTTTTAATTTGGAACAACTAATACTTGGACGTTGGAAAAAAAAAACTTAAAAAAATAGGAAACGTATAGAAGAAATTTTACATAATTTAACCTAATTGACTCTTCTAAAATAACTTTCGTTTTTGAAAATCCATTTATTTTTAAGCGAGTTATAAATTTTTTAAATTTTTTATTTTGGACGTTGGAAAAAAAAACTTAAAAAAATAGGAAACGTATAGTAGAAATTTTACATAATTTAACCTAATTGACTCTTCTAAAATAACTTTCGTTTTTGAAAATCCATTTATTTTTAAGCGAGTTATAATTTTTTTAAATTTTTTATTTTGGACGTTGGAAAAAAAACTTAAAAAATAGGAAACCTGTAGGAGAAATTTTACATAATTAAACCTAATTGACTCTTCTAAAATAACTGTCGTTTTTGAAAATCCATTTATTTTTAAGCGAGTTATAAATTTTTTAAATTTTTTATTTTGGACGTTGGAAAAAAAACTTAAAAAAATAGGAAACCTGTAGGAGAAATTTTACATAATTAAACCAAATTGACTCTTCTAAAAAAACTTTCGTTTTTGAAAATCCATTTATTTTTAAACGAGTTACAAATTTTTGATTTTTTTAAATTTGGACGTTGGAAAAAAAAACTTAAAAAAAAGGAAACGTATAGAAGAAATTTTAACTAATTAAACCTAATTGACTCTTCTAAAATTACTTTCGTTTTTGAAAATCCATTTACTTTTAAGCGAGTTATAAATTTTTTAAATTTTTTATTTTGGACGTTGGAAAAAAAAAACTTAAAAAAATAGGAAACTTGTAGGAGAAATTTTACATAATTTAACCTAATTGACTCTTCTAAAATAACTTTCGTTTTTGAAAATCCATTTATTTTTAAGCGAGTTATAAATTTTTGAAATTTTTTATTTTGGACGTTGAAAAAAAAACTTGAAAATATAGGAAACGCGTAGAAGAAATTTTACATAATTAAACCAAATTGATTTTTCTAAAATAACTTTCGTATTTGAATTTTTTTTATTTTGGACGTTGGAAAAAAAAACTTAAAAAAATAGGAAACGTATAGAAGAAATTTTACATAATTAAACCTAATTGACTCTTCTAAAATTACTTTCGTCTTTGAAAATCCATTTATTTTTAAGCGAGTTATAAATTTTTGAAATTTTTTATTTTGGACGTTGAAAAAAAAAACTTGAAAATATAGGAACCGCGTAGAAAAAAATTTACATAATTAAGCCAAATTGATTTTTCTAAAATAACTTTCGTATTTGAAAATCCATTTATTTTTAAGCGAATCATAAATTTTTGAATTTTTTTATTTTGGATGTTGGAAAAAAAAACTTAAAGAAAAGGAAACGTGTAGGAGAAATTTTACATAATTAAACCTAATTGACTCTTCTAGAAAAACTTTCGTTTTTGAAAATCCATTTATTTTTAAGCGAGTTATAATTTTTTTAAATTTTTTATTTTGGACGTTGGAAAAAAAAAAACTTAAAAAAATAGGAAACGTGTAGAAGAAATTTTACATAATTAAACCAAATTGACTCTTCTAAAATAACTTTCGTATTTGAAAATCCATTTATTTTTAAACGAGTTACTATTTTTTTATTTTTTTTTTATTTTGGAACTAATACTTGGACGTTGGAAAAAAAGGAAACGTGTAGAAGAAATTTTACATAATTAAACCTAACTGACTCTTCTACAATAACTTTCGTTTTTGAAAATCCATTTATTTTTAAGCGAGTTATAAATTTTTTAAATTTTTTATTTTGGACGTTGAAAAAAAACTTGAAAATATAGGAAACGTGTGGAAGAAATTTTACATAATTAAACCAAATTGACTCTTCTAAAATAACTTTCGTATTTGAAAATCCAGTTATTTTTAAACGAGTTACAAATTTTTGAATTTTTTTTATTTTGGAACAACTAATACTTGGACATTACAGCGCGCACAGACAGACACATACACAGATACACACGCACACACACACACACAGACACAAATTTTTTTTTCCAGAAATTGTTGAAATGGCATCATTTCGTACACCGGAAGTGGGCGTTTACCTTAACTGCTTTTTGTTTTTTGCCAATATTTTCTTAAATATAAAAAAATATCACAAAAACATTTAAACAAACATTAACGACAACAACGAAATGAATATCTTTTGCTTGAAAACATTTTTCATAAAATCATTTTTATTCGAGAAAAAAATGTATTATTTTTTTTAAATGTTTGTTTTATAATTATAAAACGATAATAGTTACAGCAAATTTATGTTAATAATAATTGTAGAGAATGCTAAAATGAACAACTTATAAAGAATAAGTTTTTTTCGAAATCCCTTTAGCTTTTGAGTAAACTGAGTTTTTGAATTTGAAGTATAGTTTTTCCATCTTTCATAATTTTGACGTTTTAAACGTCCCTTTCATCCGAGTCTACAAAACGCCAGATGTACATTTAAAATATGATTAAAATTGAAAATAAACCATGAAAGCGTAAATATAAATGATACCATCAAGTCGGAGAAAGTAACATGATGGCCACATCACCATTTTTAGATATTGTATTGAGTCACTCAAATTTATTTACTATAGTTTGTCTTCAACAATAGAACATTAAAACGCAGTTTTATATAAAAGGCAACTGTGATGGTTTTTATATAGGGTTCTTTAGTATTGCCTGGGAACCGTGGGTTACTCCGCGATGCTGCCAGAGAGGGGTTACTTCTTCTGTTATTGTTAGTCGAAATTACTAAATCGGATTCTTTACGTTGGTTTTTATTTCTCGTTTATAACAATTTACAGACTTAACCGAAAAACTATCGTTGTTCTTCGACCGGAGCTTAGAAGAGAAGTGTTGTTAAAGTAATGTGTTCGGTCGAAGTACAAAAATCGAGGCGGGCGCACGTGATCAGAGACTCGTTTAGCTGTGGTCAAAGTATTATTTATTGATTGATAATTGAATGGTCTTCATGATCGGTGCGTCCGTCTCGGGTACATATAGATAATACATTTTACACTATTAGAACCTTTATAACGGTAATAAATAATGCGGATTATTACATAGCAGTAGTAAGAGTAAATATAATCATGAGTAACATAATTGGCATCCGCATGACTTCCTAAATTGAACATAGATATTAAAAATAGATTGGTGATTACAATTACTATGTAAATAATATTAATGGTTTATCTAAAACAGAAAGACATGAAAACATATAATAATAATGATAGAATAATTAAATGCATATTAAATGTATAGAACACTAATAGTAGAATAATTAAATATATATAAGAATAATAATAATGAATAAAGTGAGTGGAGTACGTTACACTCCCCCCCTTAGAGAGAAAAAAAATTATTTTATATAACTTTTTTTTTTCAAAAATAAATGAAAAATCTTACTATAAAGGGACCATTAAAAATGTTATTAATCATTACGAAATCTGGCTATAATTCTTTGACTACGTCTAAGTTCTGGAGCGGCTTCGCCATTAAAAGCATTAGGTTCATTGTTTGCAATTTGGATTTGATCGGCAAGTTGGTTCAATGGTATAGCAGCAGGGGTTACATTGCGCGAAATTTTTTGTTTGTAAAACGTAGATAGTTTTTTGTAGCATTTGAATAAAAAGAAAATGAGAATCAGCAAGGATAATAGGTAAGCTAAATAGGAAGGTGAAGTCATAGAAAGTTGAGAGTCTTTCGAGATATTATCCGATAGTTTTACAATATCATCAAGTTTGTGACTAGCAGTGATCAAATTATTCTCATCGACCTGAGTTAATGGAATTGGAATCAGATGGCTGATATTTAGTTTCGGAATTTTGTCGCAACAATTGTCGACTAAAATGTTATACGAAGGCAAGGTAAATGTTAATTCACTCTCAAAGTAACTGGAGGACGAGGTTAAAGTGCTTGTACCTGTGTACGCTTTGCAGTTTGGAGCTAGGGTTAAAATTCCAGCATTACTCAATAGAATGTCGGTACTAACGGTGTTTTTGCAGGTAAGGGTAACTAGTAATTCTTTGGGAAGGATAAAAAGCCATGAATTTCTTTGTTCAAGACCTTTCCAATAAGCAGAAATAAATTTGATGATTCTTGTATCACAACTTTTGGAGATTTTTGAGTTTAATAATATGTTTGATTCACAACTGGGTTGTAGTAAGTTAGATCGTAGTGGTTGATCTTGAAAGCATATATATTTTTCGGGTAACTTATGACAGTAACTTAAATCATGAAAAGAAATATAGTTCAATTTGTTTAAAGAAATTGCAATGAAATTGGAACTTGGTTGAATGAAAATGTATGACGAGTTGTCATGAGATGTAGGAAGTGGAGATAATTTATAGAATCTGTAAGTTAATGGAGAAATTAGCGGGTTTGAAATTACAAAAATAATTTTGTTTTCCCGGAAATAAACTGCTAGAGAGGTTATTTGTAAAAGTTTAACAGCGTTTTCCCTAGTCAATGGAAGTGCATAAGATGTAGAGACCGGTAGATGTTGCAATGTGGAAGTGAGTTCTGTTAGGAATTGTTCCGGACTCAGTATAAAAGGGTGAAGGATGTTGGATTTAGCGAAAAGGATAGCATTAATTAATGTAGAATATTGTTGGCTTAATTCATTAGTCATTAAGGTTAACAAGGTCACGTGATCTTCGATCTCGTACTTCATTTGTAAGTGATGCAATTTTTCTGAGTTAGTTGAGGTGACGTTATACAATAATTCAAAGTTTTTATTAATTCGCTGTTCATTATGATTTAAATTGGCAATGGTTTCGTTAAAATTTGTAATTGTTGATTTAACAATTTTTGCTTGATCGTGAATAAGGTTTACTAAAGAGTGATCTTTGTTATTAATGTTGTTTATTATTGTGTTATAACGGTCGGCATCGTCTTGATCCAATGTACCGAATATAGTTTTGAAAATTGAACCACCAATGTTTAGCCAAGCCCGCTTCTGGGTGTTTCCTATTATTTGGCGGAGGTACTTGTCTTTCGCAAATAATGGGGGAATAAATTGTTTTAACATAATCAGTGTGCGATTGCAACTCGGATATGTATTAAAAACTTTACTATTCTGGCAGTAGTTTTCCGTTTTAGTGTGAATTTCGTGATGACCTAGGTCGGTCGATGTTAAAACATCTCCTTCCAGGTAAAATATGTGATTATATTCAAGACATAGTTCTGTCAAAGCGGTTTTTTCTTCTGAGTTAAGGTGGTCGCATTGTAAAGTATCCACTAGAGTTGTCAGCCGATTTTTATTTATATTAGGGAAATCAGTATCGGGAATTAGAGTAGGATTGAAAACTTCTGTCCTTCTTACATTTACAGGTTCGATTGTTGCATAAAAATGATCGATTATTACATCCTCAGGGGACATATTTAAAACAGTAGTGATCGCCTTGTTGTCTTTGACTACCACTAGACTACGACAAAAAATTACGTCTTGACAGATTTCCATATTATTTATAATTCCTTCATTTATTTCAGGGTTATTGATTGTTACTGACACGACCGTTTCGGATCGAGCTTTTAGAGTTATTTTATTTTTTAATTGGTTTGAGTTAGCGAAATGTTGATCATTGCAAGGAAGGCAGGGTTGGGAAATGTTTTCAATATTATTAATGGCTTCGTGTTTAAAAATAGTATTACTATCAGGATTAGGTAAGGTTAGGTTGGCATTCGTTAAAGGGTCAGGGTTAGTTATGTTATTATTATAGTTTGAGTTAATTAAATCATGAGGATTAGTGGGATTATTGTTAATAAGTGTTTTGTTGTTTCTGTGAGCAGGATTAAAATCAATTTCGTTAATTTGATTTGGGAAATTATTGAGTTTATCATGATGGTTAGGATTTATTTTAAAATTATTGTTAGAGTTAATTTTGTTCTGGAAATTAGTAAAATTATTTTTTATAAGTACTTGATGATTTTTGTTAGTTTTGTTAGTTTTGTTAGTTTCATTAATTGGAAAATCATCCTGTTGATTAGAAGAAATTTTACGTTCATTATGTTGACGGGAATTACTATTAATAGGTAAATAATTTTTATTATCATTAGGATTATAAACGATTTCATTATTATTGTTAGAGGAATTGTTAAATTCTCTATTAGGCATGGGATCCATTTTGTTATTATTATTAATATTAGTTGTATCGGAAGAATATGTAGGATTATCATTAATAGGTGGATGTGTATTGAGGTGATTAAGATCAATTTCGTTATTTGCGTAATTATCAGAAAATTTTATTCTATACTTTGGGATAGTTTTAATTTCTACAATTCGTTCTGAACTTACGAGTTCACTAGTTTTATTGTTATCTTTTGCATTGAAATTAGAAATAAAAAGATCATCACCCGAAAGGCGAGATGAATTCAGAAATTTACTTACAATATTTTTTCTATTTGTCCGCACAATTGTTTGTGGTGAAATGTTAGTTTTATTTTTATTGATCTTAATGTTGTGATCTCGTTGACAAGGGATAGGAATTTTAATATGATTATTATTTTGACTTGTGTTATAATCAATGTTAGTTTTATCGTCCTTCGAATGATCCGAATTACCTGATGATTGACTTAAAACCTTATGTATATTATCATTGATTTCGTTATTATTGCTACAGTTTTGAGCGATTTTGCTAGTTTTGTTAGGAGAATTTAGAAATTCAGAATTTTTATTACAAATAGGAATTTTAAGATGATTATTGCCATTATTTAGATCAAAATCAGGAACAGAACTATCATTACTCGAATGATCCGAGTCATTTAATGAAGTTAAGGATCTCTGGATAACATACAGAGGTAGGTAATTGTTCCCAATAAAAAGTTTTTTCTCTTGATAACAGATTTTGCTATTTACCTTGAGTAAGAAATCGTTACCAAGAATACCATCTTGTTTTATAGGGAATGAATCGGGAACTACATGAAAAATGTGAGAGATAACCTGATCGTTAATGATAACATTAAATGTACAATAACATTTTGTTTTATATGGTTCATTGGAATTATTTATACCTCGTAAGGTAATAAGATTGTCAAGGTGACAAGGTACGTGACGTTTCAACTTCGATAATTTTATTAACGAAACTTCTGAACCTGTGTCTAATAAAAATGAAGGGTCATTAATTAATTCGGGAATAGTTAATATAGTATAGGTTGATGCAGCTAATAAATTCAACGTATAAATTCGGCTTGTACTGTTGTCGACGACCGGGGTGTTGCCTCCGCCTCGGTCGATAACGAGTTTAAAGAAGCTTGTTGTTTGGACATTTGATAAGAAGTGTTTGGGGTGTTTGATCGATTAAATTGATCTGGAGAATTAACATAGCGTGAATTTTGCGGTTTATTATGATAATTTTGGAAGTTATTTCTGTTGTTTTGAGAAGGTGAGTTGTAATTTCGTGTGTTTTGGTCGTGGAAATCTGGGCGGTTTTGATTAAACCTCGGAATATTCGAATTTGAAAAATTACGATTAGAATTATGTTGGTTAGTCACATTGTTTGGGAATTGGGAATTTCTATTAGAATAATTTTGTAGCGAATCTTGATATTGTTTTTTTCGACATTCGTTTATAGAGTGTCCTCCCTTTTTGCAATAATGACACTGTATATTAAAATTAATAGGTCGTGACTTGTGGGTTTCAGGGTAATTTTGATTTGGTACATGATTTAAAGAATTGAATCTGCAATTTGATGTGACATGGGAGTTTTTGTTACAAATGTGACAAAATTTTGTTGAATTAATAAGATCAGGTGTAAGTTTTGTGTTAATATATTCCTCATTAGTTGCATAGCTAATTGCTTCTTCTAAAGTGGTGGGTTTCATCGCTCTTACCAAGAAATTTAACTGACCTTTTAGACCAGTAAGAAAAACACTAAGAACTTGTGCATTAACCATTTGAAGTTGCGCTTCACGCGCCTCTTGAGTTAAAGTTCTGGGTAGAGTGAGTATTAAATTTTGACGACATTTTTCAACACGTAATCCGAAATCAGAAACGATTTCGCTAGGTTTTTGAATACATAAATTTAAATCTGCTAAAACGGCACTGTAACTTCGTTTTATTGAAAAATTATCACGTAAAAATGTTTTTAAATCATCCCACGTGTCAATTTGTCTACTCCTAGTACAGCGGCCAGCGTCGCCAATTATTTTATTTTTTATAGCAATTAATAACTGTGGTTTTTGAGCGTCGGGAACTAACTGGATTGCGTCACTACATTGATTTATAAAATCTTCTAAATTATTATGAGGTGATAATTTAGAGTTGTCAAACCTGGTGTCAATTAGGATATTAAATGCAAAATTTAACATAGTCAGATCATTGTTTGCCATTGTAACGATAAAAAGTAATAATAAAAGTGAGAGAAAAAAAAAAAAATATATATATATAGAAAGTAATTAAATGGTTGGTTCCGTAATAGTAAGAAAATTCGACTTACAAAAAATATATATATAATGGTGACATCATGCGTCTCTAGTTGTCGGTTTCGGCTGGTGGACTCGATCCTCTCGGACTCGACTTCGATGAGGCGTCTCGGTTCTCTCCTCAGTACCTGCACGTCTCCTCCAGGTGGTCTATTCCGGCTGGTGGACTCGTTCCTCTCGGACTCGACTTCGATGTGGGGTCTCGGTTCTCTCCTCAGTACTTGCACGTCTCCTCCAGGTGGTCTATTCCGGCTGGTGGACTCGTTCCTCTCGGACTCGACTTCGATGTGGGGTCTCGGTTCTCTCCTCAGTACTTGCACGTCTCCTCCAGGTGGTCTATTCCGGCTGGTGGACTCGTTCCTCTCGGACTCGACTTCGATGTGGGGTCTCGGTTCTCTCCTCAGTACTTGCACGTCTCCTCCAGGTGGTCTATTCCGGCTGGTGGACTCGTTCCTCTCGGACTCGACTTCGATGTGGGGTCTCGGTTCTCTCCTCAGTACCTGCACGTCTGCTCCAGGTGGTCTACTTCAGCTGGTGGCTTGGTCCTCTCGAACTCGTCTCTGACGGCGGTGTACATACACAGATTTCAATTTCCAGACAATCCTACCGTCGACTGCGCCAATTTTGTGATGGTTTTTATATAGGGTTCTTTAGTATTGCCTGGGAACCGTGGGTTACTCCGCGATGCTGCCAGAGAGGGGTTACTTCTTCTGTTATTGTTAGTCGAAATTACTAAATCGGATTCTTTACGTTGGTTTTTATTTCTCGTTTATAACAATTTACAGACTTAACCGAAAAACTATCGTTGTTCTTCGACCGGAGCTTAGAAGAGAAGTGTTGTTAAAGTAATGTGTTCGGTCGAAGTACAAAAATCGAGGCGGGCGCACGTGATCAGAGACTCGTTTAGCTGTGGTCAAAGTATTATTTATTGATTGATAATTGAATGGTCTTCATGATCGGTGCGTCCGTCTCGGGTACATATAGATAATACATTTTACACTATTAGAACCTTTATAACGGTAATAAATAATGCGGATTATTACATAGCAGTAGTAAGAGTAAATATAATCATGAGTAACATAATTGGCATCCGCATGACTTCCTAAATTGAACATAGATATTAAAAATAGATTGGTGATTACAATTACTATGTAAATAATATTAATGGTTTATCTAAAACAGAAAGACATGAAAACATATAATAATAATGATAGAATAATTAAATGCATATTAAATGTATAGAACACTAATAGTAGAATAATTAAATATATATAAGAATAATAATAATGAATAAAGTGAGTGGAGTACGTTACACAACCAAATAGTGTCTCTTTTTGTTTAATAACATTTGCCGAGCAAATTTTAACTGTTTCTCCGTCCTTTTGAAAGTGGATTTCACATTCAAGCATCGGTGAAAAGTAAAACCTATTTTTATTACACACGAAAGGTACGCATTGTGACCATGATGCATACCTCCGAAACCGACAAGTTTTTGATATTTTTATCGGCCAATGCATCAACACAACACTTCTGAATTCCCATGAATAAAAGATTTTATAAGGGCCATTAGACACAATGCGCCGCAAAAACCGAAATCGCAATTTGATACCCCGAGGGATGCACTTCCGGGTTTTCTAAAGACGCACAGGCGACCCACACGTGCCCTCGTAATTTTCGACTGTTTAACATTCAAACAAATTCAAGATGCACGCGCCCGCAGGGGCGTCACCTCCCAACCTTGCACACATACCTCACGGGAGAAAAAATTAAACATCTGCACTTTCGCTGTGCGTGTGTGTGGAAAAAAAAATAGACAATGGGGCACGTATTTTGATCAGCGCGCACTTCCGCCTAACTCCGAGGTTGTTGACTTGTTTACGTAACAATTGAAATTCGCAATAAACAAATGACGCCGCGTGAATATTAATAATAACCATTACTTTTCGGTGGAGATCCATTCCTCCTCGCTAGAGCGGATTTCAGGTACGCCTTGTGGCCAAAATTTTGGTCACGCTCCAAAATCGGTTTCAAGGTGAAGACGCTTATTTACGGCCGGACCGATGCAAAAAGTCGATCCGAATCTTTTGATGATGATTCGGTGATTATAATAATGCTTCCAGAAGGTCATGGACTAGCGCAGTGTTTTCCGAGAAGCGTACGGGACTTGAGTCACCCCGTGCTTAAGTTACATAACGCGAATATTTAACTCGAGGAGGCGAGGTTAATGCCTTTGATTTATGAGCTGCTGTCGGAAAACGGCCGAAGGTCGTACCGGCTGAATAGCAACCCTTATAACGACTTCATGACTGGCTTTTAGGACAAATTACTTTATTGCTGTGAATAATCTTTATATTGCCGGACCGCGCCGTCGCAATAAAACCATTCCTGGAAGTGAACGCAAACAGCTGATGCGTTGCGGGCAACGAAATTAAATCCTAATTGGTTGCACAGGGTACGACCACGGAACCAGGATTTTAAAGGATCTAGTTAGGCACGGTCGTCATGGTCTCGTTTAACAACGCGGCGCTAATTTTTCTTTTACACACCGTGACGGTCATAACAACTTTTTTTTTGCGATGATCCGAATCCATTAATTTTTATCGTAAACAAGTTAATGATGTCTTGATCTTATGAACCGCGCAGTGAAGGTGGTCCGCGATAATAATTTCTGAGTTGCGTAACAGATAATTTAATTGAAAAATTCCAATTTTGTGGTTCAATTTTTTTAATCCACACCACATAATGACGATTGCAATCATAATTAATTTTAATAAAGAATTTTTACGGGTGTGAAGTTAGCAATAGATCCAGCAATAGATTTCAAAAATTCATACCTCGGGGACCATTAGGGAAGGTCTAAATTAATAACACAAAAAGAATCAACCCTTAATTTTAACCCTTTATATTTTGTCACCCCTTTCAAAAAAGTTTTTTTTTTTTTTAAGTTTGCAATCTGCCATAAATAAATAAAAATGCTTATTCTTATCACTAATGCAAGTACTTTAATAATCAAGAGTCAAAAAAACGTTACAGGCACTCTTTCAACCCAGAAGAAAATAATTTCTCCTTAAGTCGCAGAAATCCACATTTCGCGATATTAATCTCCATTTTTTTAAAAGTTTGCATTCAGCCATAACTAAATAAAAATTCTTATTCTTATCACTAATAAAAGTACTTTCATAATCAGAACTCAAAAAAACGTTACGGGCACTCCTTCAACCTAGAAAAAAATAATTTCTCCGTAAGTCGCAGAAATCCACAATTCGCGATATTAATCTCCATTTTTGAAAAAGTTTGCAATCAGCCATAACTAAATAAAAATTCTTATTCTTATCACTAATAAAAGTACTTTCATAATCAAAAGTCAAAAAAACGTTACGGGCACTCCTTCAACCCAGAAAAAAATAATTTCTCCGTAAGTCGCAGAAATCCACAATTCGCGATATTAATCTCCATTTTTGAAAAAGTTTGCAATCAGCCATAAATAAATAAAAATGCTTATTCTTATCACTAATGCAAGTACTTTAATAATCAAGAGTCAAAAAAACGTTACAGGCACTCTTTCAACCCAGAAGAAAATAATTTCTCCGTAAGTCGCAGAAATCCACATTTCGCGATATTAATCTCCATTTTTGAAAAAGTTTGCAATCAGCCATAACTAAATAAAAATTCTTATTCTTATCACTAATAAAAGTACTTTCATAAACAAAAGTCAAAAAAACGTTACGGGCACTTCTTCAACCCAGAAAAAAATAATTTTCACAATGTGGATTTCTGCGACTTCCGGAGAAATTATTTTTTTCTGGGTTGAAGGAGTGCCCGTAACATTCTTTTGAATTTTGATTATGAAAGTACCTTTATCAGTGATAAGAATAAGAACTTTTATTTAGTTATGGCTGATTGCAAACTTTTTCAAAAATGGAGATTAATATCGCGAATTGTGGATTTCTGCGACTTACGGAGAAATTATTTTTTTCTGGGTTGAAATTCTTTTTAAATTTTTGGTTTATAATTATAAAACGATAATAGCTACAGTAAATTTATGTTAATAATAATTGTAGAGAATGCTAAAATAAACAACTTATAAAGAATAAGTTTTTATCGAATTCCCTTTAGTTTTTGAGTAAATTGAAGTATAATTTTTCCATCTTTCATAATTTTGACGTTTTAAACGTCAGTTTCATCCGAGTTTACACGACGATCGATGTACATTTAAAATATGATTTCAATTGAAAATAAACCGTGAAAACATAAATATAAATGGCTATGATACCATCAAGTCGGAGAAAGTAACATGATGGCCACATCACCATTTTTTATTTTGTGAGTACTTTTCATTATCAAATTGGCAGTATAAAAATGTTGTCATCTTACATACGAAATTTTCCGAGTAAATGACAATTGAAGGTGAGAACTTGACATTTATAGTTTTTATAAAATGACCTTGTTCCAGCGCTTTTTTCCAAACAAAAATGATCTTGACCTTCCATATAATACAATATGGTTTCAGCAAGACGGCTCACCCCTGCACTATGCGCGTTTTTGGACAATTTCTTTACGAATAGGTGGATTGGCAGGCGAGGATAGAATAGCCTGCGAGAGTGATGAATGAGCAGAATTAGCCTGGAAAATATTTAAAAAAAAAATTTACATGTTCAAAAAAACGCGCCTAGTGCGGGGATGCGTCGTCTTGCTGAAACCATATTGTATTATATGAAAGGTCAAGATCATTGTTGTTTGGAAAAATTGCTACAAGCGCTGGAACAATGTCATTTTGCAAAAACTCTAAATACCGACTTCTCATCTTCAATTGTCATTTACTCGAAAAAATGTTCATGTAAGATGGCAACATTTTTATACTTTCAGTTCAACAATGAAAAGATCTCTCAAAATCAAGAACAAAAATAGGGGGTTACCATTTAAATACAAAATGGATGACGTCATTACTCAAAAATAAATGACGACTGAAAATACACTTTTATGCAAAAATGTGTATTTTTATAAAAGAAATCGACCTGTTCGAGGATTTTTTTCAAAAATATTTTATTTCGGTTTTATGGAATATATTCCATACTTTAGGCGCGCACTGTATATAACATCCAATCAATTAAAAAAAAATGAACAGGTCTCTAAAATAAAGTGATTAAAAATATTATACTATTTATAGCTTTATTTTTTCTAGATAGTAAAATTAAAAAAAATCTGCTATTAAAAACTTCACTTTTAAGGGATAAGCATTTTTGCACAAAAAAAGATGTGACTGTAAAGAAAATTAAAAGGCTCTACAAAAGATGTAAAATAAAAAAAATGGATTTATATTTAAAAAATTTTAAAAAGACTTCATATTTTTTTGAAGTGCGTTTTTATGCATTGTCGCACACGGACCAGCCAATCTTGTAAAACACGATGAATGATGTCTGGTGTTACTTGTCAACACGCTTAAGCGATGCACTCCCGCAGATGATCAGAAGTTTCTCCGAAGGTGTCAGGTTTGTGCTTAGTGCTGGTCACTCCCATCCAATGGTTAGGAAATTAATCATGGTGATGGTTGCGGCCGTTACTATGGAGGTAATTAATTATAGAAACACTTACTATGTTTTTTACCACAATTTATTTGATGTATGTACAAATATTACATAGAGTACATACATATCATGACTTAAGTTTCGACGTTTTACTGTCATTATCAAGTTATTCAGTGTTTCGGTTAGGAAATTGCTCATCAAGCCAGATCCTAACTGCCAAACTGTAATGGGCAGGAGCACCATCCTGTTGAAACCATTCGGGAAACGGAAATTTTTCAGAACTCTGGATACGAAGCATGTTCAGGTGCATATTGAAAGAACAATATCTAAACTTTGCAGTGACAAACCTGGATACCCTAGAACAGCTCCAGGCAACCTATCGCTTTTTGGTGGCACGCCTCGAAAGTGACGATTATGAAAATAATTAAATATATTATAAACCTGTATCGAAGAACTTAAAAAAATCAGAAATGTGCATAAAATTCAAGACTTTGAACTATGTACCAAATATTGATGTTTTAGCTTCAAAAATTGAACTTCAAGAAAGTCAGTAATGTTGTTTTTATATGGCGTGTATTATTATAGTAAAATAAAAATGTCTTAATATACAATAGATTTTCTGGTTCTATTTTAGTGGCACGCTTAGATCCGGTACTTTGAATTACCTATTTTGTGGCACGCCAATGCATTTGGGTTGACGACCGCTGCCCTAGAATACCAATTTTTATAACCAAAAATGCAGTTATTCCAGAATTTTTATTTAAATAACTTCGAAATGAAATGAACAAATAAGTAATAATGTAAGACGAATACAACGACCACGAAACCGAGCGGATATTTCTCTGTCATAAAAATGTTGCTCGCACCCGAATATGTTGTTATAGAAAGTTGTTTAGTAATTTTATTATTTTATACCATTACTTTAATTGTAATATTATAAGCTCGATTAAAATTAGGAAATGTACGTACGCCCTTGAAGGCAACTGGTAATTGGGATTGAATGCTTAGATAAATTGTCTGAATCAAAAATCCTTCGCAAGATTGAAATTGTCAATGAAAAGTTCATGGAATTCACCATCGATTATTTATTACTTTAGCTCAAGTTTATTGCAAGTATAGTTTGCTGACAGCTACCAACACTATCTATAAGTACGGTGTTACTTTAAAAGTTAGATTTACACGATACATTTCATATTGTCATGCCTTATGATAGCAATATAGTTGCATCTGTAAACAATTTGAACCGTTTTGATGTCCCCTGTCACTAGAGATGGATTCGAATAGTAAAAAATAGTAAAAAAACACAATTGTCTTGGGCCAGCAAGAGGAACAGATCATGTAAGCTTGTTTTTTGCCTAATGCAGAATTTTCAAATCTTATCATTAGGACCTTTATTTTGGGCTCGGTTCCTATCCGCTCCGGATGTTGGCAACCATATTTATTATTTTCACTTTAATTATTTCTGTTCAGCGGCAGCTCGTGGATGTTCGGCGGTGAGGCAACGGAAGAAAATTTGACCGAAAAAGCAACGGAATATTTGCTTCCTCTATTAAAGTAGTGCAGCACGAGCGGCATCTTTGTCTTTGCCTCCCCTACGGAAATCCACGAGCCGCCGCTGCTTCTGTCCCGAATTGGGCCCGATCGGTGGTTAATCCGTCCGATTTTTTTAAGATGTTTGTTTATAGTTATGAAACTACCAGGTGCCTGTAACTTCTTCAGACTTTTTGATTGCGTTGACAATTCTTTTGAAAAACCACTTATTTTTGTTCATTGGTGTAGATATAAAAATACAAGTTAATAAAAGCCATTTTGACAATAATTCATTAAGTGTGCCCCCATTTTCATCTCAAAACGATTTTTTTTTCAATTGAACACAAAACGATTATAATTACTGTGGCAAATTTTCGAACCGACATCGGCTCAATTAATGAAAATGGGGTTTGGGAATATTCGATCCCATCCGCTTATATCCTACGTCATAGTATTGCCAATTTCTTTGAAGACAACTTCATAAAAAAAGTCTCAATCAATTATAATCACCCGCTATAGAGATGGGCGAATAGACCCCTTTCCTCACTTCGATCATTTTGCAATGTACCCCAAAAATATAGTGGAGAGCAAAGAAAACAAACTTCGAAAATTTTCCAATTTACCCCGAAGACATAGTGCTCAGCAAAAAAAATTGACCTCACTTCTACGATTTCATGACTCATAATGACTCTAATCTTTTAAACGACTCAGTCATGAGTTACTCATCTCTAACCGGGTATAAGAGTTGCTTCGAAAAATATTGAAAAAAATTAATGTATGTTCGACACTTTTTAATAGTAATTTAATTTTTAAGTACGAATACTTTTTGATATTGAATTAATTTTGTAGCAAAAGGAAGTTAAATGGTTTCAAGGGTCGTTGTTAATTAGTAATTGGATTTTTAATTACGACTACTTCCTGGTATTGAATGTCACCATTTTGTAGCAAAAGGAAGCCGGCCATGTTTCAATGTGCGTCGTATCTGGGGCTACGGTTTTACTTTTAAAAACTTTGTTTAGATCAACACCAAACAAAAAAAAGCTCCTTTTCTAATGCGCCCCCCACCTCCGTGGGAGCAACCGCGATTTGCGTAATTTCCTGTCCCGATGACTTGCTCTCTTTGTGGAACAAAAATAAAAGCCAATATCTAAGCAGCATTCTTGTTTTTGAAGAGAGGTTTCTTCGGGCCAGTGACCTAGCAAACTCGCCGTTCCCGAGAGAGCATTCGCGGCCAACACAGTCCGAGGTCATGTAAAGTCACTTACCCCACTGGTACAGAAACTCACGAAAAGTGAGACGCGGCTCGCAACCGGAAAATTTCGCTGGTTTCGTTTCATTTTTTATTATTTTTTTTTAAATTCTTAGTTTCTTCATTCCGACACAGCAAAACATTCTGAAAGGAGTTTGGCAGGCCGCGGCCACGGTCAGTCGGCGACCCGGGAACAAAAGCCCGACATTGAACTCCCCACGCATCCGTAAAATCACTTCTTCTCCATCTTCGCCTTGAAATTTCCGAAACAGTCATAGCTTCAGTTGTGACGTCCTCAAGCACGCGCCCACGCCGTTAGCGCGGGTACGGTCGAGCCGCGTAAAAATTTCTGACCCCCCTCCCCCTCGTAACGGCACAGAAAATACGACGCAATAAATCCCAAAAACGGCCTTTTAATCCTCCCTCGTAAAATCTTTGACTCTGTACAGTTAATAACTGCGTTATTATGGATTTGCTGGAAATGTTCGTTCAGCGTGTGCCTCTTCTCAAAATTGCGGCAATAAACGCCCGAAAAGAAGAGGTTGTAAAGGTTATTGCTCATCATTGACATCCACTAAATAATCATCGCTGTTTACGTTTACGAAATTGTATAGAATGCATTACAATTAAGTAGTTATTGCTGCGAAAATTGTAAGAATCCCTCTGATTTTTTATTGCAGTGAAGTCATGGTGAAGAAATTAACTTGAAATAATTCTTATTCTGTACTTATGTAGCCCCACCTCTAATCTTCCTCTACAAAAAGACAATTTTTTTATCTGTGAGAGATAAATAAATAAATAGCTACTAATACACGGCTAAGAGTGACTGGTTGAAAGACTTTAGTCGACGAGAATTAAAATAATGTATGAAACAAATTTTAAAAAATCAGTTATGTCAAGAAAAAATGTACAATTTGATCAAAAATTATTTCTTCACAGATTTATTTATTTTTGTTAAAAATACATTTCGGACACCAAGTGCTTAACTGAGAAGCTACTGAAAAATTAGTGTCCGAAATGATTTAGCAAAAATAAATAAAGGATCTTTATGGGTATTTTTGTCAAGTGTATTTATTAAGTTTCATGTAACTCAACCCATCAACAAAATTATGTATAATGAAAGTCTTAGACAATTTGGCACAGAACCGTGCAATAGTTATGATCACTTTCCCTGACCAAATTACGCAATACTTTTTTAGGATATACCAAAAAATCGTTTTTGAAACTGAAGTATTGCAGACTTTTTAAAATTAACTACTATTAATTGAAACGACTCGATTGATAATAAAAAATTAAAATTGAAAACCAAAGTTTGTCTTAGTTGTATTTCTAAAACTGCCACAAAGTTATAATTCTTAAAATGCACACAGAATTGATTCTACTTTATTATAGATTCTAAATGTAAATAAATAAATTATAATAGAAACTGTAAATGGTTTTTTTTTTAATTTGGTTCATTGGATTGTGAAATTGGGCCCACCCACCACACATTATTCATATTTGGCTTAACGTACAGAGCACTGCTTTGCTTAAATGATCCTTTTTTGGTCCTTTATTATAAAAATGAATGCAGGAAAAGAAAGACAGAGAAAAGAAAACGGAGAAAAAAAAGGACAAAACTCACTAAATTAATTAAAATTAAAATGTGTAAAATGGTGGGAGGGCTCTATCTCATTATTAAATTGTTAATGGGTGGAGGGGTAGTTCGTCTTTGGTAGGCCTTGTCCCATAATCCAATTGGTAGAACCGGCGGGTGGGTGGCCACTATCTTATAATCCAACTGGTAGAACCGGAAGGATGGGTGGCCACTATCTCATAATCCAACTGGTGGAACCAGAAGCAAGGATTTCACTTGTGTAAATAAATAAATAAGTAAGATAAACAATTATAAATGTTTTTTTTTTCTTTGAATTAGTTCATTTGTAAAATCATTTGTTGGTGTTCATATGGTTGTAATATGAAACAGGGCCCACCCGCCACCCTTCATTGAAAATCAGCCTAACCTACAGAACACAGTATTGGTTACATTTTTTTATCCTTTATTATAGAAATTAGTACACATTATCAGAAAACAAAGTTTACAGTGAAGAAATGTTGGTGGGTGGTACCTATCCCAAAGTCCAACTAAAGGTACGCGCACACTTGTCGGAATCGGACGGATGGCACGCATCGGCTAAAATTGCTTAACACAGTTGTAATCGATGCACATTTATCCGTTCCTTGCCGTAACGATAAATGTGTGTGGACTGCCAACCGTGTTAAGCAATTTTATCCGTTGCGTGCCGTCCGTCCGATTCCGGCAAGTGTGCGCGTAGCTTAATAGAACTACCAAGGGATTAACGTGTATATATAAATACCTAAAATATATCAACAATCGAAGATGCTTTCTTTTTTAATTAATTAATTTGTAAAATCAATTGTTTGTATTTGGCTGAATGTGAATGGTGGTGGGTGGGCCCTATCCTACAATCCAAGTAGAACCAGAACCAAGGATATAGCATCTGTAAATAAATAAAGAAGATTTAAATTGTAAATGTTTTTTTTTAATTAGTAAATTAGTAAAATTTATAAAATCGTATGTTTACGTTCATTTGGTTGGAATGTAAAATAGGATCTGTCCACCATCCTTCATTGACATTCAACCTAACCCATAGAACAGTGTTTTGTTTAAATAATTATTGTTTTGGTTCTTTATTATAGAAAATAATATAAATCACCAGAAACAGAGTTTGCAGTGAGAGTTGAAATGTGAGGAGGGGGTGGTGGGTGGGCGCTATCCCACAAATCAACCAGTAGAACCAAAAGCAAGGGTTTCGCGTGTGTAAACAAATATCTTAAATAGATCAACAATGATTAATTTTTTAAATTAATTCATTTGTAAAATCAATTCCTTGCATTAGACTGAATGTGTATGATCGGTGGTTGGTGGTCTCTATATCACAATCTATCAAGTAATTGAAGTGGTGGGTGGGCCCTATTTGATATTAAATTTTACAAATGATGAAGTGGTGGGTGAGCCCTATTTGATATTATATTTTACAAATTAATTGGTTTGAATTTTTTATCATTTTCGATCTATTATAATTATTTATTTACACACCCGCAACCCTTTTTACTGGTTGGATTGTAGGATATGGACCACCCACCACCTTTTCTTTATATTTTATTTTAAACTGTAAACACTGTTTTCTTGTGATTTGTATTCATTTTTATAATAAAGGACCGAAAATAATAATTTTACCAAAACAGTGTTCTGCAGGTGAGGCGGCTAGATGTGAAGCAATGGTGGTGGGTGGGCTCTATCCCAAAATCCAACCAGAAGAACCAGAAACGGGGGGTTCTCGTATGTAAATGAATAAATAAAAAATATTACAAAATCGCAAATGTTTTCTTCAAATTAGTTGCTTGTGTTCAACTGGTTATAATGTGAAATAGGGCCCACCCACTATCCTACATTTACATTTCTTGTAACCTGCAGAACTCCGTTTTGGTTAAATGATAATTTTTGGTCCTTTAGTATATTATAAAAATGAATACAAATCTCCAGAAAACAAAGTTTACAGTTTAAGTTAAAATGTAAAAAAAGGGTGGTGCGTGGTCTATATCCTACAATTCAATCAGTATAACCGGAAGTTTCACGTGTATAAATAAATAATTAAAATCAAGTCGATGCGATGATTTGGCGCGAAGTTATGCAGTTTTGAAAAAAAAATACATTTTGCGCCTTTTTGGTCATAACTAGGCGAATTTCGCACGAAACTCGATGGAATTTTGCGATCTAAGAAGTTTTCGACTTTCGCGACCCCCTGAAAACCCCTACAAAAAGTGTTTTAGATTGACAAAAAATGTTCAATTTTTACAACTTGTTTTCATTTTCAATGTCATTTTTTTTTTCAAAAATTCATAACTTTACTCCAAATCATCCAAACCACTCGAATTTTTAAGGCATTTGAAGAAAATTGATTAATTTTTTTTGCCATTGTGGTGAAATTTCCCGCCGATTTGCGCACGGTACAGCCGTCAAAGTTGGACAATTTTTTACATAAAAAACTTTTTTTTCCATCGCGTTGTTACGGGGGGGGGGGCTGGACTTGGGGTCAAAATCACACATTCTTAAAGATAAAACTTGAATCTTTCCCAAACTGAAAGATTAATCGATTTTCGACCAAATTGAACCAAGTTACGACGGTTTGAAAAATCGAGTTTTTTCGAGTGGCGCTTTTTTTGACGCCGAGTGTATTTTTCTACGGTCAGAATTAAGATTTTTCTGCTGTTAAAAATGTTATTTTTCTAATTAAAACTGTCATTTCTCTATTATAGAAACGTCATTTTCTTACTGTGAAACATATCAATTGTCTACTGTCAAAAATGGTATTGTGTAACTTTTCAAATAATTGACAAACTTGCACTCACATACAATTTGACATATAGGTGTTAAAAATTAAAATTCACTTGGTTTGTTTCACGATTAAATTGTTTTATTATCAACTAGTTTCGGCTTAGTGCCATTTTCATTTCTTGAAAATGGCATTAACAATTTAATCGTGAAACAAACCAAGTGAATTTTAATTTTTGAAACCTATATTAACATAATCTTTCACCAAGTGATCAATGAGAAACAAGTATATGACATACAATTTGACAAACTGTAACATTTATACCATTTTAATTGAGTAGAAAAAAATGTCAAAATGTCAAAAAGATATTTTTCTACTCTCAAAAATATATTTTTTTTATCGTTAGAATGTAATTTTCCTGTGAAACATGTCTGAAATGGCATTTTGTGACCGTTTGCAAATAAGGTCAAAATATTTAATTTTTCGTAATTTTTCTTGTACTTGAAAATGTCAAATTTCTAGTAATTTAGTAAGTAAGTAAGTAAGTAAGTGCTTTATTCATGTCTTGACAGCAATGTCTTACATACGTCACATATACATAAAAATAAAGATAACATAAGATTACATAGTATACAAATATAATATTACACATAAAAAATTAAAAATACAAGTTTTACACGGAGGCAATATAATACGAGAAGTAATACCAATGGATACAGCTGATAGGTGCAAAATGTTTATTTAATAGACAATGTATAAATAAACTAAGAACAAAATAATACAGTAATAATTCAAACGAATAAATAAATAAATAAATAAATAGATAAATAAATAAATATAAAAATGAGTAAAATGTATATAAAATCAAGAAAATAAAATATTTAAAAGAGTATCACAGTTATTAAAATTAAAATATCATTTGTTAAAATGGTTAAAAGAGCAATAAAATTATTTAAAATATCTGATAGTAGTTAAAATACAAAAAATATGAACAAATTAAAAAATTACAACAATTACAAAATTACAACACAACATATTAAGAGTAATTACAATAGAGTCACTTTATGATTGTGTAATGGAAATTGTACATTTTAAGAATTCATCAAAAGAGTAGAAACAGTTCTCCGTTAACAATTGCAACACCATTTTCTTGAACTGTTTCATTGGTAAGACCTTCCAATCACTTGGTAATTTGTTATAAAATTTAATTTTTTCTGCAGACAAAAAATTTTAATATTTTAGCTGTTAAAATTTTCAAATTCGTCATTTTCATACTGCGAAATGTCAATTTCCTAATGTCAAAAATGACGTTCTACAGCTTTTAAAAGCTTCCGCTTTTCTGGCCTCGAGAGTTTAATTTTTATTAAAAATATTATTTTCACTCAATCAAAAATGCCAAATTTTAGGGATAAATGAAACACAATTTTTTTATGTTTTATCACTTGATAATAACTCTTTTTAATTTCTGATTTATTTATTGTAGAACATTGAAATAGAAATTTTTGAATTGTGGAATTTAACAAAATTTTCATTTTTGACGGTAGCGAATTATATTTTAAATAAATGAAACACAATTTTCTATGTTTCTATGGAGTGAAATTATCTGTAAAAATGGGCGTGACCAAGTAATTTTTGACCATGTGAAATAAAAGTTTCTAGTGCTTTTTTTTGATAAGTTTGGAGCAAACAATATTTTAGGCGGTTAGTAACTATAACAAATGAATTTGGGACAATTATTTAGGAATAAAAAGAACAAAAACTGGAATAAATCAACTCAAATCAAATTTATTGGTGCTACAAAGTCACTATAAAATAAATCGTAGTTTAATACAGTTTAATAGTTATTTACGATACAAGTAACGTTATGAAGGTTCTTACATTACGAGAGAAAAGTTTGAAAGCACGAGCGGAGAGTCATGTAAAAGCAAACAACGTTACGTGTGTCGTAACATGGTTTATTTTATTCTAATTCTATTTTTTTTTTGATTAAAAATTATGAAACGTCAAAAAGCGAAATCATGTTTATTTGCCAATATCTCCATAGAAACAAGTTGCGTTAAGATACATATAACAACACTAGTGTAGTTAAAGGTATCTTGACGTGACTAGTTGCTAAGGAGTTATTGGCATGTTAACATTATAGGATAAAATAAAATCTTAAAATTTGATGTTTTGGGCGTCACGCGATTAGAAAATTGAAAATTTTGTTGCACAAGACCAAAAGTACGAATCGAAACTAGAGACCATTGAAGTGAGCTATAACTAAGCAAATTATTCGGAAGCAAGTTTAAAGTAAAAAAAAAGGTTCTTGTAATTTTTTATTTTAGTTATTTTTCTGGCGCCATTTATTAAAGTTTCGGAACACTTTAATTTGAATATGGTACCGAAACTGACGAAAAAAACAAATTTTTAGAAAAAAATTCCATTTGGGCCATAAAATACGAATTTGGTGAAAATCCCAGCCGAATGCAGATAAGGTAAACTCAGTTGATCTAAAAGGTATTGTATCATAAATTTTACGACACCGCTCTGCATAAAAGTGTTCCAGTGAAAGTGGCAAAAGGGAAGGGTTGCGAGATAGTCAAATGGTGTGCTAATAATGGTTAAGGCCGGCCGAGCGATTCAGGGTGCAATGAACAGTTTATGGCCGCGCGATTATTTTCGGCCAGCCTTGGCTCTACACGTTACGGCGGAACGTATAATCTGTATTCAAGGTTTCTGCCAATAACCTTAAATATTTATTAGTCAAACTTATTCAGCAAGGATCGCGCCGAGCGTCGCGATAAATTTAGCAGCGAACGCTTCATACTCGAATTACAACGCAATAGATGTATTATTTACACCGAACGGCTAATACGGATTTGATGGCCGTTCTATAATTACTCGGCGTAATGCGTGTTTTTCAGGAAAAAAAAAACCGAGAAGGTGGAGTGTGCGTGGGCGCGCGATTTTGTGTGGGTGTTGAGGGGAAACAAATTAGATCGTTAGTTTGGAATTAGAACAATACCTTCGGGAAGGATCACTTGCATTTGGTACCTGGTGTGTGGATGGTTGCATAATTTTGAGTGATTTGGTTGCGTAAGTATTTTTTTAACCTCATTGTTGTGTCACATAAAACAAAAAACATTGGTACTCATGGTAATTCGATTCGAGCAATAATAATTGAATAAATTTTGGACAGTGTAGGTGATCGGTATTCATGTTAATTCGTTCATGCACCCTCCCGCGGTTTCTCGGTCATGGGATGCTTAGTAGCGTGTGGTGGAATCCATCCATTGAGCTCTAGTAAGCAGTTGGCGCGTGTTAATTAATGATTAGTGCAGTTTGCGTTCCAATTATTGTTTCCTTTTTATTGTTGGTTGGCTTTGGTATGGGCCAGCGATGCCGAAAACCAAGTGAAAGGATTATTATCTCGATTTCGATGAGGCTCGCGAGAGTGTTCGTTGTATACAAGTGTGTGTGTGTGTGTGTGTGCGCGCAATCAAGTCGGCCTTGGCCGTAGAGCTGCACGCTTGTCTGGGTAATTCAGTCAAGGTTCGCGTTCAATGAACTTAATTCCGCGGCCCCACCAACAAAAGGTGGAGCGAACCATCATCAACCAATCGTCGCGGCCGTGCGAATGGTTTTATTGGTCGAAAACGATTTTGTTGTCAGTGACCTCCAACTTGAAAATACGATGAACCCGCGGAGTTCGCGGCTTTTGCCTGGCTAAAATGCCACACACACCAGAGAGAACCCTGTCCTCTCCCCCCCACCTCCTCCACTTGTTGAACGCGTCGAACCGACGGTCGAGAATCGCCCGCTGCCCTTCAGGTAGTAAAGTCCTTATTTACTATAACACCGGAGTCTTCGGGCCCAGTTGCTATCGGGACTTTCACTCTCACCAGATCCTCCGGACTGGAAGGTTCTCTCTTGCGTTTGTTGCCTTTAACATAATTCAGTTCAGTGTCGCGATTCGTGAGTTTTTGGATATGTAAGCGGAGACAAGTGCCCCCTCAACGGATTTTTTTCGAAAAAACTATTTTGCTATTTAACAAGTGCTAGTGAAAATGATCCTCTCGCCGGATAGCAGCGTGCACCACCACAGTGTCGTCGCGCAATTACCAGAAAACACCCATTACACAGACATATCTTCGTCCACCCATATCAGGGAACCAACACTAAATCTAGGTACTACAATTTTTTTTTAATACTCAAACAACAATCGCCAAAATTTCTAAACTGAATTAAAAAATATTTATGGTTAAAACAAAGTGAATTTTAAAATTCAGTTTCATTATCAGTTGCGGCCGGTGTTTTATATTTAATTGTTATTCATTTGTAAATTTACTTAACTAGAGGAAATAAAGATTATTATTGTTACCATCTTCATTAATAACGTTTCCTTGTATAATTTTTTGGTTTGTACATTTTCAATTCAGCTTTATTAAGATGATGATGACGGTTATTAAGTTTGATAAATTTAATAAACGCATAATATGGCCAAAATATATTAATATACTCTGGCCGCGCTATGAAGGCGTCTGAGGTGATTTTGTTAGTTTACCCTCACAGATATTTACACTTTACTTGCTAGCTATTTTATTTTACAATATTTTAGTATTTCAATAATTTAGTTTTATGTATGATAATCATTAATAATTTTTAATTTCTTTGTTTGTTCTTATGTACACTCATCTGACTTGTGTAACACTAATGTGAAAAGCACCAATAAAATTATTATTATTATTATTATTGGTGCACTAACGGCTTCTATTTATAAATCAGTGGTTCTTAAAAGAAAAAAAAAACATCTCATTTTCGGTTATTAAGACGCAAATGAGGGCGGTCCAAGTTAATCACCTCAAACGCCTTCATAGCGCGGCCAGACTTTATTTAAAATCTACAAAATTAAGGGAAGTAGTTGTTTCAAAAAGTTTTTTTGTCTTTGTAATACTTAATTTTGTAGATTTGCGAACAGGCTGAATATTTTCGTAAATTCGGACAATTTTCGTGTTTATTTAATTTATTTAATGTATCAATGCAACAAGTAAGGGTTATTTATTAATTTTAAAGGAAATATGAGATTTATTTAATGCATCTGCAATAAATAAGGGTTTCTAATTTACTCTATGAATTTTGAAATAAATATGAAATTTATTTAACGTATTTGCAACAAGTAAGGGTTTCTTATTTCATTTATTAATTTTGAAGTAAAATTTATTTAATGTATCTGCAACAAGTGAGGGTTTCCAATGTTTTTTTAAATTAATTTTAAAGTAAATATGAGATTTATTTAATGTATCTGCAACAAATAAGGGTTTCTAATTTACTATATGAATTTTGAAATAAATATGAAATTTATTTAACGTATTTGCAACAAGTAAGGGTTTCTTATTTCATTTATTAATTTTGAAATAAAATTTATTTAACGTATCTGCAACAAGTGAGGGTTTCCAATGTTTTTTTTTATTAATTTTAAAGTAAATATGAGATTTATTTAATGTATCTGCAGCAAATCAGGGTTTCTAATTTACTATATGAATTTTGAAATAAATATGAAATTTATTTAACGTATTTGCAACAAGTAAGGGTTTCTAATTTCATTTATTAATATTGAAGTAAAATTTATTCAACGTATCTGCAACAAGTGAGGGTTTCTAATGTTTTTTTTTTTTATAAATTTTAAAGTAAATATGAGATTTATTTAATGTATCTGCAACAAATAAGGGTTTTTAATTTACTATATGAATTTTGAAATAAATATGAAATTTATTTAACGTATTTGCAACAAGTAAGGGTTTCTTATTTCATTTATTAATTTTGAAATAAAATTGATTTAACGTATCTGCAACAAGTGAGGATTTCCAATGTTTTTGTTTTAATTAATTTTAAAGTAAATATAAGATTTATTTGATGTATCTGCAACAAATAAGGGTTTCTAATTTACTATATGAATTTTGAAATAAATATGAAATTTATTTAACGTATTTGCAACAAGTAAGGGTTTCTAATTTCATTTATTAATATTGAAGTAAAATTTATTCAACGTATCTGCAACAAGTGAGGGTTTCTAATGTTTTTTTTTTTTATAAATTTTAAAGTAAATATGAGATTTATTTAATGTATCTGCAACAAATAAGGGTTTTTAATTTACTATATGAATTTTGAAATAAATATGAAATTTATTTAACGTATTTTCAACAAGTAAGGGTTTCTTATTTCATTTATTAATTTTGTAATAAAATTTATTTAATATATCTGCAACAAGTGAGGGTTTCTAATGTTTTTTTTTTAAATTAATTTTAAAGTAAATATGAATTTATTTAATGCATCAGCAACAAATAAAGGTTTGTAATTTAATATATTAATTTTGAATGGCTGAAAGACCTCGGCCGATGGCCTGTTGTATTTTGATGTATCTCGAGTACAATATTATTATTAATTTTGAAATAAATATTAAATTTATTTATTGTATCTGCAACAAGTAAAGATTTCTAATTTCATTTATTAATTTGGAACCAAAATTTATTACGCAATTTGCGAATTGCACAATTCAACATTTAAAAGTATCGAGTTTTTTTATTTATTTATAAAGTGATCTTGAACTGGCAACATCTATTAATTGAAGTATGATTAATACAGTTTCCTGCAACAAATAAGGGTTTCTAATTTGATATATGAATTTTGAAATAAATATGAAATTTATTTAAAGTATTTGCAACAAGTAAGGGTTTCTAATGTTATTTATTAATTTTAAAGTAAATATAAGATTTATTTAATGCATCTGCAACAAATAAGGGTTTCTAATTTAATATATTAATTTTGAATGTCTGAAAGACCTCAGTCGATGGCCTGTTGTATTTCAATGTATCTCTAGTACAATAAATTGTATTATTATTATTATTATTAATTTTGAAATAAATATGAGATTTATTTAATGTATCTACAACAAGTAAAGATTTCTAATTTCATTTATTAATTTGGAACTAAAATTTATTACGCAATTTGCGAATTGCACAATTCAACATTTAAAAGTATTATTGAGTTTTTTTTTTCTTTTAATTTATAAAGTGATCTTGAACTTTCAACATCTATTAATTGAAATATGATTAATACAGTTTCCTGCTGTAATTTTTTTGGTGTGTGCATTTTGAATTCACTTTTATGGTTGGCATGGCCATGGTTTTTGATTTATAATGGTTTCTGCTATGAATTTGTTTGACTTGCGCATTTCCAATTCGCTTTAAATTAGGATGATGATCTGGAATGAAACAAAGTAAATTTAATATCGCAGAAAAGTGTGAAATTAAGTTTGTAATAATTGTCATTATCAAAATAAAACTCTTATTTTTTAAATTAGTCATTTTGGAGGCTTTTTTGGCGCATTTTTATAAATCCAAAACACTAGTAATGTTGTGAATATCACACAGTTTATTTATAATTAACGATTTGCTTGTAAGCTTGTAATTCTTAATAAACTATTTTTTTTTATTCAACTTTTCAAATCTGGCTTGCAAAATGAATAAAAAAATCTTTCAAAAATGTCGGTATTAAATGACTAGATTTTGTGAATGTGTGCAAAGATTTCACTAAATTTGGCGAATGTGAGCAAAATTTTCACTAATTTTGGTTAATGTGCACAAATATTTCACTAAATTTGGCGAATGTGTGCCAAAAATTTCGTTATTAAATGACTAAATTTGGCGAATGTGTGTACAAATTTCACAAAATTTTGGGAATATGACCAAAATTTTACTAATTTTGGCGGCAGTGTGCAAAAATTTCACCAATTTTGATGACTGAGTGCAAAAATTTCACTAATTTTGGCGACTGAGTTCAAATATTTCGCTATTAAATGACTCACTTTGGCGAATTTATACAAAAATTTCTGTATTAAAAGACTAAATTTGGCTATGTGTGCAAAAGTTTCACTAAATTTTGCGAATGTGTGCAAAAATTTCGCTATATTTGGTGAATGTGTGCAAAAATTTCAATAAACCAACCTTTCTTACCAGCTAATAATTTTAAATTAAATAAAATTTTTGGAAACACATTAAATATAATTCTTAAAATTTTGGGACTGGGGCTTATAACTCCGCAAACCACTAGTGTTGAATAATAAAAAATAACATAAGATCTCATGTTGCTTAGATCTAAAATAAGGATTTAAAAAAGCCATTTTTTTGCTAGTTTCTGCTGTTTCAATATAAAACGTGGATTAAATTTTTTATTGTTCCGATGACTAATCATTATAAGCTGATCGTTGTTTTTCAAAATCGATTTTTATAATTTATTGTTTTAATATTAACATACGGGTCAGTACTTCTCTACACTGTGTTGGAGGCTGTATTTTGAAAATAGAAGCCTTTAAGGTGCTGTATCGCAGAATACTTAAGATCTTGAGGACAAAAAGAATTACTAACGAAGAAGTACTACGAGTAGAAAAAAGTGAAAATGGGACATGATGTGATGCGAAATTAGAAAAAAAAGAACCTTTATTGGGTATATGCCAATAAATTAGAAAATTAGAAGTAGCTTATCATCAAAGGCAAGATCGAAGGAAGAAAATAGAAGATATTCTTTAGAAAATAAGGAACTAAAGATGAACGGAACTACGAGAAACTTGAAGAAATTGTCGCAAACATCCATTAATGGACATGGAAAGATGAAGGACAGATTTTCAAGAATAGTATGATAAAATAGATACTGATAGTACCAAATTGAAAGATTGAACAGCGCGAATGTTTAATTCCAAAATTCTTTTGAAAATACTAGCGAAACTAGTAGATTTTCTCAGTTAACTATTTAGTGTATTTGAGAACTGTTGATATCGAAAATACCTTAATAAAGGTTCAGTGTATAAAAATATTTCTCATACACACTAACCATTGCACTTTAAGACTCTTGGGACCTTTTGGGAGCTATAGTACCCAATTTTGGGACTTCTTTGAGTGAGTAGTTTTTGGATTTAAGGTGCATCGAGAGCTCAAAAATGCCCAAAAATA
Source organism: Ocypus olens (assembly GCA_910593695.2). NCBI lineage: Eukaryota > Metazoa > Arthropoda > Insecta > Coleoptera > Staphylinidae > Ocypus > Ocypus olens. The sequence goes on from OU343055.1 coordinate 46,264,244, forward strand.
AATATATAAGAGCTTCTAAAAAATAGATATGAAGAATCATCCCAAATATATCATTTATTTCAATATTCAATACGTGGTACACCTTGGATATAATTTGAAAATTATAATTTCTTCTTTTATTTTACATTTTGGATTAAACAGTTACCGATTACTACGTGGTAACGGTCGCAACCAACCTGATTTATATTTCTTTAATATTCTTAATAATTATATTTAGCAAATAAAAAAAAACTTTTGCATGTAGTTTTTGGAAACGCTTGGAGACAATCTAGAGAGAGAAAGACCATATGCAATTATTGAGATATATTTACGTATTCTTAAAATGCCGGCTAATTAGTTAATTCTTCATATCCATTTTCTTGGAAGCTCTTATATGTTTATTTTTAGGAAGTCTTGGCGTATAGGCCTCCAAATATCTGGTGTCACATGATGGTAAAATTCGAGCAGAAAATTATTCGGAAAGAACGCGAGAGAACGCGACGATTATATATTTATTTTTAGAAAGTCTTAGAGTATAGACCTCCAAATATCTGGTGTCGCATGAGGGTAAAATTTAAGCAGAAAATTATTCGGAAAGAACGCGAGAGAACGCGACGATTCTGTCTCTATATTATTCTATTCACGCCAACATTCTCTGAATAATTATGAGTTTTTTTTGTCCCCTCTCTTGAAATTTAAGATGATCACCGCGCATGTGACACCAGATATTTAGTGGCCTACACATGAACATTTTTTTTTGCAAATGGCATTAGCTATCAATTCACTCTAAATCCAGAATCTTTTAATTTAAAGAGGTTCCAAAATTGGTTACTCTAATAGTTAAAAAAAACATACATACCACAGGTTCCGCATGTGACACCAGATATTTGGTGGCCTACATATGAGATTTTTTTTGCAAATGGCAATTAATCCACCCTAAATCCAGAATCTTTTAATCCAAAGAGGTTCCAAAATTGGTTACTCTAATAGTAAAAAAAAACATAAATACCACAGGTTCGAAAAAATGGTGTTCTCAAAAACACGCAATTTCCAAAAAGCATAAAAGAGGTTCCGAATTAACCTTCCGATGCCCGCGTGCTTTTTAGTACGAAGGTGAAATAAGACAAATATGTTAATATTATGTTTATTTATACTTAAACAGGATTATAATTTGTTTTACAATTATTGCTAACATAATTTCCATGATCTACACAAATATCATTTTCACACTTTATAGCGTAGATTTAGCGTTCATTGCACCTGCTTTAAAAACAAAAATATATGTCTGACGTGATAGTTACTTTTGACATTTTGAACAGTTTTCGCCAAATTACATTCCGTTTCTTTATTTTTTTCCAAGAACGCTGTCAATAGCATTGTTCTCATGTGATGAAATTTCGTTTTCACCATCCACTTGTTGATCTACAATATCTATATTATCCATTTCTTCACTTACATCGCTCTCTCCGTCTCCATTGACACCATCGTTTTATTTTTCAGATGGTTCTGAATCTGAAAGGTGGGCCGGGCCAGTTCTTTCAAATATTCGGCAACTTTTCGCTGCATAAGATCGAATCATTTTTTCTGTCTATTTTAAACTATTAATATTCCCTTAAAAAGGCGTTTCCAAAAAGTTTTTTTTTATATATGCTAAATTCTAAGAGATCAAAAATCATTTTTACCAAAAAACTTTTTCAAAACATACATCAAGATTAAATATTGTTCCTCCATCAGAACACGTACAGACCGGTTTCGACATTTCAGGTCTCATCAGTGTAGTTAGTTGCTGATGGGGAAACGGAGATTACTATTGGAATATAAGTATTCCAAACACCGTTAAAGGTAGAAACGCCAAAGTGGCCGAATCTATTGCCTAAATGCTGTACTGATGGGGGAACAATATTTAATGTTCACATTAATATTGTTTTATTTGCCGCCGCTGGCAATGTCTATGTCTTGTCGGTGCTAAAGCCACCCGGATTTGGTTCAGTACAGCATTCAGGCAATAGATTCCGCCACTTTGGCGTTTCTACATCAAGATTGCTTGTTGGAACTTAAAATAGTATCACGTAATAAAAGGTTTCAAAATGTTTTACTGCTCTTGTTTCACCATACAGTGACTTCATCGGATAGATAAAAATTGTTATAGAGCAATAAAATATTTTGAAACTTTACTCTGCGTCAGTGTTCTATTAAATCATATAAGAGTTCTTTTTATACTCAAAATTAAGTTACTATTAATCTTACTACATTAAAAAATCAACATTTCCAAAAACATACAAATGTTTGTAATATATCTTGTAACACTAATTTATTTAAAGTTTTTCGCTGAAGATGATAGAATACTATTAAAACTAGTCTAAACCAAATCAGGAGTACAAATTTAAACCCTTTTAAAACAAACAAAAAACTATACACAAGAGGTCAAAGATTATGCCATCAAGATTACCTTCAAACGTTTCCAAAAAAATATTTACCAGAGTTTATTCATGTTTTAATTACTATAAAAACAAACTATTCAAAATATAAATCAGAAGCAAAAAATTACATACATTGGTATGGACCATGTACACTGTGAGACAATATCTTATACGTACGAAAAAAAATTGAAAATTTGACGAAAGCTGATGACTTGATGCTTGAGGGTTCAGGAAGTATAAACTCAATATCTCCGACATTTATAGAATGCACATCTGAAACATTTGGAAACGCAAAGCTACCTCTAACATTCCTCATGTAGGATATTTCATAGTCGTCTTCATCACCCGTATCGGACTACAGTGTACCGCTGTAAAATAAATGTTTTCAAAAATTCCCCAAAACTGTGTCTTCAAAAATAATGTAGTATCATACATGCTCAATTTTTTATGAATAGACCACGCACTTTATTGTTATACGAGGCTGAAAGCTCGCACGACAATTGCCTATTGAGAATACCTAAATATATCACAATAAATAATAATAATAATAATAATATATTTATTTGCAACCAAAATATATAATATCTACAAATCAATAGAAAAAGAAAATAGAGTGAATATTAAGCAAATACGACTAAAAATAACCTAAAGTTGATCTAAGTTTTAGCCCTATAATGTATAGTGTCTTTCTTTCGAAACATTTTCAAAAAATACACACAGTTTTTTATCGCTAAATATAATTACCGAGATATCAAAATGTATCTTGGTCAAAAGTAGCCATGGAGTGAAAAACGACTGTTAGCTTGAGACTTTTGAAATAATTCTGTAAATGTTTGTTATGTAACATTATTTATCAACTGTCTAGGATTACAATAAAACTTGTCAATATGACACGAAACTTGACAGATGCTAAGGCTGCAGTTTTCCATTCCATGGCTAGTCTTGACCAATAAATTTTGATGTCACGGAACTATAAAACATCCAAATATTAACAAAAAAACATATCAGAAGTTTAGAAAAAAAAAACTACATACAAGAGATCAAAAATAAAGATTCAATATTTCAGCTGAAGAAAATACAAACAGCAGTTTTCTATTCCATGACTACTCTTGACCAAGATCAATTTTAATGTTACGGTACTAAAAAACATCAAAATATTAAAAAAGAACAAATCGGAAGTTTCGAAAAAAGAAATTACATACAAGAGATCAAAAATAAAAATTCAAGACCTAAAGAAGCTACAGATAGCAGTTTTCGATTCCATGGATAATTAATTTTGATGTCACGGTACTAAAAAACATCAAAATATAAAAAAACAAATCAATAACGTTCGAAAAAGAACCTACATATAAGAGATTAAAAATAAAGATTCAAGATTTCACCTTATAAAGAAAATACAGACAGCAGTTTTTCTGTTCAATGGATACTCTTGACCAAGATGCATGTTGATGTCACGGTACTATAAAACATCAAAATATAAAAAAAAAACAAATCAAAAAGTTTTGAAAAAGAGAAACTACATACAAGAGATCAAAAATAAAGATTCAAGTTACAGGCAGCAGTTTTCGACCAAGATACAATTTGATGTCACGGTACTATAAAACATCAAAATATAAAAAAAACAATTCAGAAAGTTCCGTAAGAAGAAACTACATGCAAGAGATCAAAAATAAAGATTCAAGATTTCCCCTAAAGAAAATACAGACAGTTTTCGATTCCAAGCTACTTTCGATCAAGATCAATTTTAATGTTACGGTACTATAAAACATCAAAATATTAAAAAATAACAAATCAGGAGTTTCGAAAAAGAGAAAGATCAAAAATAAAGATTCAAGCTACAGACAGCAGTTTTCGACCAACATACATTTTGATGTCACGGTACTATAAAACATCAAAATATTTAAAAAAAACTATTCAAAAAGTTTCGAAAGAAGAAACTACATACAAGAGATTAAAAATAAAGATTCAAGATTTCACCTTATAAAGAAAATACAGACAGCAGTTTTTCTGTTCAATGGATACTCTTGACCAAGATGCATGTTGATGTCACGGTACTATAAAACATCAAAATATAAAAAAAACAAATCAAAAAGTTTCGAAACAAAAAAGTACATACAAGAGATCAAAAATAAAGACTCAAGCTACAGGCAGCAGTTTTCGACCAATATACAATTTAATGTCATGGTACTATAAAACATCAAAATATTAAAAAAAAACAATTCAAAAAGTTTCGAAAAAGAACCTACATACAAGAGATAAAAATAAAGATTCAAGATTTCACCTAAAGAAGAAAATACAGACAACAGTTTTCGATTCCAAGGCTACTTTTGATCAAGATCAATTTTAATGTTACGGTACTATAAAACATCAATATATAAAAAAAACAAATCAGATGTTTCGAAAAAGAGAGAGATCAAAAATAAAGATTCAAGCTACAGGCAGCAATTTTCGACCAACATACATTTTGATGTCACGGTACTATAAAACATCAAAATATAAAAAAAAAACAATTCAGAAAGTTCCGAAAGAAGAAACTACATGCAAGAGATCAAAAATAAAGATTCAAGATTTCACCTAAAAAAAATACTGACAGCAGTTTTCGATTCCATGGCTACTCTTGACCAAGATTAATTTTGATGTCACGGTACTATAAAACAATTTCGAAAAAGAAATTACATACAAGAGTTAAAAAATAAATATTCAAGATTTCACCTAAAGAAAATACGGAAAGCCATGGATACTCTTGACCAAGATAAATTTTAATGTCACGGTACTATAAAACATCAAACTATTAACCTCTTTACGCCCAGACAAGCAAAAAAAATATTTTACATATAAAATAAAAAATGACCACTTCAGCGCCATCTATGGATTATTTTTCATATTTTTTTGCATAACTGAGTTTAGGACAGTGAAATAATATTTCGTAGAAAACAGTAACAAAAGTAATTTTTTAATAAACCTGAGATTATGCTATAACCCATACAAAGCAGCATGGGCGCGAAGTGGTTAAAAAAAATCTAAAAAGAAAGTAGATTCAAGATTTCACATGCAATTTTTTTTCATGCACACCAAATTTAATTACCGCAGAAGTTCCCGAAAAAGAAAAACAAATGCCGTTACGTAAGGCCAAGCATGCACCGCGATGCGCTACTTTCTCCCAAACTATTAAGTAATCGCGGAGCGTCGAAGGAGAAAGTACGCACGGTCGCATGCGCGCTTTCTTTTACGTAACATCGCGCACACACACACACACACTCACACATGCACATCAAAACACTCTTCTCCTTTTCTCAGGCGCAAGAAATTACCAATTACCATCCGATTTATTGTTACAGAATTTGATGGCACCACCGTCTTGTGCAGAGTATGCGGAGATAAAGCGTCGGGTTTCCACTACGGTGTCCATTCCTGCGAAGGCTGCAAAGTAAGTATTTTTAAACCCTTTGGTAAAAAAAAAAAAAAAATTGAATCTGCCCAAAACTCAACACATGCCATCATTGTATTGTTATTCTTGTTAATTCTAGCGGTTGATTTGTTCTTGGTTAACAACGAAAGGTCCAGAATTGATTGATATCAGTGTTTTTTCAGTCGAAACAAACCGTTAAAAGTTCTTCACATTTGCTTTCTTTTCAACATAAAGTTTAAAAGGTGTATAGTACAAAGACCGTACCAGGTTGCTGTGGTATATAGTACAAAGACCGAACCAGCAGGGGGATTCTAAACCTCTCAAACTTGTTAATTTTAGCGGTTTATTTGTTCTTGGTTAACAACTAAAGGTCCAGAATTGGTTGATAACAAAAGGTCCAGAAATCAGTGTATTTTTCAGTCGGAAGAAACCGTTAAAGTTTTCCACATTTCCTTTCTTTTCAACACAAAGTTTTAAAAGGTGTATAGTACAAAGACCGTACCAGGTCGCTGTGGTGTAGAGTACAAAGACTGAACCAGCAGAGGGATTCTAAACCTCTCAAACTTGTTAATTTTAGCGGTTGATTTGTTCTTGGTTAACAACTAAAGGTCCAGAATTGGTTGATAACAAAAGGTCCAGAAATCAGTGTATTTTTCAGTCGGAAGAAACCGTTAAAAGTTTTTCTCATTTTCTTTCTTTTCAACAAAAAGTTTTAAAAGGTGTATAGTACAAAGACCGTACCAGGTCGCTGTGGTATATAGTACAAAGACCGAACCAGCAGGGGGATTCTAAACCTCTCAAACTTGTTAATTTTAGCGGTTAATTTGTTCTTGGTTAACAACTAAAGGTCCAGAATTGGTTGATAACAAAAGGTCCAGAAATCAGTGTATTTTTCAGTCGGAAGAAACCGTTAAAAGTTTTTCTCATTTTCTTTCTTTTCAACAAAAAGTTTTAAAAGGTGTATAGTACAAAGACCGTACCAGGTCGCTGTGGTGTAGAGTACAAAGACTGAACCAGCAGAGGGATTCTAAACCTCTCAAACTTGTTAATTTTAGCGGTTGATTTGTTCTTGGTTAACAACTAAAGGTCCAGAATTGGTTGATAACAAAAGCTCCAGAAATCAGTGTATTTTTCAGTCTGAAGAAACCGTTAAAAGTTCTTCACATTTGCTTTCTGTTCAACACAAAGTTTTAAAAGGTGTATAGTACAAAGACCGTACCAGGTCGCTGTGGTATATAGTAGAAAGACCGAACCAGCAGGGAGATTCTAAACCTCTTGAAACGATACGTAACATACCGAGTCGGCCATTTTGTCCCTAGATTACGATTCTAAAAGTACTCGACTAGAATTTTTTTTACGAACCCCGCATGCGCACTCGACAAAATGCAACGTTGTCACGTTGTGTCGAGTCGAAAGATGTTCAGAATCCCGATGTATGCCTTTTTCGAATGAACGTTCGAGCACGAGTCGTCGTCAGTCGATACGTATCGAATGGACTTTTCAGAATCCGTGTGCAGGTCGCTATGGTATATAGTACAAAGAACGTACCAGGTCGCTGTGGTATATAGTACAAAGACCGAACCAGCAGGAGGATTCTAAACCTCTTAAACGATACGTTACGTATCGAGTCGGCCATTTTGTCCCTAGATTGCTATTCTAAAAGTATTCGACTCGAAATTTTTTTACGAACCCCGCATGCGCTCTCGACAAAATGCAATGTTGTCACGTTGCGTCGAGTCGAAAGATGTTCAGAATCCCGATGTATGCCTTTTTCGAATGAACGTTCGAGCACGAGTCGTCGTCAGTCGATACGTATCGAATGGACTTTTCAGAATCCCTGAGCAGGTCGCTATGGTCTATAGTACAAAGACCGAACCCGGTCGCTATTTTATATAATATAAAGACCGAACTAGGTTGCTATGGTGTCAAAAAAAAGCGCCACTCGAAAAATCGCGAAAAAACTCGATTTTTCAAACCGTCGTAACTTGGTTCAATTTGATCGAAAATCGATGAATCTTTCAGTTTGGGAAAGATTCAAGTTTTATCTTTAAAAATGTGTAGTTGATTTTGACCCCAAGTCCAACCCACCACCCGTAACAACGCGATGAAAAAAAATGTTTTTTATGTAAAAAATTGTCCAACTTTGACAAGTTGTACCGTGCGCAAAAAAAAATCGGCGGGATATTTCACCACAATGGCGGAAAAATTTAATCAATTTCCTTCAATTGCCTTAGAAATTCGAGTTGTTTCGATGATTTGGAGCAAAGTTATGAATTTTTGGAAAAAAAATGAAAACAAGTTGTAAAAATTTAACATTTTTTGTCAATCCAAAACACTTTTTTTAGGGGTTTTTAGGGCGTCGCGAAAGTCGAAAACTTCTTCGCAAAATTCCATCGAGTTTCGTGCGAAATTCGTCTAGTTATGGCCAAAAAGGCGCAAAATGTAATTTTTTTTCAAAACAGCATAACTTCGCGCCAAATCATCGCATCGACTTGAATTTTGGAGGAAATGGGAGGAAAATGATTTAACTTTATTGACCGATTGAGCCCACGATTTTTTTTGCACATGATACAAGAAACCAAATTTGCACATTTAAACTTAAAAAACATTTTTTTTTTCCTTTAAGGGGTGGAATCGTTTTAGCAACAAAACAATTCATATGACGTTGAAGAGAAAATTTGAAACTGTTCAGACTGCAAAAGTTCATCGATTTTGGTGCAAAATTACTCAAGTTATGGCCAAAAAAGTGAAAAATGTCATTTTTTTCAAAAATTCATAACTTTGCTCCAAATCATCGAAACGACTCGAATTTTTAAGGCGTTTGAAGGAAATTGATTAAATTTTTCTGTCATTGTGGTGAAATTTCGCGCCGATTTTTTTGCGCACGGTACAGCTTGTCAAAGTTGGACAATTGTTTACATAAAAAAACATTTTTTTTCCATCGCGTTGTTACGGGAGGTGGGTTGGATTTGTGGTCAAAATCAACTACACATTCTTAAAGATAAAACTTGAATCTTTCCCAAACTGAAAGATTAATCGATTTTCGACCAAATTTAACCAAGTTACGACGATTTGAAAAACCTAGTTTTTTCGCGATTTTTCGAGTGGCGCTTTTTTTGACGCCGAGTGTATATTTTTTTTAAGTGTAAGAATACCCTTGACATTTTTAATACCAAGAAAATTACGATTTAACAATAAAAATTTAGCAATTTTGACAAGAAAAATCACATTTTTCGCAGAAGAAAAATTAAATATTTTGGTTATAACTAGTCCGGATTTATATGCGCTATTGTATAACTTTTTTATAATGCCATTTCAATACAAAATTCGCGGTGTTCTATTTAATTGCAATAAATGACACACAGGACAATTTTTTACACACAGGACAATTTTTTCCATCGCGTTGTTACGGGGGGTGGGTTGGACTTAGGGTCAAAATCAACTATACATTCCTAAAGATAAAACTTGAATCTTTCCCAAACTAAAAGATTCATCGATTTTCGACCAAATTGAACCAAGTTACGACGGTTTGAAAAATCGGGTTTTTTTCGCGATTTTTCTAGTGGCGCTTTTTTTTGACGTCGAGTGTAGTACAAGGACTAGACCAGGTCGCAGTACTATAAGGCTTTCCGCAGCCAATCTAATCTAAGCTATGGGGCCATAGCTAATTCAGTAATGCCACCCTGTAGAGCCTTCTACCAATTCCGGTAGTAAGGAATATTTTTAAGATTGATCCAAGGATCGATCTAAAAATGATTGCAAGGGATGATTGCTATTGTTGTTAACACATTGACTGCCGACTCGTTCAATATGACTGAGACACATTTCCACGATTTTCTTCGCATAGGTGATAAATATTGTAAAATTTCTTTCGTAAAACTTCAATATTCGTGGATATCTACAATTGCGCAATATGGCCCAAAAAATGAAATTTTTGCCCAATATGGAATATACCGCCTGGCCATAACGTAAAATATAATAAAAAGCACTCCGGCTGTAAACGTGTTAAAAAGTGAATTTTTAACGTTTTGGCAACATTTTTGGCAAGTTTTCTGCTAAATTTGCTTTCTTTTCACCACAGAATAAATATCATTTCGAAGGTTGTAGTTCAGCAGATAAATTGGAAATATTCTCCTGTGAACTTTTTCGGCAATAAGTGTATTTTGCATTTAAAAAAGAATCCTACCGTTGCAGTAGAACTTGTAGGTACGGCGTTTATCGCACTTGGAAAATTTACATCAAACATTTTGAGAAATTTTGTAATATGTATGCATGTCAATTTGTCATTTTTAATGAACAAAATAATTGATGGTATCACATAGACATCTGGAGGTTAACACCTTGTTTATTTTGTCGTATTTATTACGACAGTCGACAAACCATATTTAAACCGAAAAATTGCAAAGGCGAGAAATAGAACATCAACATAACTAAAGAAACCACACAACCGCATCCACGTAATATTCTTTAAACAGCCCAAGACAAAAACACGTTTATCCAATTTAACATTATGATTAAAAAAACATCCTTGGCCCGTACCCGGAACGGACCTTGGTACGAATTTCGCCTTGCTCCGCGACCGGAAATTCGCTCGTGAAATTCCATCCTCGCGAATTGTCCAAGTATGGCGCAATTTTTGAGCGGATAATAGAAGGAGAACACTCGTCGTCCTTTTCCCTACCTACCTACCTATCCACCTACCTACCTGCTCTTGCATTTCTACGTGTTGTCAGTGTGTGTGGCGCAAAAAGAAGGTTGAAGGTCGGTTGCGGTATAATGTCAATGTCCGATGTTGAAACCGTCGTCATCGAAGGCGCGCGGGGGGAGGGGGGAGGCCATAAGGCGATAAGTTATTGGCCTTCATCGCTCACAATAGCACACACACACATACACATGCAAAAAAATATGTATGTATGCAGCGATGTTTGAAGTGTAATTATTGGTAATTTGGAAGGATTTCCATAAACGCGGTTTTTAATTATGTTCCCCCTGTAAGCGGAGAAGCAAATTCGGTCATCCTTGTTTCAAGGGTACCTTCAATTATGAATGTAGTACTCTTTTCTGTCTTTTACTTTTACCGCGCGTCTGTTGTTGGTGCTTTTACTTTCTCCTCGTAATGGGTCTTAATGTAACATAAACACATAATTTTATTCATTTTAATTACCATGCATTAACGGTCGTAACAATTTCCTTCATCGTCCTTACGTTGAATAATAGAGTCAGTTGAACATGGTCCACGATGTTTACAAATAAATTACATCAGCAAATACTGGTGATAATTTGATCATTCTATTATTATTATTACTTGTCAAATACTTATTTTTTATGGGAGTAGGATAGGGCCCACCCACCACCCCGCTTTTAACCAAAGCAATAAAACACTGTTTATTGTGATTTGTTGCAATTCCATCATTATAAAATGTGAATAAGGAAATTCAATTTCACGCTTCGATTTGTACTGTAAGTATCCCCGAAATAAAAGGGCGGTGGGTGGGCCCTATCCTACAATCATGTCGGTTGAACGGCGGTGGGTGGGTCCTATCCTACAATCCAATCGGTTGAACGCAGTTCAGGGTGTTTACAAATAAATTATTTCATCAAACAAATGCAAATTCTACAATATTTCACCAATTCATTTCTTTATTATTACTTGTAAATCCCTGTTTTTTAGTACATTGGTTGGAGGGTGGGATAGGGCCCACCCTCAGTATTATTTTATTGTAAAATTTTCATATGTTTTATGAAAGAATTAATTTTTAAACGGCCTGGACTATGTTCAAATGACTGGATTGTAGGATAGGGCCCACCCACCACCCTTCGTATTAATTTGCCAAAGCAATAAACAACTGTTTATTGTGATTTGTAATTCCATCATTATAAAATGTTAATAAGGAAATGTAATTTCACTCTTCGATTTGTACGTATTTGTAAGTATCCCTGAAATCAAAGGGCGGTGGGTGGGCCCTATTCTACAATCCTGTCGATTGAACATATTCCAGGTATTTACAAATAAATTATTTCATCAAACAAATGCAAATTCTACAATATTTCATCAAATCATTTCCTTGTTACTTGTAAATCTCTGCTTTTTTTAATACATTGGTTGGAAGGTTGGATAGGGCCCACCCTCAATATTAGTTTATTGTAAAATTTTCATATGTTTGATGAAAGAATTAATTTTTAAGCGTCTTGGACTATGTTCATCTAGATGGATTGTAGAATAGGGGCCACCCGCCACACCGCCCACCTCACCACCCACCTCACCACCCACCTTACCACCCACCTCACCACCCACCTCACCACCCACCACACCACACCACCCACCACACCACCCACTACACCACCCACCACACCACACCACCCACCACACCACCTACCACACCACCCACCACACCACCTACCACACCACTCACCACACCATCCACCACACCACTCAACACACCACCCACCACACCACTCACCACACCACTCACTACACCACACCACTCACCACACCACTCACCACACCACTCACCACACCACTCACCACACCACTCACCACACCACTCACCACACCACTCACCACACCACTCACCACACCACTCACCACACCACTCACCACACCACTCACCACACCACTCACCACACCACTCACCACACCACTCACCACACCACTCACCACACCACCCACCACACCACCCACCACACCACCCACCACACCACCCACCACACCACCCACCACACCACCCACCACACCACCCACCACGCCACCCTTCGCAATAATTTAGCCACAGCAATTAAACACCGTTTATTGTAATTTATTAAAAAAAAATTATAAAGAAATGTAAAAAAAACTTCGGTTTGTACTTTAAGGATTCTTGAAATTGTTGGGCGGCGGGTGGGCGCTATCCTACAATCCAGACACTTTGGGCGGCGGGTGGCCCCTATCCTACAATCCAGCCAGTTGAACATAATCCAAGATATTTAACAATTAATTCTTTCATCAAACATATGAAAATTCTACAATATTTTATCAATTGCTTCCTTATTCTCACTTGCAAAACCCTGTTTTTAGTACACCGGTTGGTGGGTGCGATGGAGCCCACCCACCATCCTTCGCATTAATTTAGCCAAGGCAATGAAATACTTTGTATTGTGATATATTACAATTCCACCATTCTAAAAAAAATAATTAAAAAAATTAATTTTAAACTCCGATTTGTACTGTAAGTATTCTTGAAATCGTATGGCGGTGGGTGGGCCCTATCCTACAATCCAACCCGTTGAACATCATCCAGGGTGTTTACAAATGAATTCCTTCATGAAATATATGAAAATTCTGCAATATTTTAACAATTAATTCTTTATTATTACTTGTAAAACCCTGTTTCTTTAGTCCATTGGTTCGAGGGTGGGATAGGGCCCACCCACCACCCTCCGTATTCATTTAGCGAAAGCTATGAAACATCGTTTATTTTGATTTATAATAGTTTCAAAATTTTTATAAATGAACGAAGAAATTTAATTTTAACTTCGATTTGTACTTGAAGTATAACTGAAATTAATGAGCGGCGGGTGGGCCCTATCCTATGATTCAGCCAGTTGAACGTATTCCAGGGAGTTTACAAATATACAGTCACTAAACACGACGATTCGAAAAAAAATTGAAAAATAATTTCCATCGACTTGAAACTTTTGAAAATTACTCAAAACCCATTCGAGGTTATGATTTCGTGCAATTTCACATGCTCGCGTCACTGGATTTTAGTATAATTTTATGTGATCACAGAGGAAAGTTCAAAAAAAATTATAATCAATTTGGCGACTCGAAAAAAACAGAAAAACAATTCCCACCGACTTGTAACTTTCCAAAATTACTCAAAACCCATTCGAGGTTATGATTTCGTGCAATTTCACATGCTCACGTCACTGGATTTTAGGATAATTTCATGTAATCAGAGAGCAAAGTTCCAAAAAATTTTAATCAATTTGGCGATTCCAAAAAAATAGAAAAACAATTGCCGTCGACTTGAAACTTTTCAAAATTACTCAAGATCCATTCGAGGTTATGATTTCGTGCAATTCCACATGCTCACGTCACTGGATTTTAGGATAATTTCATGTAATCAGAGAGCAAAGTTCCAACAAAATTGTAATCAATTTGGCGATTCGTAAAAAATAAAAAAAACAATTGCCATCGACTTGAAACTTTCCAAAATTACTCAAAACCTATTCAAGGTTATGGTTTCGTGCAATTCTACATACTCAGGTCACTGTATTTTAGGATAATTTCATGTGATCAGAGAGCAAAGTTTGTAGTCAATTTGGTGATTTAAAAAAAAAATAGAAAAACAATTGCCATCGACTTGAAACCAAAATTACTCAAAATCCATTCGAGGTTATGGTTTCTTGCAATTCCATATGCTCACGTCACTGGATTTTAGGATAATTTCATGTGATCAGAGAGCAAAGTTCCAAAAAATTGTAGACAATTACGCGATTCGAAAAAAATAGAAAAACATTAGCCATCCACTTGGACTTCCCAAAACTACTCGAAAACACATTCACCGTTATGGTTTCTTGCAATTCCAAATGTCACGTCACTGGATTTTAGGATAATTTCATGTGATCACAGAGCAAAGTCCAAAAAAATTGTAATCAATTTGGCGGTTCGAAAAAAATAGAAAAACAATTGCCGTCGACTTGTAACTTTCCAAAATTACTCAAAATCCATTCGAGGTTATGGTTTTGTACATTTCCACATGCTCACGTCACTGGATTTTAAGATAATTTCATGTGATCAGAGAGCAAAGTTCCAACAAAATTGTAATCAATTTGGCGATTCGAAAAAAAATTTGAAAAACAATTCCCATCGACTTGAAACTTTTCAAAATTACTCAAAACCCATTCGCCGTTATGGTTTCTTGCAATTCCACATGCTCGCGTCACTGGATTTTAAGATAATTTCATGTGATCAGAGAGCAAAGTTCCAACAAAATTGTAATCAATTTGGCGATTTGAAAAAAATAGAAAAATAATTTCCACCGACTTGTAACTTTCCAAAATTAGTTAAAACCCATTTGCCGTTATGGTTTCTAGCAATTCCACATGCTCACGTCACTGGATTTTAGGATAATTTCATGTGATCAGAGAGCAAAGTTCCAAAAAAATTGTAATCAATTTAGCGATTCGAAAAAATAGAAAAACAATTGCCATCGACCTGAAACTTTCCAAAATTACTCAAAACCCATTCGAGGTTATGGTTTCGTGTAATTCTACATGCTCAGGTCACTGAATTTTAGGATAATTTCATGTGGTCAGAGAGTAAAGTTCCAAAAAATTGTAGTCAATTTGGCGATTCGAAAAAAATTGAAAAACAATAGCCATCGACTTCAAACTTTCAAAAATTACTCAAAACCCATTCAAGATTATGGTTTCTTACAATTCCAGATTCTCACGTCACCGGATTTTAAGATAATTCTATGCGATCAGAGAATAAAATTCCAAAAAATTGTAATCAATTTGGCGATTCGAAAAAAATAGAAAAACAATTGCCATCGACTTGAAACTTTTCAAAATTACTCAAAACCCATTCAAGGTTAGGTTTCGTGCAATTCTACATGCTCAGGTTACTGGATTTTAGGATAATTTTATGTGATCAGAGAGTAAAGTTCCAAAAAATTGTAATCAATTTGGCGATTCGAAAATAATTGAAAAATAATTTCCATCGACTTGAAACTTTCCAAAATTACTCAAAACTCTTGAGGTTATGACCCACCCGCCACTCTTGGTATTAATTTAGCCAAAGCAATAAAACACTTTATTGAGAGTTCTTACAATTCCATCATTCAAAGAAATTTAATTTCAAACTCTGATTTGTACTTAAAGTATCCCTGAAATCACTGGGTGGCGGGTGGGCCCTATCTTATAATCTAGCCAGTTGAACGTATTCTAGAATGCTTACAAATATACCGATTCAGCAACCAAATGTAAATTCTACAAAAATTTGATCATTGTATTTCGTTACTTTTTAACTTGTAAAACCCTTATTTTTTGGTTCCATTGATTGGGGTGTTTGATATGGCCCACCCACCACCCTCCGTATTAGTTTTACCAAAGCAATAAAACACTGTTTTATCACAATCATTCTAATAAAAGAACGAAAAAATTAAAGTCGAAACTTCGATAGTAGTCCTGAATTTTAAGGATGGTGGGTGGGCCCTAAGCTATAAACGAATGAAGGAAATTAATTTTTAACTGCGATTTGTGCTTAAAGTAGCCCTGAAATTGAAGGGCGGTGGATGGGCCCTATATTGTAAATGAATTAAGGAATTTAATTTTACACTTTGATTTGGACTTTAAGCACTCCTGAAAACGAAGGGCGGTGGGTGGTTCCTATAATATAAATGAATGAAGGAATTTAATTTTAAAGTTCGATTTGTACTTTAAGCACTCGTGAAAATGAAGGGCGGAGGGTGGGCCCTATAATATAAATGAATAAAGGAATTTAATTTTAAACTTCGATTTATACTTTAAGCACTCCTGAAAATGAAGGGCGGAGGGTGGACTCTATAATATAAATGAATGAAGGAATTTAATTTAAAGTTCGATTTGTACTTTAAGCACTCCTGTAAATGACGGGCGGAGGGTGGGCTCTATAATATAAATGAATGAATGAAGGAATTTCATTTTAAAGTTCGATTTGTACTTTAAGCACTCCTGAAAACGAAGGGCGGTGGGTGGATCCTATAATATAAATGAATGAAGTAATTTAATTTTAAATTTAGATTTGTATTAATATATAAGCACTCCTGAAAACGAAGGGCGGTGGGTGGGTCCTATAATATAAATGAATGAAGGAATTTAATTTTAAACTTCGATTTGTACTTTAAGCACTCCTGAAAATGACGGGCGGAGGGTGGGCCCTATAATATAAATGAATAAAGGAATTTAATTTTAAACTTCGATTTGTACTTTAAGCACTCCTGAAAACGAAGGGTGGTGGGTAGTCCCTATAATATAAATGAATGAAGGAATTTAATTTTAAACTTTGATTTGTACTTTAAGCACTCCTGAAAACGAAGGGTGGTAGATGGGCCCTGTCTTACAATCCAGCCAATTGGACAGAAGGGTGGTGGGTGGGCCCTGTCTTAAAATACAGCTGATTGGACAGATTCCAAAACTATTTCATCAAGCAAATGCAAATTCTACAATATTTTGTTAACTGTTTTCGTTATTTTTACTCTTAAAACCCTCGTATTCTCAGTCCGCTGGTTGGAGGGTGGTATGTGGCCCACCCATCACCCTCTATTAATTTAACCAAAGCAATAAAATACTGTTTTATTATCACAATCATCCTAATAAATGAACGAAGAAATTGAAATCCAAACTTCGATTTGTACTTGATTGTCCTGAAATTAAAGGGCGGTGGGTGGTTCCTATTCTAATACAATTAAATATAAAAATAAACTGTTCCACCAAACAAAATGTAAATTTGAACAAATATAGCATATTTATGCTAATTTGAATTTAAGAGATTTGAACATTTAATAAAATAGAAAGTGCAATAGAATTTATTTTATGTGCGTATTAGCACATTTACTGACCGGAAACATATAAATGTTTTTTTTTAATTTTGGTTTAATAATGGACTTATTCTTGCATCATAAACTGTTTAACAATGAGCGTTATTGTTAAACAGTTTTATCTCATTGTTAATCTGTTTTTGGTGGAATTTAACTTGTCACGATTGGCAGTACTTGGAACATGACAGGAGTAGACATCAAAATATAAAATTGCCGCTAACGATCATTCATAGGATAATACGCAAGAACATGGCGGCGCCAGTTGGAACCAGGGCCAAAACGGCAAATCAGTAGTTAAAGTCTTGCCGCGCTATGAAGGCATCTTGGACCGCCTTCATTCGATGCGTCTCGAATGCCTGAGGTTCACAATAAGCGCTGGGTTGTATGCATATTTATTGCCAAAGTTATCTGTAACGTTTTAAGAACCACTGCTTTATAAATAGAAGTTAATCACCTCGGATGCCTTCATAGCGCGGCCAGACTTTATCACAGTTCGCCCGAAATGTTTGTAATTTATTGTATTTGACACTTTTTTGCAAAATGAATAACACAAACCGAAAGCATAATGTGTAAAAGAACTACTTTTTTTCGGTGTTTTCGTTCAGTGCGCATTTTATTCCGAGAATGGATTCTCACGGCATCTCGGAATAACGGTGAAAATGATTGCCGGCAATCGAATGGAGGACATATTTTAAATTTTATAATAAAATATTTACTAAAATTGTAAAAGTTTTTGTACGTGGTTACACAACACCTTCAAATATTAAAATTTACCGGCTTCTGGCATAAGCTCGCACGCAATTAATGTGTTAAATAACGTGTCTTAGTTATTTATGTCACTGAGGGATGTTAACCAACGGGTTATGATGGAAATGTTGTCCGAAATTCACCTCACGATTCAAACTAACAAAATTTGCAATATATAAACGATGGTCTACATCTGACAGTGGATGATGGAACTAAATTCAAAATATTTCGTGTGAGCACGTGGCCATTGCACATCTAGTATTTACATATCCAAGACATGATTGTAGCTGAATTACCTAACCAATACGCAGTTATTACAACAATCAATGAAAACATGTTTAGAGCGCGTCATTGTTGCTTTCAATGGATCTAGAGCAGGCATGGGCGAAATGATATTTAATACTAAAGAAAAAAAAGTTGCACGTATATTTAACATATTAATAATATTGTGGTTAGTCTCCGCAAAAAATTACCCACGCCTTCTCTGGAGAGAGTAAATGGTAAAAAAATTCGAAACCCATTTTGTTTTTCTTTCAAACGACGGCGTCTCTTAAATATTTCAATGGCACATTTTTTTCTCTTCTCACAGTGCGTCAATAAAATTAGTGTAAACACGTCGTTTCCTAGTGTTTTTGACCCCAGGCGAGCGTTCGCCTTGGTCTCATTGACATTTGCCGCGGCGGCGCTTCCGCTTTTCAGCGCGAACCTTGGAAGAGTTGAGCCAAGTTTGATGAACCCAGGACGCGCACACACACACTCACACACACTCTTTCAAGGTTCAAGGGCAGACGCTCGCATACCTGTCCACGTCGGTTTCACCCTCGCAACGCCGATTCGCACCTGCGTTTTTACTTTCTATATAAATTTCGGCAACCCTTGTCCTACCCTTTTCTACACATCCGCCGCAATCGAGAGAAAAAAAAAATAGCCGGGCGCAAAAAATAAAATGGGGAGATAGGAGAAAAGGGGTTATTAGATTCGGCAGATGGTCGATGAGAGGGAGAGGGTTTCTTGTGCGTGCGTGTGTGTGCGTGTTATGAAATTCCAGATTTATCGCAAAAACATTTTACCTGCGTTTTGGGTCATCCTTTGTGGGTCTGTGATTATGATTTTTTCTTTCGATGCGTTCTGGGAGGAAGTGTGCAGGAAACGTGGGTTTACACAGCTAGCCATTCCTATTTTTTTTTTATTTAGGAGCCAATTCTTGTGATGTATTTATTTAGACAATTATAAATATTAGACAACATAAGGTGCGACCCATAAAATTTTGTTTCTGAGTTGGCCATGCCTGAGAGAGAGAAACATAACAGTGATGTCTGAGATTAATTCATTTTTCATTTCTAATTATATTTCTAATTTATAAATATAGTGGTATAAAAAAATTAAGTGTTTTACTCCAATCTATTTATTTATCTCACAGCCAACCCTGAAACAAAATTTTGTGGCTCACACGATACAAAGAGAGAAGATCTTTAAGCCAACAGAATCCATTGCTTATTTTTAAATTTATTTTATAACAGTCTTACATTGATAAATGTTTTGGTCATCTTTCGGAAGTATAGATTTTACATTCCTTTCATTAGTTTTGCGTTAACAAAGTCAATGGCAGATCCAACGGCGGCCAATGGAGGCAATTCCGCCTCCTTGAGCATAGATTTTTTTTAAATCATCATGAACTTTACGAAAATGTCAGTGCTGGCATTTAATAAATAAAGCGGAGATCTGGAGATTGCAGGTTTGATCCCTGTTCGAGGCATGTTCACACTTTTGATTCAGCTATATACGGAGCAACTTCGTTTATTATTTATTTATTTAATATAACAAATAAATGTTTATTTTGTGTTTTTCAATTTTTCATTAAATTCTTTTGCATACTTGTTTCCCCCTTAGAAATTTTTTTCCAGTTTTGGAAAACTAGTTTTTCTGCAGCCACCATGAAATAACGCGTGATATATAGGTAATTTCGCACACTTAGCAGTTCAGCTAACAAACAATAGGTGGAGCTGCGATGATGATTAGCAATTCAGCTAACAAACAATAGGTGGCGCTGCGGTGATGATTCTAGTCTTATTGCAGTTTGTAAATACAGAAAGAAAGAAAATCGTATTCAATAGTTAACTATTGAAAATGAACACATCGTGTTCGAAATGTACATTTAGTGTTATAAATAAATGAGTGAAGTAAGGAATATAGCAGTAGTTTGAAACAATTTCGACACATTTTGAAATTTTCGATTTTTTTAAAGCTAGATCAGGAAAAGGCCCCCCCCCTAAAATTTTTCAGGATCAGCGATTTTATTCCAGATTTGGAAAATACCTTTTCTGCAGCCACCATGAAATAACGCGTGAGATATTGGGCAATTACGCACACTTAGCAGTTCAGCTAACGGACAATAGGTGGCGCTGGTGTGATTATTCTAGTCTTATTGCAATTTATAGATACAGAACGAAAGAAAATCATATTCAAAAAGTTTAACTCAGTAGTTTGAAATAATTTCGACGCATTTAAAAATTTTACGATGGTTTTAAATCTAGGAAATCAGGAAAAGCCAACCCCCCCCTGACATTTTCAGGATCCGCAATTTTATTCCAGATTTGGAAAATACCTTTTCTGCAGCCACCACGAAATAACGCGTGAGATATTGGGCAATTCCGCACACTTAGAAGTTCAGCTAACGAACAATAGGTGGCGCTGGGGTGATGATTCTAGTCTTATTGCAGTTTATGAATACATAAAGAAAGAAATTCTTATTCAATTCGGTGGTTTGAAACAATTTCGACTCATTTTGATTTTTTTTTTTGATTATTTTTAAGTGGAAAAGTAGTGGAAAAGTTGAAAATTTTAGAAGCTTGTAAATCGACTGAATATAATTCTAATGTCATACTCGTGTTCAACTAGTTGTTGGGAGTTCTTGAACACCGAAAGGAACGTAAATATGTCGGCGCATCTTCAAAAATAAATTTGAATAATTACTAAGACTGTGTTAGTCGGTGATTTGTTTCCTAAAGGCTTGTTTTTTCAATTTTACTGACATTTTTTATAGCTTTTAAGTTTAGATTTTGCTTTAATAATTGCAATTTCGATCTCGGTATTAGAAAATTATTTTTTCCACTGACACTATGAAATTTAATTTTGTCAATTTTATTTATGTCTTCAAATCAAAAAAAAATCGCAATCGTGCCACTAGATTTTTGTTGAATTTGCTTTAATATTGCAATTTTGATCTCAGTATTAGAAAATGATTGTTTTCCACTGACACTATGAAATTTAATTTTATCAATTTTGTTTATGTCTACAAATCCAAAAAAAAAAATCGCAATCGTGCCACTAGATTTTTGTTGCAAATAACACCCGCTACTAATTTAAGATCATTTTTAATTTGCTAACAGAATATTCAAAATGATTGCTTTTACAGACTTACTACAAAATATTTATTTGAGTTTAATTCAAATATCTCCAATAAGATGGTGTTGAAACTTTCACTGTTTTTGATGAAACAAATTACTCACGGAATTAAACAACTGTTTTGTTCCATTATTTAGATTTTTATTTTTGTAATCACTTTGAATAAAACTAATAAATACAAATACAAATTATTCTATTTTCAGTTTACTGAGAAAACTTTTTTTTGCTCATTTCAAAAACATCTCAAAAACAAAAAAAATCGTTTCTATTTTCAAAAACAACCAAACCCATTAGGATTAGTATATTTGTATCTTTTTTAACTGTTTCTGGTGAAACGAATGACTCTTCGATTGAACGATTCTTCTGTTCCATTATTGTATTTTCAGTTTACTGAGATTTTTTTTTACTCAATTAAATGTATCACATCTCAAAAACAAAGAAAACGTTTCTATTTTCAAAAACCAAACCCATTAGTATTTGTGTATTTATATTTACATACAATTTTAACTTTCTGCGTTACGAAGTACGAGAAAGTATTGTGATCGTGAAATTTTTTTCAATTTTTTTTTGTGTCAGTGTGTGTGTCTGTGCGCGCTGTATCTCAAGAACTAATTGAACAATTAATATGAAACTTTGAACATAAGTCTTATTTGAAAATCCGAAGAACTGAAAAGCTTTTGGTAAAGTGAGCTTTTACCTTAACCTTTTTTGTTTTTTGACAATAATTTTTAAAATATGAAAAATATCACAAACACGTAAACAAATATTGAAGACAACAAAGAAATGAACATCTTTTGTTTGAAAATATTCTTCATAAAACAACTGTTATTCGAGAAAAAGAAATTACTTTTTTTTATTTTTGGTTTATAACTGTGATACGATAATACTTTATTATCAAATTTATATTAATAATAATTGTAGAGAATGCCAAATGAACAATTTATAAAGAATAAGTTTTTTCGAAATCTCTTTGATTTTTGAGTAAACTTATGATTAGAATTTGAAGTATAATTTGTCATTTTCATCTTTTATAATTTTGATGTTTCAAACGTCAGTTTCATCCGATCCTACAAAACGATCGACGTTCATTTAAAATATTATTTAAATTGATAAATTGAAAATAAACCATGAAAGCATAAATATGAATAACTATTTTACCATCAAATCGAAGAAAGTAACATCACAATTTTTTTTAAATGCACATAACCAAAAAAAATGTGACTCATTTTAGTAAAAAATTAAAATTATTTTGATGCACGCCTTAAAATATGTATTAATCGGAACGACAGAAATTTTGACAACTTTTTGTAAAAAAAAACTAGAGTAACTACCACATTTTACAGGTAGAACCCTATATCAAATTAAAGATTATTTAATGGACTTAAATTATACAATAATTTACAGGATGTTTCGTTTAAAAATTCGAAAAAATTGTGCACTTTTATATGAACCACCCTCTATAAATGTTAATGTTTTCATGGAAGTGCACTAATTTAGTATGAAACATTTTTTGATATTTCCATTAATAACGCCGTGGTTGAACGTTCCCAGGACATTGTTCAACAAAAACCAAAATTTTAAATAAAGTTTTATTTAAAGTTTCAAAATGTATCACGAAGTTAACGCCTCGATCATCAATCAATTAAAAACCGAAATATAAAAAAAAAATCATTTTTATTAACCACCCTGTATAAATTTTAATATTTCAATGAAGTGCAACTCACTTTTGTTTAAAATATTTTGGTTGGCCGTTCCCAGGGCATTGACATGAAAATCAAAATATTTTTGAAACTTTTTTTAAAACTGCCTCATTTTTAAAAACCAAACTGATTTTAAAAGAAAAAACTCCTTTTCAGTCAATTTAATGTTTGATTTAATTTTATCGCGAGGAGAAAATTTTCTAAATTTATTCGAACTCCAGTGTTTGAATTTTTGAAAATCTGTGTATTTACAAAGCCAAAACTGATTTTGAAAAGATATCACTTTCTTAATTTTTATTAAACGGAAGTGTTTTTATCCAACCGAGGGATTCTCTTTTCTAATTTATAGAAAATTAGGGAATTTTGATTATCGAAGCGATTCAAAAAATTAATTGATTTTCAAAAAAAAAATGATATAATGTTGATTCTGCAATAAATATTTTTAAAGATTTTTACTTCACATCAAATTTGCCTTCATTTTCCGAAAAAGATAAAACAGTGCAACTCATTATTGTAGAAATAAATTGTATAAAACATTTCTTGAATTTTGGTTGACCGTTCCCAGGGCGTTGGCATTGTATAAAGGAAACCGAAATATTAAAAAAAAAATTACTTTTTTAGATCTGCTTCATTTTTAAAAACCAAACTGATTAGTTTGGTTTTTAAAAATGAAGCAGAAGAAAGAAAAACTCCTTTTCAGTCAAAAAAATTTAATGTTTGATATATTTTTTTTAATTTATTCGAACTCAAGTGTTTGAATTTTCGAAAATCTGTGTATTTACAAAACCAAAACTGATTTTGAAAAGATATCACTTTCTTAATTTTTATTAAGCGTAAGTGTTTTTATCTCCCCGAGGGATTCTTTTTCACCGTCCGTATCATTTATAGAAAATTAGGAAATTTTGATTATCGAAGTGATTCAAACAGAAAATTGATTTTCCATAAAAAATTGTATAATGTTATTTGTACAATAAATATTTTTAGACATTTTTACTTCACTTCAAATTTGCCTTCATTTTATGAAATAGATAAAAACAAAGTGCAACTCATTATTGTAGACAATTTTTTTTATAAAACATTTCTTAAAGTTTGGTTGACCGTTCCCAGGGCATTGACATTGTAAAAAGGAAACCGAAATATTAAAAAAAATTGTAACTTTTTTTAGAACTGCGTAATTTTTCAAAACCGGACTGGTTTAGGAAGAAAAATCCTTTTTCAGTTAATTTAATGTTTGGTATAATTTTATCGCATGAAGAAAAATTTTCTAAATTGATTCAAACTCAAGTGTTCCAAATTGTGAATACTTTTTAAAATCCGTGTATTTGCAAAGCCAAAACTAATCACTTTCTTGATCATTTTTTTTAAAGCATAAGTATTTCTCTAACCGAGGGATTCTTTCTCACCATTTTATAAAATGAAAGTTTGATTATCGAAGCGATTCATAAAAAAACAGATTTTCAAAAAAAAAATGTATAATGCTAATTTTAATGCTAATAAGTATTTCTCTAGCCGAGGGATTCTTTCTCACCGTTTTACAAAATGAAATTTTGGGTTTTCGAAGTGATTCATAAAGAAAACAGATTTCCCAAAAAAAATTGTATAATGCTAATTCTATAATAAATGTTTTTAGAGATTTTTACTTCAAATCAAATTTGCCCTCATTTTCTGAAAAAAATTAAAAAGAGAAATTTGGAAAATTTGGATTTGGATAGCTTGAGTTCCATGAGGGGGGTTCACTTTTTCTGATAAAAAATGGCCGTGCGGGTCCGGGGTTGTCCAGTGTTTTCATAAAAAGTAATAAAGACGAAAAATAGCCTGAATATATGAATATTCAGCCTGTTCGTGACTCTGCAACATTAATTCTAAGACTACAAACAAATAACTTATTGAAACAACTACTTCCCTGGCTACTGCCACTCAGCAGGGATATTGAATGACACAAAAGCAATTTTTATAAAAATATGAATGTCTCGGCTATCTTTTTGCCAATTTCATATCATCTGCACTTTGTTAACTCGAATTCCTATCTACGATCTTTCTTAACACATTTACTGCAGACCACGCACTATTTGCGTGGTATTGGTTATAACGCGGGGGCCGACCACGCACCATGTGCGCGATGGCAACCGTTGGTTTATAATTATAAAACGATAATAGTTATAGCAAATGTATGTTCATAATAATTGTAGAGAATGCTAAAATGAACAACTTACAAAGTATAAGTTTTTTTCGAAATCCCTTTAGTTTTTGAGTAAACTGAGTTTTTGAATTTGAAGTATAATTTTTCCATCTTTCATAATTTTGACGTTTTAAACGTCAGATTCATCTGAGTCTACAAAACGTTCGAGGTACATTTAAAATATGATTTCAATTGAAAATAAACCATGAAAACGTAAATATACATAAATGGCTATGATACCATCAAGTCGGAGAAAGTAACATGATGGCCACATCATCATTTTTTTTATGTTGTTTAAATAATTGTACGATTAAAGAAGAGTATGAAACCGTTTTCGCAACACGACTAAAATGTGCGTTTAGATGGATAGCCATCAATCAATGATGCCCACTTTTCATCAATACCTCCTCATCTGCGTTCCTCTCCGCGAAAGTGGCCAAAACCGCGCAAATCGAAAAAGCGGTCCGCGAATAGACGCACCACCGTGCGACCGTTGCGTGTGTGTGCACCGCCGCTTCCGCGCGCCGAATCCACGACACCACCTGGCGCATACCAGTCCCTCTCGCGGTCATACCTTCGGCGCGGCGGCGGTGGTGGTGGTGTCGGGTTCAGCGCACCTTGGATGACCACCGGTCGTAAAGATGGCGTTCGCGCACGCGACGCCGGTGAACGACCGGAGTTGTGTGCGCTGTGGTACACTAGCGCCACGGTTCGGAATCCGGCAGTGCTTACTTAACGGGATATTGCGGTTACTGCACTTCTAACTATAGCGTGTTGCGGAAGTGCTCATCGCAACTCGACGAACCCGCGATATTTATGCAAATCGACACGACGTCGTCGTCTCAGCGCTCCTCGGCCGCCGGTGATTGATCGCTCGTTAAATCCGAAAAAGGATTTGAAGAGAATTAAAAGCAAAAGAACGCGCATTAATCATTTGGTCTTGCAATTGAATGTTTATTGTCTTGATGCAAGTATGCGAAGTCTGTCATATCCGTAATTAATTCATCACAGTAGTAATTTCTTCATCCTTATATCGTCGTCGGTTTCGACAATAGTATCACATCTCAAAAATTCATTGATTTTGAGTTATTTGTTTGTTCTTTTACCTAGAATAGTGTCACAAGTGAGCTTATACGGATTGCCGCTAGAGGGCAGTTATGACTGTCTTCCAGGTAAAAGATTGTTCTTTAGAGTCCTTTTTAACAAATAACTCAAAATCTAATGATTTTTGAGATGTGACACTATTCCAGGAAACCGACGATATGTCTTACGATGATGATTCTCCTTTCGACATGAAGATGACGGCTTGCACCCACATTATTTTGGCAAGGAATTATGAAAATTTAACCTAGGAAGGATATGAATAGTGCATGTTCTAATTTTCTTTTTTTTTCTGATAAGGTCGCATTTTATGTGTGACAAATTTTCTAGTTTTTTTTCACATTTATGTGATACTGAAGGCATATATCTTTATAGGTTTAAAAATGAAAATTTGAAAAAAAAATCGTAGAAAATCCTTGGCGAAAAGACCTCAGATTGATAGCCAGAAGTCACGAGTCACGACTAGGCAGTAATTTAATTATTTGTACATGTTTTACATAAAACAAAATGTGAAATATTTCGTTATCCACAATTTAATAATCGACCTTAGATTTTTCGGCAAAAGACTTTAAAATTTTCACCCATAAAGCCCAAAATAATGAATTGCAACAAAATTTATTACGGACAGAAAAACCCGAATTTAAATATACCTACAGTAATAGATCAAACAGCAGAATTTTTGCAGGAATGATTTACTTTATTAAAAGAGCATTTGATTACAATCTTGGATTTACATCTCAGACCAGGAACAACGATTGAGTAATTGCATTTTTTTTAAGTAATACATTTTCCATTGAGATATCGGTTAATGAATGCAAATGTATGCGTTCTTCACTCGTCAAGTTTATGGGAAGCGAAGACGTTCCCGCAGTTTTACTTTTGTTTCGCACGTGTTTCGAACCACTGAAGCAATTCTAATAGCGTTTCGTAATTGCCACAATAGAATCGTTTTCCACGAGCAGCGAAAAAAAGGAACAATTAGAAACATAAAAAGTTTAGTTTCTGGCAAGAAATATTTACAGAGAGGTTTGTAAAGCTGCAGGGCGAGGATTGAATGGGTTTTCTTAGGGCGGGTCTTGTTAATTCCTGAAAACACATGAGGTTTGTAGAGCTGCAAGGCGAGTGTTAGATGGTAGGATTGAATGGGTCTTGATAATTACCTAAAAACATATTTGTGGACCTGAACATGCTGGTAGCTGCCTTCGTGGTCTTGATAATGCTAGAAGCTACTTAGCGGTCATATTAAAATAGAATAGGATATTTATTCTTCGTTGAAAATTACAGATTAGACAACGATGTACATGCAAGAAAGTAGTCTTTCAAATTAGCAAGAAATATAAAAGGAGTATAAAGAAAGGGTATTACAAAATTGTCTTACTCTTCAAAATTCGCCTCTATTACCATAAATGAACTTTTCGGTCTTAATAACGCAAGCAACCACCATTGCAATCTTGGTAATGCCAGGCAACCACATTTGTGGTATTGACAATGCCAAAAGCTACTTTAGTGGTCTTGATAATACCATGAAAAACTTTTCGGTCTTAATAACGCCAGCTACCACCATCGCGTTGAAAAAGCCAGGAAACCACACTTACGTTCTTGATAATGCCAGAAGCCACCTTCGCGGTTTGGCAATACCAGAAGCTAAATTTATGGTCTTGTTAATGCAGAAATATAATTTTTATGGAATAATTCACCAGAGCAACTATTTTCGGATTGTGTATGCTATTAATACGGGATGGATACATCGGAACCATTCTTGATATTGCCAGAAGCCACCTTCGCGATCATAATGCCACGAAACCGCATTTGCGGTCTTAATAATGCCAGAAGCCACCTTCGCGGTTTGATAATGGAAGAAGCTAAATATGTGGTCTTGTTAGCGCAGAAATATCATTTTTATGGAGAAACTATTTTCGATTTGTATTTGATAATAACATGGGATAGATATACTCGAAATCAGTTTTGATAATGCCAGAAGCCACGTTCGCGAGAATCCTCGTTTGCGGTCTTGATAGTGCCATAAGCATTTGTGGTCTTGTTAACGCTGAAGTGAAATTTTTATAGTATATTTCACCAAAGAAACTATTTTCGGATTGTGTTTGATATTAACAAGGGATAAACATACTCGGCAGTCTTGATAATGCCAAAAGTCACCCTCGCGCTTTCGATACTGCTATAGCCTATTCGGTGGAATCTGGCGGCCGAGGTCGTAAAACGGTCGGTCCGCCCTGAGGATCGACGCACCCTCGAAGAAAAGGTATTGGTGGTTCGTCTAATTGCATCCCATACATTTATTACTGTCCTTGGCTCCGATTGGTATACGCACTTTTACACCAGTATTTCTCGACAAAGATTGGATTAGGATAAAAAAATTTTACGTCCCCTACTTTACGACCACAACCGTCAGATTCCGGAGAACGGGCTATAAAAACCATTTTAGTGAGCTTGATAGTGCCAGCAGTCGCCATTGCGGTCTTATACTGCCAGAATACACCTCTGCGGGCTTCATAATGTCAAGAGGTACCTTTGCGGTTTTGATAATACCAGCGGCCACCATCGCGGTCTTAATAATGCTAGTAGCGAACATCGCGGTCTTGGTGTTGCCGAAACCATCTTTGCAGTCTTGATAACGCAGAAATATTTTTTTTATAGATTAAGCTCTCTTACACACTTGCGACTTTGTAGGCCCGTTCACACGGCACCGAATCGGTCGTTTTACCGATTCGGTTATTTTGCCGTCTTCTATAGTGGCGCATATATTTCAATATGCGTGTTCACACGATACTGTATCGTGACGGCAAAATAACCGAATCGGTAAAACGACCGATTCGGTGCTGTGTTACTCGTAGAGTCGACTGTTATAAATGAGTGTAAATTTGACGCCAACTTGAGTCATGAAATTTTAGAAGTAAGGTTTTTGTGCTCGTCAAGGTGAGGATCATGTTTTTTTACTTTTTCAAAAGCAATTGACTCTTTTCAATGAGTGGACTCACAAAAGAGAGTCATTCACCCATCTCTTGTGTAAGAACTAAAAATCTATAACCGAATAAACCATTGTTTTCGATTCAATTAGTTGTATTGTAGGATAGGGACTACCCACCATGATGATTTGTTGAGTTCAAACAAACTTTGAGTTCAAGTACAAACATTTTCTTAGGTGATTTTTATCAATCCATATTTTATAATAGAAAAACAATGACAATTCGTTGTTTTTTTTTACATTTTCAAAATAAAATGATTCCTGCAATTGACTTTTTTCAATAAATGGACCCACAAAAGAGAGTCATTTCGCCCATCTCTTGTAAAAACTAAAAATCTATAACCAAATAAACCATTGTTTTCGATTCAATTAGTTGTACTGTGGGATAGGGACCACCCACCACCCTGCTAGAGCCCACCCACCACCCTGCTAGAACCCACCCACCACACTTGAGTTCAAACAAACTTCAAGTACAAACATTTTCTTAGGTGATTTTTATCAATCTATATTTTATAATAGAAAAACAATGACAATTCGTTTAACGTAAAAAGAGTTCAGCTCGAGTTACAATTGATACGAGGGCGGTGGGCAGGTCCTATTCAACTCTTCAATTATTTTATTGCAAAACAGCGTTCTAATAATTTTCCAATGTTCAAGAACAGCAAAGTCAACATTTTCTTCTGCATTTCTTTGATTTTTGGGATTTTCACCAGAGAAACCGTTGTTCTCAGTTCAACTTCTCGGATAGTAGGATAGGGTCCACCCACCACCCTCTAGTGCCAACAAACATTGTCGTTGGTGGTTTTTATCATTCCATATTTTAACGGGTGTGAAGTTAGCAATAGATTTTAAAATGAGTTATTTCCTCTAAATTCACTGTAGAAAAATTAAAAACCTCAAATGGCAACTAAAGCACTATTATATTAATCAATTGTCACAACGCCACCCCTAATTTTCAACCCCATAATTATTTGGCACACATCTAATAACATGTGACTATTTTCAAAGTTCGCATACCGCCATAAAAAATATAAGCACATGAATAGTTTCCTCGTTAACCATACTAACTTATAAAAAAATAAAATTCGGATCACAGCCCCTCGAACACTCTAAAAATAATTAATTTCCACCCTCGCGCCTCGAATTCGCGAATTTAATTTTTTTGAAAAAGTTATATGTTATAATGTTAGATGTGTGCCAAATAATTATGGGGTTGAAAATTAGGGGTGGCGTTGTAACAACTGATTAATATGATAGTGCTTTAGTTGCCATTTGAAGTTTTTTTAATTTTTCTAAAGTGAATTTAGAGGAAATAACTCATTTTAAAATATAATGCTGAAATCTATTGCTAACTTCACACCCGTCATATTTTATCATAAATAAACAATCGAATTTTGTTTAACCTAAACAGAATTTAACTAAAATTAAGGTTGACACGAAGTGTGGTGGGTGGGCTCTACCCCACCCTCCACACTTCGTGTCAACCTTAATTTGATTTTTGGGATTGTCACCAGAGAAACCATTGTTCTCGGTTCAACTTGCCGGATAGTAGGATAGGGTCCACCCACCACCCTCTAGTGCCAATAAATATCAAGTACAAACATTGTCGTTGGTGGTTTTTATCATTCCATATTTTATCATAAATAAACAATCGCATTTTTTTTAACCTAGACAGAATTTAACTAAAATTAAGGTTGACACGAAGTGTGGTGGGTGGGCTCTACTCCACCCTCCAATCAGTTTATGACGAAACAAAGATTTACAAAATGTTCAAAAACAGCAGAGTCAACATTTTCTTCTTAATTTCTTCGATTTTTTTTTATTTTTCACCAGAGAAACTTGTTTTTGGTTCAACTAATTGGATTGTAGGTTGTAGGATAGGGCCCATCCACCATCCTCAAATTCAAACAAACTTCAAGTACAAACAATGTCTTTGGTGGTTCTTATCCATTCAAGTTTTATCATAAATTAGCAATTTAATTTCGTTTAACCTGAACAGAATTTAACTAAAATTAAGGTTTGCGCGAGGGGTGGTGGGTGGTTCCTATCCCCCCTTCCAATGAGTTTGTGACAAAACAGAGATTTACAAATTCTCCAAAAACAGCAGTCAACACTTCTTCTTCATTTCCTTGATTATTTTGGATTTTCACCAGAGAAACTTTTGTTTTCGGTTCAACTAATTGGATTGTAGGATAGGGCCCACCCACCATCCTCAAATTCAAACAAACCAAGTACAAACAATGTCTTTGGTGGTTCTTATCCATTCATGTTTTATCATAAATTAACAATTGAATTTCGTTTAACCTGAACCGAATTTAACTAAAATTAAGGTTGACGCGAGGGGTGGTGGGTGGTCCCTATTCCACCTTCCAATGAGTTTATGACGAAACAGAGTTTACAAATTCTTCAAAAACAGCAAAGTCAACACTTTCTTCTTCATTTCTTTCATTATTTTGGATTTTCACCGGAGAAACTTTTGTTTTCGGTTTAACTAGTTGTATTGTAGGATATGACCCATCCACCACCCGCGAGTTCGAACAAACTTCAAGCAAAAACATTATCTTTGGTGGTTCTGTCTTATCAATCCATGTTTTATCATAAATAAACAGTTAAATTTTGTTTAACCTAAACAGAGTTTAACTTAAATGAAAGTTGATACAAAAAGTGGTGGGTGTGCTCCATCCCACCTTATAATCAGTGTATGACAAATATTTAAAAATTGTCCAATTTACAAGAACAACAAAGTTAACGTTTTATAATAAATAAACAATAAAATTTAGTTAAATCTAAACTGGATTTAGTTAGTTAATTAAAATCGGTACAAACGGTAGTGGGTGGATCTTATTCGGTGGTGGGTGGGCCCTATCCCATTGAGTGGTGGTGGGTGTGCCTTATCCTATTGAGTGGTAGTGCGTGGGCCCTATCCAATTGAGTTGACCGTGGTGGTGGGTGGGCCCTATCCAATTGAGTTGACCACAAAACAGTGTTTTACGAATTGTTCTATATTAAAGATCAACATTTTCATCTTCATTTTGATGTTCTGGATTTTTCACCAGAGACACCAACTAGTTTGACAGTAGGATAGGGCCTAGGGACCACCCACCACCCTCCAGTTCAAACAAACTTCTAGTACAAACATTGACTTTTGTGGTTCCTATCAATCCATGTTTTATCACAAATAAACAATTTAATTATGTTTAACCTAAATTTTAACTTGTTACGGAGGGTGCTGGGTAGGGTGGTGGATGGGCCCTATACCATTTAGTGGTGGTGGGTGGGCTCTACACCATTTAGTGGTGGTGGGTGGGCTCTACACCATTTAGTTGATCACAAAACAGAGTTTTATAGATTGTTCAAGTTCAAACAATTTCTCTTTATTCTTTTAATTTTCTGGATTTTTCACCAGAGAAACCATTGTTTTCGGTCCAACTAGTTGCATTGTAGGATAAGGTCTACCCACCAACCTCGAGTTAGAAAAAAAACTTCCAAGTACTAACATTACTTTGGGTGGCTCATATAATAATAATAATAACTTTATTTACGGACAATATCATTTTTACAGAAACATTAAGAAAACAAAAGCATAAAGAGCGCATGGTATAGAAATGTAAAGTAATAAAATAAACATTCTTAACTAATTACAATATTATAATATACAAGCAACTACAAAATCAAAGAATGATACTTCTTATCAAATTATTTTATAATAAATGAACAACGAAATTTCGTTAAACTTAAACAGAGTTCAGCTTGAGTTAAAATGTAACCGAACGGTGGGTGGGTCCTATCCAATAGTTTAGCTTGAGTTAAAATTTATACGAGCGGTGGGTGGGTCCTATCCAATTCTTCAATCAGTTATACATAAAAACGGGTTTTTACAAAAAGCTCAATTTCCAAAAGATACAAAATCAACATTTGACTCTGGTCAATTGCCTGTTGAGGTCATTTGTAAAAGTGTCTCAATAAATGTATTGTCTTTCTCTCAAAATTTGCTTCAGATTGAATGAAACACTTACTATAGTCTTTCACAATAGTTCCATCAAAATTTTGGGCAGAAAGCCATTTTAGACCGAAATTGGCCCAAATTTCACAAAAATCCCCGTTTGCGGAAAATTTTGCAAAAAATTTCTACCTATATTATGGGTTTCCACATAGTAACCCCCGCAACTATCATCATGATCAACATTTGCTTTTTCCTTCCTTATGTTGGAAAAAACTGGAAAACCCTTATTTTCAGTTTGAGTCGATTGTCGCTGAGTTTTTTCAATCAGTTTACTATGAAGCCATTTTTTTTTTATAAATTTTCGATTTATAAGGTTTTTTTTAGTTTTTACACCTGAAAACGCCTTATATTTCTGCTCATCACAATTTTTCTAATGTCTTATCAAATTCTATAAATCTGGTGATGCATATAATGTTGATTCTTGTTAATGTGGTACAAATCTTTAAAAATTATAATAAAACACTTTCAACTTTGTTTTATTATAATATTTAAAATGTATAACGAAGTGGAAGTCTCAAGCATAAACAAATCTTTAAAAGTTTACGAATCTCCTGGTATAATGTAAAGCATGTCATAACTTGGTTAACGTAGGACTATCAAATAATTAACCCACTATTTCCCAAATTAATTTTTGAAAATAAAAAAAAAATTTTTTGTGAAATTCTTGATTTGATACCATATTCTAACTCAAGAAAATTAAATTAAAAAATGACTCCCTATTTTTCCAGAAAATAAAATCATGACTCCATATCCATAAGGAGTCCTTGGGAAAATGATACCAAAAAAAAAATCAAACACAGATTACGGGGACCGGATAAAAGATATGATGCCAAATGGCATCTGCGGGAAATGAAGGGTTATAGATATTCCTTTAGCAATCGCTTATAAATCCTTCTTTTAATCCTTTTCTTCGCATCGTCTGAATTTAGATCTGAATCCTAGGTATTTTATCTGATGTCAAAATGACACTGCGGGTCCACGGGCGTGACTTCAAATTTCGTAAATTTGTTCTTGGGCCACCTCTTAAAAATCAGTCATAAAATTTTAGAAATGGGGACCTTTTTTGTCTCCACTATATTTTCGGAGTAGATCATCAAATTTTTTTAAGGGCTTTTTTAGTCATCACTTTTTTCCAGCCATACTTTTTACTTTTTCAGTTATGAGTCGTGTAAAGAGTCTACTCTTTCAAGTACACTCTTTACAATAAGTCAACTCACAAAAAAGTGTAATTTCGCCCATCTCTAATTTTACCCCACATCCGATTTTTAGACAAAAGCTAACCAGATAATCCACTCCTTCCACTTCTTAGGTCATTGAGTCTATATTAAAAACATAATTATAAATTGTCACCGAATCGTACCCAGGGGCGGCTCGTCATATAAAGCCAAGGAGCCATGGCACTACCTGTAGTTTGAAGCTCAGCTAGAATTTTGAATTCATTCACTTTTTCGCCAGTTGCTTTGGTCTAGGAAGATAAATCGTTCTTTCTTTCTTCAAAAAAGGCGGGTAGAGGGTATATTGTATAAGTGGCTCTACCATCAACATGTTCCACAAGCCGACACTGATTGTACCTATAATAAACGAATTATTAAAGTAAAATTACGCTACTTGTAGATACATAAAATTAAAAGGAAAAATACGATAATTTTCGTCCTCTACAATGTAAGACTTAAATTGTAGAAGACGAAAAGGATCGTAATTTTTCATTAGTAAAAAAAAATGTAACCAACCCATACCCTCTGGTTTAAATTAAAGAAATTCCTTTTTTTAATACACCTAAAATTGTTGTATGGATTTTCATCTTCTCTATTTTGTTTTTAAAGATAATTGTAGAGGCAAAGCTAATTCCAATTATTACCCGTATTTATAGAGATAATCACGCAAAGAAAACAAAACGCTCTTTTGTGTTTGACAACAATGGAAGTGGCGCTTGACGTCGCGGTAAAGCGCGCGCTCTTCCAGCAATCGGGGCGCGGCGGGGAAACGGGGGGCCTGACGTCCGACAGCCGAGTTTAATCGGGGTCATCTTGTGTAAAAAAACCATCTATTTGTAGCAGCACGAGATAAAAATATTCAGGCCAGTTGTCCTAAATAGTGAACTTTGTAATACGGGAATGTATAGTACGGACGATGAACCCGAGCGGAGTCAAGCAACGCTTGCGCTGATCACTACTCGCGAACTGCCCCCTCCACCTCGCACGCCTCCTTGAATAGGCGCGAACGTGTGTGTGTGTGTGTGTGTGCACAAATACACGGGCAGGACGACAACCTAGATTCGAGGCCGACGACCCCCTGACGACGACGACGACGACGACACTTCGCTAGACTATCTTGTGAAAAACAAAAGCGATACGCATCACCGCGATGCGCGCCGATTGGGAGTCGCTGCGGGGGCTTCGGGGGGTTAGGGTAGGTCCTCCGGGCTGATCCCCCCTGAACGTGTGTGTGTGTGTGCGCACGAATGTGCGAGTGTGCATAATGCAGCAGCGGCAACTATTTTGACCGAGTTTAGCAGGTTCGATGCACTTTGCTGACCTTAGAATGTGGGTGCCCGATGCAGTTTTCGTTTTATTGCCCCGCTCACACCTCACGAATAACTGACCAGCGCAACATGTTACCCTTTATTTTAAAAATTACTCAACGGGAGTTACATCACACACACACACACGCTCACGCGTTTACGACGCCAATTTTCTAAAACTGCTTCGGTTGTAACCGAATTTGGGTAATGCCCTGAATTTGCTGTTGGAAATATTTCATCCGGATTTTAACGATCGCAAAGTTGCCACTTCAAAACTTGTTGATTATGATCTTCGATGATTTCATCGTAAACATATCAAATCTGTTAACTTGCATCCATTCGTTACTAGTTCTTAGTGATCCAATCACAATTTGCTTGTTCGATCTCTAGTTCTTTGACTAACAAATTATTTTAATAACTTTAAGCTTGCAGCTTTTAATGGCAAATTTGCATTTTCACTTTTCCACTTAATAAGATTGGTTTACAATACAAATATTCAATATTGAAATTGTTAAGCAAAAAATTTTTTTTCAGCTTTGCTTGTTGCATAAGTCATAACGATAGTAGTCTATAGCCTACAAGCAACTGACTATCAATATAGAAATATAAGGTGTGAGCCACAGAATTTTGTTTCTGAGTTGGCCATGCTTGAGAGAAAGAAACATAGCAGTCATGTCTAACGGAGAACACGGACACAAGCAACACGCAACAAATTTATTTGATGTCATGCCGCCCGATGTTGACGAGTATCCATCAACTAGTTGCTTGTTGCCGGGATATATGTTGACAACGACAATATCAAAATGTTGCCAACATTTTGTTGTCCTTTTTGTACTTACCTTAAGATTAACTCATTTTTTTAAATCTAATTCAATTGAACTAATCTAGTCTCATGATGTAATAATATGCGACATACCTCAGTTATCTCGCAGCCAACTCTGAAACAAAATTTTGTGGCTCACATGATAGAATAGTAAAGACTTTAACCCTTTAACTACGGGCAAAATTACACACTACAACGCCAACTTGTTATCACAATCAAACCCCTGTCTGGCCCCCATTGCAAATTGGTAAAATGTGTAATGATTTTTTCTCTCTGAATTAAAACTCTAAATCGCCTATCGACGACTTCCGGAATACAAGACAGAATTAACAAGTCGCTTATTGACGACTCCCGTAGTGAAAGGGTTAAATTAATTTGAATTTTTTAAGAAAATGCGGAAATGCATTAATAAATCTTGCAGTCCTTTCTCATTAATTTTTTATAGCACTTCAGGTTATTGATAAAAGACTTTTCTCTTGAGGTTTTGCCAGTAGACCTAATTAGTAGTCAAATATGTATAGGCGATGGAATTTCTAAATGATATCGTGTGAGCCACAAAATTTTGTTTCAAAGTTGGCTGTGAGATAATGAGGTATGTCGCATATTATTACGTCATGAGACTAGATTACTTCAATTGAATTAGATTTAAAAAAATGAATTAATCTCAGACATGACTGCTATGTTTCTCTCTCTCAGGCATGGCCAACTCTGAAACAAAATTCTGTGGCTCACACCTTACGATTGACGTTTTAAATTCTAGACTTTTGTTTCCATATTTTCACCAGGTTTTTGCAAGTGCCATTGTTCCGAAAGTCGCAAATTAAATAATCAACTCCAGATTGTACCCTCATTTCCATCTGCTCCACCCACACCATCACCTAAAGATCTTTCGATTAGTAGCTTAAACAGTACCGGAAAGTCCCGAAGAACAATTCGCCTTAGTCCTAGAAATTAAATTTTACCACAACTCGTGATTCATTATTAGGATTCCTAAAACCCACAACACACACAGTTCAATTTTTTTAAGTTCCCATCCGGTTTATCATTACCTCACCTTAAAACAATTCGTGGTAGAACTGAATCGAACCATCATTGGATTTAAACCAATCTGAAGTGATTAATCGCCTTCATCAAACTTTCCGCGTGATGTTACTCAATTAATATGTACGCAAGCCCCGCGTGCATAATTGTTATTCATGGTAATATCGATGTGGAACAGTATCGTACGTATTTTTTTTTTTCGCGCGCGCGGGAGTTCTTTGACTCCTCGGCTCGTTGACTCGTTGAGGTAGTTCACTCGTGAACCGGGTCGCGATGACGCAACTCGCGCACAGCAGCAGCAGCAGCAGCGATAGTACCGTGACGTCACGACTTGGCGAAAGAACCGATTTCAGGGGGGACGGAGAACGCGTGTCTTTGACCCCACTACGGGTCTCCGCGCGACCCCCCCACCGCTCCGCCCGCGGGCTGTTGCTGGAAAATTGCATTACTGCACGCGTCCGATGATGGGTCTTGGCTGTTGAATCATCGTTATTTCCAGAAGGATCGGAATCCAGTTAGTTTCGATATTGCGGATAGAAGAGGAAATGTTTGATTCTATTGAAATTTCTTTTAATACTTTATATATAAATTACAGGCGGCTTAGATTACTCGATCGTTTTTATTTCTACCAATAATCCAGAAGGCTTAGAATTGAATTTTATTTTATTTTCACCACTAATTCCGACTTTTCTTAGTTTTACATACAAACATTTTTATTCGCAGTAAAAGCACATACAGTTTATGTTTATATACTACAACAATTTACAAAGCGATAGTTATTTCTGGGAAAGAGCCATCGACAATAGTCTTTCGGCCATTTTATGTTAACTTAAGCTTAACTAATGAATTATGATTAAGATGTATGTACATTAAATGAATTTATGAATTGATGAGAAGTGATCTGGGGATGTTTGAATTTGGGATGGATAGTAGGATTTCGAGGAAACAGAACTTGTTTTAAAAGTGTTGTGTTCGATTCTTTCGAAGCAAATTTGCCTATGATGGACAGTATACGCTCCTCGATGGGTTCTCATATTTGTATCTTCGTAAACCTTTGTTTTATTTCTACCAATAATCTGGAAAGCTTGGAATTTATATGATTAATTAATTTCTCACTTAACCCGTGGTGAAACATAATTATATATTTGATTAATTAAAACACTTGTTTTTTTTTTTAATTTAGTTTTATTTTTACCAATAATTTCGACTTTTCTTAGTTTGTTTTCCATCAATAATCTAGTAAGCTTAGAATTTAATTTAGTCTTACTTTTACCTCTAATTTCGACTTTTCTTGGTTTTATTTCTACCGATAATCTAGAAAGCTTAAATTTGAATTACTTAGTTTTATTAGAGACAAAAAAAGAAACAAAATGCAATTTTTATCATTTTGGTTTTGATAATTATTGTTATAGAATAGATGGTTTAATTCGGATTTGCATCAGTTTTATTATTAGAAAGGAAAACAAAAAATAAGTAATGAGAAATTAAATCTACTTGTATGGATTACTGCAGCTAAAATTTGCGGGAATATAGTCCTAGACTGGAGAAGAAGATATTCAGGGATGAAAAATAAAGAGTATGCATTTTCCTAAAATACGAATTGTCGTTATTATCGCTGGCATCTAAAACAAATACTTCTTCTTTCTAATGAAGTTTTCCTTTGATTGATTAAAAAAATGTGGTCTACTGCGGTGAACAGTTGAAGGGAAGATTTGTACAAATAGTGACCCAAACTGGAGGAGATATTTGGAGATGAAGAATAAATTTGAGGGTATTTTCGTAAAATACAAATCGTCGTTACTTTCACTGGCGTCCAAAACATCTTCGTCTTCTTTCTAGTGTCCCGTTCGTTAAATAACGATGGAGGAATGGCGGATACTGTTGGTCTTCACTAGAGAACTCATCAGTGAGTCGACTCGAAGGGTCAACTCTGAGTCGCGGAGTCAAGTGGCTCTTGTGGACATTTGCAGCTCTATTTGTGTCATGCAATTTTTTTTAGAAGTAAGGACCTTTTTTTTGCTCGTCATTTTTTAATCGATTTTGAATTTTCATCCAATTTTTCCGCTTAGGCGATAATAAAAGAAGTTAATTGATAAAGAAAAATGTAGCGCTCTATTGAGGCAGAGAGATATATTTATTGAGACATGTTCCCATATTTTTGCGGTCTTTCAACATACTCTATTGATTTAAACGGTTTTAAATTTTGATCAAATTCATCCAAGGACCTATCAAGTCCATCACGCTTACTTTCCAAGATCCTCTAATCCGAATCATATGACCAAATTGCAATGAAAACTTACGATTTTAGTCTTACAGAGACTACAATCAATAGAGAAATTCTTTATTGAAACCGCATTTGACCAAAAGTCATATAATTGTTCTTATTCTAGAGAAAAATGTGTAAACTCTTACGACGCTAACATTCTTTGTTGAAACATCTTATGACCAAAAGTCATTTACTTCGCTTATTCTATAAAAAAATGTGTGAACTATTTTGATGCCAATATTTTTTATTGAAACAACATATGACCAAAAGTCATATAATTTTTTTAATTCTGGAAATATAACCTCGGTTATTTTGATGCCAATAGCTACACTTAGGGCTTAAGAACATTTCCTCTATGTTTCCTTTAAGTTTACAGTTTTCGCAGATTAAGAAGAGATGGCGGTAAAACGCTTAGTCAACCAGCAATTTTGTTCACTTTTATCACACCTTTCAAAACATCTAGTAGCTTTGTAATAATTTGATATTATTGCTTTAAAAAATCATTCATAACA
This sequence comes from Ocypus olens, assembly GCA_910593695.2. Classification (NCBI taxonomy): domain Eukaryota; kingdom Metazoa; phylum Arthropoda; class Insecta; order Coleoptera; family Staphylinidae; genus Ocypus; species Ocypus olens. The sequence continues at coordinate 46,304,897 of OU343055.1, forward strand.
ACTAGATGAGTTTATATAGAAATAAGGTAGGAGTAAGAAATAATCTAAAAACGATAGTGGCAGATGCCCTCGTAGTCGACGCAAAAAAAAACAACTAGTTATTTTGAACTTGTATAGATCTTAATTTTAATATCTAGTAAATATATTTATTGGTTAGTGATTTTTGTTGGAACAAGTGATCTAATTGTTCTTCTTCGAGTGCTTTGATCGCTCAACGATTATTAATGATAAATAAAGGCTTATCACTGCAGCTGCATCGCTAAGATTTTGCAATCAAGAAGTGCGTCCTCCTTTAAGGCCTCGTCTGCCCTAAGATTTTTCTAATGATGGGGGGGGTGTACATTGTCTACTAGGGTCACATCTGCTTCTTATTAGGAAATATTATTTCTTAATGTCGTTTGCTCTAAGATTTTGCAAACTGTGGTGTCTTCTAGAGCCTTGTTTGCTATCGATCTAGTTAGAAAATATTTTTTCAAAATAACCAGTTATTATAACAATTCTTGGTTAGGTCGTAATTTTGATGATTTATAAATATATTTGTTGATTGGTGGCTTTATAAGAACAAGTGATCTAATTATTTTCTTCGAATACCTTGACCGCGCAAAGGTGATGATGCCTTTGCGGCTGCTCTGAAAAGTCTGCCCTAAGATTTTGCAATCAAGACGTGCGTCCTCTTCTAATGCCTCTTCTGGTGTTGTCTGCTTTAAGATTTTGCTGCCAGACGTACAATAGTTTGTGATTTCACTGCAACGAGTGATGTAATTGTTCTTCTTTGAGTACTTTGATCGCTCAACGATCATTAGTGATAAGCCTTTATCTTTAGCTGTTCTGAAAAGGTGTAATATTGTCTGCCCTGATTTTGCAATCATATACTACGTTGACTTTTAGGGCCTCGTTTGGCCAAGATTTTGCAATCAAGTCCTCTTCTACTGTGTTGTGTCCTAAGATTTTTCTAGCAGACGTACGTGATTTCGTTAGAACAAGTTATGTAATTGTTCTTCTTCAAGTACCTTAATCGCTCAATGATCAAAACTTATCAACAAGAATGCAATACATATAAATGAAAATATGTCAAACAAAACAATTTGGATAATAGAAAATAAATACGTTAGTGAAAAGCCTTTATCTTCAGCTGTACTAAAAAGCTGCACTGTTTGCCCCAAGATTTTTCAATCAGAAAGTGCATCGTCTTTTTGGGCCTCGTTTGCTGCCATCTGCCCTACGATTTTTATACTTGAGGCGCTTCGTCTTCTGGTGCCTCGTCTGCTATCGATAGTTTAGGCAGTATTTATTTCTTAATGTTTCATTTGTTTTTATTTTCATGAATGGAAACGATGGTTGAGAGAAATTCGGGTTTTCAAAACTGGTTTTTATATAATTATTTAATTGAAATGGACCATCCGTATACACCATTGCCTCCGCCGGGGTTAGAACCCAGGAATCTTCGTATAATTTTGGCGCTTTAACGCACACGGTTGGAACTCTGATAATTCAAAAACGAAACTCGGATGAAACTGACGTTTAAAACGTCAAAATTATGAAAAATGAAAACATTATACTTTAAATTCTAAAACTCGGTTAACTCAAAAACTAAAGGGATTTCGAAAAAAAAAATTGTTTATAAATTGTTCATTTTAGCATTCTCTACAATTATTATTAACATAAATTTGCTGTAACTATTATCGTTTTATAATTATAAACCAAAAATTAAAAAAAAAAAAAATTCTCGAATAAAAATGATTTTACCAAAAATGTTCATTGCTTTGTTGTCTTCAAAGTTTGTTTAAATGTTTTCGTGATATTTTTCATATTTCAGAAAATATTGGCAAAAAACAAAAAACAGTTAAGGTAAACGCCCGCTTCGGGTGTACTAAATTTTACCAAAAGCTTTTCAGTTCTTCAGATTATCAAATAAGACGTATGTTCAAAGTTTCATATCAATTGCTCTATTAGTTTTTGAGATACAGTGAGCACAGCCAGACACACAGCCACACACACAGCCACACACATAGACACACACACAGACACATACACACAGGCACACACACACAGTCACAGGCATACACACAGACACAAAAAAAAAATCCAGAAATTGTTGAAATGGCATTTAGGGACCCCAAAACGGATATTTCCGTAAAAAAAATTTATGAAAAAAAAATCACGATCACAATACTTTCTCGTACTTCGTAACGGAGAAAGTAAAAAGTGGTTTTAGTTCAAATCTTCAAGATGGATGTATGTATATATGAATGAATTTTATGTTGAGGCGCATCGAGCAAAATCTTCAAGATATACCACAAAGAGTGAATGCTTTCAACATCTAACAGTACCAGTACCAATTTATTATGAAGTATAGGAAGTATTTTTTGTTGCTAAGATCATAATTACCAATTTTGGGTTTAAGGTGCATCGAACCAAATCTTTAAAGAGTTTACGCTTTCAACACTCAACAGTACCAGTACCAATTTATTGTGAAGTAGAAGAAGGTTTTTTGTTGCAATCATCTTTGCAAAAAACAAACTTAACCAAGGCAAAGCTAAAAGTACCAATTTTGGGTCTAAGGCGTATCGAGTAAAATCTTTAAGATGTACAACAAAGAATGAACGCTTTTAGCATCCAACACTACCGCTACCAATTTATTTTGAAGTAGAAGAAGCCTTTTTGTTGCAAAGATCATAACTATGATAACCAAGACACAGCTAAAAGTACTAATTTTGGGTTTAAGGCGCATAGAGCTATTTATTTTGAAGTAGAAGAAGTTTTCTGTTGCAATGAGCTTTGCTACAAAAAACTTACGATATGATAACCAAGGCCAATTTTGGGTCTAAGGCGCATCTAGTAAAATCTTTAAGATGTACAACAAAGAATGAACGCTTTTAGCATCCAACACTACCGCTACCAATTTATTTTGAAGTAGAGGAAGCCTTTTTGTTGCAAAGATCATAACTATGATAACCAAGACACAGCTAAAACTACCAATTTTGGGTTTAAGGCGCATCGAGCAATTTATTTTGAAGTAAATGAAGTTTTTTTGCTGCAAAGATCATAACTATGGTAACCAAGACACAGCTAAAAGTACCAATTTTGGGTTTAAGGCGCATCGAGCAATTTATTTTGAAGTAGAAGAAGTTTTTTGTTGCAATGAGCTTTGCAACAAAAAACTTACAATATGATAACCATGGCCAATTTTTTGTCTAAAGCGCATCGAGTCAAATCTTTAAGATGTACAACAAAGAATGAACGCTTTCAGCATCCAACAGTACCGGTACCAATTTGTTTTGAAGTAAAGTAGAAGAAGCCTTTTTGTTGCAAAGATCATAACTATGACAACCAAGACACACCTAAAAGTACCAATTTTGGGTTTAAGGCGCATCGAGAAATTTATTTTGAAGTCGAAATTTTTTGTTGCAATGAGCTTGCAACAAAAAACTTACGATATGATAACCGAGGCACGCATCGAGTCAAATCTTTAAGATGTACAACAAAGAATAAACGCTTTCAGCATCCAACAGTACCAATTTATTTTGAAGTAGAAGAAGCTTTTGTTGCAAAGATCAAATTTATGATAACAAAGGCGCATCTAAAACTACCAATTTTGGGTTTAAGGCGCATCGAGCCAAATTTTCAAGATATACCAGAAAGAATGAACGCTTCAACATCCAACCAATTTATTTTGAAGTAGAAGAAGTATTTTTTATTGCAAAAACATGATTATGATAACCGAGATATAGCTAAAAATACCAATGTCTGATTTTGAAATAAATCATCAGAGGCATCATCAGACAGACATGCCGTTAACATACCAGTACCAATGTATTTTCTATTAAAAGAAGATTTTTTTGTTACAAACCTCACGATTTTAATAACCAAGACACAGCTAGAAGTACCATTGTCTAATTTTGAAATAATGCATCAGAGGCACCATCAGATAAGTCGATCAGGTTTTATGTTGATGAGAGAAAAACTTGTTTGTATCCGATGATGATTATTGGATTAAAAGTTGTTTCCAATTATCTTATGGAAGCTGATTCAAAAGAGGCTGAGAAATAAAGAAATCTGGAAAAGAGATTTGTTTTCTTTTATCTAATGAAAGCTACTGCATTTTTAAACGAACCAAGATGTAACGGAAGTAGTACAAAAAATACAAGTTTGTCTTTTAAATAATTAGATGGACCCCAACTTGTTGAAAGCTCATTCCTCCTCTACATTCGGAGGTAACAGGCAGGTAGATCTAGTTTGTCTAATTTTGAAATAATGCATGAGATAAGTCGATCAGGTTGATATTGATGAGAGAAAAACTTGTTTGTATCCGATGATGATTATTGGATTAAAAGTTGTTTCCAATTATCTTATGGAAGCTGCTTCAAAAAAGGCTGAGAACTTACAAAACCTGGAAAAGAGATTTGTTTATTTTTTATTTAATGAAAGCTACTGCATTTTTAAACGAACCAAGATGTAACGAAAGTCATACAAAAGTTAGAAGTTTGTCTTTTAAATAATTATATGGCCCCAACTTATTGAAAGCACTATCCTCCTCTACATTCAGAGGTAACATGCAGGTAGATCTGGTTTTATGGTGATGATGAAAATCCCTTTCATCAGATTGAAAATTGTTTTTAATTATCTTATGGAAGCTGCTTCAAGTAAGGATAAGGAGAACCCTTTCATCTGATCAAAATTTACCGATTTTTTTCTTCAAATTTTTTATTGGCGTTGACATCAACTTTGTCTGCCACTCCCGATTTTTAATATATTTCTTGTTTTGTATAAATAATTTACATTTTTTTTAATGAATTGAACACGCACTCAATATTCACGAACCAGCTGCTATTTTTGGTTGTTTTCAATTAATCTTAAGAAATCTGCTTGATTAAAAGATGAAAATCTATTTTTGGCTAAAAAAACTACAGCACCCGGAAGGGAATCGAGCCCTTAAGCTTTGGATGCGAAAGCATATGTCTCACTACCTGCAGCGCCAATTTCAATTGTTTTCAAGTAATCTCAATAAAATTGGTTGAGCAGAAAAAAAGGCTTTTGTCCGATGAAAAGTTTTTTAACTTGTAATTAAAATTCTAATTTATTAAAATAGAGACGGTTATTTCCTCGTTCACCCATTCACTACCTTATCATTATCATTCTATCAAAATTATGTTCAGTTATCTAATAGAACCCATTTAAAGTACATTCGCTTTGAAATACCAAGATCCTTTGCTAGTAAGGTGAAGGGTAGACCTCGTAACATTTGCTTCAATGCAAGCTGGACGACATCAGCATATCGCCAAATTATCAATGAAGGCTACATCAAAGGTTTTGGAGAAGGTTAGATTTAGGAGATATTTGTTATCAGACTTGGCCATAAAAATAAATACATAAATATGAATATGAAAATAGCTCTCAGTGCTTCTTAACCCAACATTCTTTCTACATGAATGTATCCAGATTCAGATGAAAGGGAGGGTGACCAGGTCACGGTGTGAAGGTCCTTTATACACTTCCACTTCTTAGAAGAACTAGTTCTCCAGACATCATACCAGTAGGGGAGGCAAAGACAAAGATGCCGCTCGTGCTGCACTACTTATTCTTATAGAGGAAGTAAATATTCCGTTGCTTTTTCGGTCAAATTTTCTTCCGTTGTCTCACCGCCGAACATCTACGAGCCGCCGCTGCACCCTACCCTTCGTATAAAGTTTAGGATCTTCCTGGGGAACAGGCCTCTCAAGTCGTCCCGTCTTGGCCATGATGTTCCCAGCAGGATGTTCCTTGTATTAGCTAAAGCAGGGCAGTCACATCAGAGATATTCCACCGACTGTATATTTACAGTCGATTCTTCTAAAATTGTTTAAAAACCAAAATGGAAGCGTTTTACAGCCATCTGTTTATCTCTACCGCCAACAACCGCCACAGTCAAAATATTATTGTTACAGTTGTTCATTTAATGGAATGCGCAACTATCAATTGTTTGTTAATTTTTCTTCGACTTTTGATTTATTTTGAAATTTAAATTTTCACCTCTTTTTTCCAACCTTTAAACCAAGAGGGGGTGAAGTTGTTTTCCTTAACAATATAACGTCTTGGAGTCTCCATCAATTTCAATAATTGCAGCTGTAAATAAAACATTTAAAAATTCATGAGCAAGAGAGGTAAACAGATTTATGCAAAAGGCACCGATAAATAAATACTGGAATATAATTATAACTTTAAAGAATTTCGCTGTTTTCTGTAGAATACATCCTGGCAGATTGATTTTGAAGAGAACTTTTTCAAAAAACTCTTTTGAAAATTAGATTAATTTTCAATAAAACATTATTTTCTTTTTCAAAAAAGTTGTTGGTGTTGTAATCCATGATTACTGGGTAACATGTAATTAGTGTAATAAAATGACGCACGTCCCAGTATTTAGTTAAAATTTTATTTTTCGGAACTAGTTTTCAGATTTTATATTTATTAAGATAATAACCCATATTAACAGATACATTTTTTCAAATAATGAATACCTAATTATACAATATTTTTTAAAATATTTTATATAATCTTATCCGCTACAAGACTATATATTTACCCCTCTTCATAATTTTATATTTTGTTTTTTATAATTTTTTATATATTTTGTATTTTTGTAGTTTTTCTATTGAAGATGGATAATATCCGAAACTAGTTCAGAAAAATAAAATTTTAACTAAATACTGGGACGTACATCATTTTATTACATCAATTACATATTACCCAGTAATCATGGATTACAACACCAACAACTTATTAAAAGAGTTTTTTGAAAAAGAAAATAATGTTTTATTAAACATTGATTTTCAAAAGAGTTTTTGAAAAAGTTCTCACTTAAAATTGCCCTGATAATACTCATTTTGAAGAACATTTATCTTCTCTGTGAAAATGTCCTGATAAGATGAATTTAATTTACGGAAAGGAAAATTTAACAACTCAAATTTCCATAAATATTCCCTCATTCCATAAATTCATAATTGCATCGAACAAAAGTGTATCGGTTGCTTCGCCAGTTATAAAGTGTGCTAGCGAGTGAGCGAGTTCATTTTTCCGACCCGAAAGAAGGCCAAACGCTCGGGTTTAATGCATCAGCCATAATGAGTCATAATTGTGCGGAGAAATATTTCGAAAAAAAAAGTCCACCTGGGTCGTGCAAGTGGGTCATCAAAAGTATATCACCGGCAGCCATTGTTATCGCGTTATGTAATTAATAATCAACGAATCGCCGTCGACTTTAGACTTGAACAACCGAAACGCGTAAACAAAAGCGATCGTGGAATAAGTTCGCCTGGTGCATTCCGCATTTTTTTAAAACAAATGACTAACCGGTTAGATCAGAGTGTGCGGAATGTGCTTAAATATAGATGATTAAAAATAATCGTTTAGAGTAAATAAGGCATGGCGAATGTTTTGAATTGTTGTTTATTAATCCTTTGGACATCGGCATTTATTTTCGTCATTTGCAAACAAAGTGCAATATTGGTTCCCTTTATTTATTCGTTTTATTTATTTAAACAACTTTGTATTCCTAATTTATAATACAAGAAAAATTAATTTACTTCAAATTATATATAAATATAATCATTATTTATTTTACATATATTTTTAGTACTTAAGTTGTTTTATAAATTGTAAAAAATCTTTATTGTAATAGGGGTTTCCCGATTCTAAATAAATAAATAAATTAAAAAAATTAAAAAAAAATTGGATGCACTGTATCCAGACAAAAGTTCGCTTTTTCGGTGTTGCTTTTTAGCTTCTTCAGTTTTAATAAATTAATAGCTGTTGCTGATAGTTGTTGGAAGTTTATGATCACTTTTATAAAATAAAAAACTTAATTTCATCAACTCTGTTAAGAGTGTTTTAATGTAAACTAAATATGTATATATACATTTTATGTAAAATGTTGTTTTAACGTCAATAAATAAATAAAGTAAATAGCCATCTATAGACGCCTTTTGAAATTTATTTCTCGTTAGTGCAACTTCGCTTTTTGACAAAAACTAAATAATTTCTTCGCCGTTGGCAAAACAATTGTGGCAACTTGCAAAATTATGTATATAAAAGTATTATCGAGTTTTATTTTTGGTTTCATAAAAGGCTTATGTTTATTAAAGCTACGCGCACACTTTTCGGAATCGGACGGACGGCACGCATCGGATAAAATTGCATTAGTCAACGCACATTCATCGGTACGGCATGGAACGGATAAATATGCGTTGACTCGTTTACAACTGTGTTAAGCACTTTTATCCGATGCGTGCCGTCCGTCCGATTCCGACAAGTGCGCGCGTAGCTTAAGAAGACAATGGGCGCGTTTTTCAGAAATAAACCGTTTCTGTTTGGTATCTGGTAAACGCTATGGCGCCATTTTCATAAATCAGTTTTCCCCTGACGTCGATTTGATTAAAAGCAAAAATATGGATTGTTATTGGAAGATAATGGGGATATTATTGCAAATGTGGGAATTATTTTAGGATTAGCGTGTCCCTTCCATGAAATTAACAATTTCATGTTTTTTTAATGATCCAAAATATAATTTTCGAAAAGTTTTTCATTTATTAAATTCTAACCACAGAATAAAATAAGTCTCGTTTACCATTTAACATATTATGGACGTCTTCACTCCCTGTAACATTATAAATTACTTCATTAATCAAGTACTTCTCGTCGACTCTATTTTAAATGTTTGTAAACAAATAACATTTGCAGCATCAATCGCTTTTATTAACATTATTAAAATGGCGACTGCTGAACGAACGAGTTTGGTATTTGGGGTGCGTTCATCAGAAAATCTGCCAACTATTGGCAACACGTTTGCAACTATTTTGTCTAATGAACATTTTTTATAGATAAATTGTGCTCAGAATGAGGTCTTGATTAGAAAAAAAAAATTTGAAGAATTTTTTTTTAAATCGTTTTTAAGGCGATTTAAGCACTATTTACGAAAAAAGTCATTTTGCGTATCTCAGTTCCCGGGAGTCCCACAAAAAAAATATTATGGACAAATAGTGTTCAAAATAAGCTCTTGGACTTGAAAAAAAAGTAGACTTTTTTTTGAAGAAAACATTTTTTAGTCGTTTTTAAGGCGATTCCAGTCGATTTAAGCACTATTTACGACAAAAGTAATTTTGCGTATCTCCGATCCCGGAAGTCCCACAAAAAAATTAAGGACAAATAGTGTTCAAAATGAACTCTTGGACTTGAAAAAAATAGAAAAAATTTTTGAAGAAAATTTTTTGTAATCGTTTTTTAGACGTTTCCCGTCGAATTAAGCACTATTTACGACAAAAGTAATTTTGCGTATCTCCGTTGCTGGAAATCCCACAAACATTTTTTATGAACAAATAGTGTTCAGAATGAGCTCAAACTTAAAAAAAAATTGAAAAAATGTTTTCAAGGAAAATCATTTTTAATCGTTTTTTAGGCGATTTAAGCACTATTAAGGACAAAGGCCATTTTGCGTATTTCCGTTCCTGGAAGTCCCACAAAACTTTTTTTATGGATAAATAGTGTTCAGAATGAGCTCCTTAGACTTGAAAAAATAGAGAAAACAATTTGAAGAAAATTTTTTATAATCGTTTTTTATGCGTTTCCACTCGTTTTAAGCACAAAAGGCCATTTTGCATATCTCCGTTTCCGGAAGTCCCACAAAAAAGGATAAATAGTGTTCAAAATGAGCTCTTGGACTCGGAAAAAAATAGAAAAAAATTTTGGAAGAAATTTTTTTGTAATCGTTTTTTAGGCGTTTCCGGTCGATTTAAGCAGTATTTACGACAAAAGTCATTTTGCGTATCTCCGTTCCTGGAAGTCCCACAAAAAAAAAATATGAACAAATAGTGTTCAGAATGAGCTCTTAAACTTGAAAAAAAAATAGAAAAATGTTTTCAAGGAAAATAATTTTGAATCGTTTTTTAGGCGATTCCAGGCGATTTAAGCACTATTTACGACCGAAGTAATTTTGCGTATTTCCGTTCCTGGAAGTTCCACAAAAATTTTTTTATGGACAAATAGTGTTCAAAATGAGCTTTAAGACTTGAAAAAAAAAATAGAAAGAAAAGTAAATTTTTTGTAATCATTTTGTAGGCCTTTCCAGTGGATTTAAGCACTATTTACGACCAAAGTCATTTTGCGTATTTCCGTTCCTGGAAGATTTTCTATGACTCTTCGAAGTTTCGAATCTTCCAAACTTCAATCTTCAAAGATTTTCTGAGTCTTCGAATCTTCGAAACTTCAATCTTCGAAGATTTTCAATGACTCTTCGAAGTTTCGAATCTTCCAAGCTTCAATTTCGAAGATTTTTTATGAGTCTTCGAATCTTCGAAACTTCCCGTTTCCCCATCAGCAACAAACTACTCTGACGAGACCTGAAAAGTCGAAACCAGTCTGTTGGTGTTCTGATGTGGAAACAATATTTAACGATCAAAAATTATTGCAATTGCATCAAATTCCCTCTTTAGAACATCGCTGAATTAGACACGCAAATTGAAAATTTAATATTCATTGATAATCAATAAATATCAACAAATACACCCTTTTCTTGTTTTCGAGTTATTTTGATTTAATAGTGAAAGCGTGATGCTTTTAGATCAAAAATTGACTTCGAGGGCGATATCTCGAAATTACCGCAAATTGGCACGAAAATTGAGAATTGCATGTTCTTTGAAAATCAATCAAAATTCAAAACTATGCCTTGCCTAGTTTTTCAATTGTTTTAACTGAATCGTGAAAGCGATTTTACATCAAAAAATAACTTCGAGGACGATTGCTCAAAATTTCCGCACGCGGATTGAGAATTTAATGTTATTCGAAAATTACTCAAAATACAGAAATACGCCTTTCCTAGTTTTCGAGTTATTTTGACTTAATCGTAAAAGCGATGATTTAACATCAAAAAGTAAAAAAAAACCCTTATTGGAACATCTCCAAATATGACAACAGATTAAAAATTAATGTTCTTGGTAAATGTTCGAGTTATTTTGACTTAATCATGAAAATGTAATGATTTTACATCAAAAATTTAATTTCGTGTGCGATTAATCGAAATAACCTTATTATTGGAACTTATTATTAACTTATTACTTGGAATTATATTATTGGAACATCACTAAATTTGACGCAGATTAAGAATTGAATGTTCTTTGAAAAATTAATATAAATAAAAAAAATACGCCTCTCTTGTTTTTGAGTAATTTGTGAGTGTAATCATTTTATTTCAAAAATTAACTTCAACGGCGATTGCTCGAAATTCTCCCGGAGAAACATCCCAAAATTTGACAAGCAGATTAAAAATTAATGTTCTCGGTAAATAAATAAAAATCAACAATTACGCCCTGGTTTTCGAGTTATTTTGACTTAATCATGAAAGTGTAATGATTTTACATTAAAAAATTAATTTCGTTTGCGATTAATCAAAATTCCCTTATTGGAACATCACTAAATTTGACACTGATTAAGAATTGAATGTTCTTTGAAAAATTAATATAAATAAAAAAAATACGTCTCTCTAGGTTTTTGAGTAATTTGTGAAAGTGTAATCATGTTATTTCAAAAATTAACTTCAACGGCGATTGCTCGAAATTCTCCCGGTGGAACATTTCAAAATTTGACAAACAGATTAAAAATGAATGTTCTCAGTAAATAAATAAAAATCAAAAATGACACCCTTTTCTAGTTTTCGAGTTATTTTGACTTAATCATGGAAGTGTAATGATTTTACATCAAATATTAATTTCGTGTGCGATTAATCGAAATTCCTTTATTGGAACATCACTAAATTTGACACAAATTAAGAATTGAATGTTCTTTGAAAAATTAATATAAATCAAAAATATACGACTCTCTGGGTTTTTGAGTAATTTGTGAAAGTGTAATCATTTTATATCAAAAATTAACTTCAACGGCGATTACTTGAAATTCTCCCGGAGAAACATATCAAAATTTGACAAGCAGATTAAAAATTAATGTTCTCAGTAAATAAATAAAAATAAAAAATTACGCCCTTTTCTAGTTTTAGAGTTATTTTGACTTAATCATGAAAGTGTAATGATTTTACATCCAAAATTAATTTCGTGTGCGATTAATCGAAATAACCTAAGAATTGAATGTTCTTTGAAAAATTAACATAAATCCAAAAATACATCTCTAGGTTTTTGAGTAATTTGTGAAACTGTAATCATTTTATAATAAAAATTAACTTCAACGGCGATTGCTCGAAATTCCCTCGGTGGAACATCTCGAAATTTGACCAGCAAACAATGTTCTCTGGAAATAAATCAAAATACAAAATTATGCCCTTCCCTAGGTTTCGAGTTTTTTTGACTTAATTGTGAAAGTGTAATGATTTTACATCAAAAATTAATTTCGAGTACGATTAATTGATTATTCCACTAAATTTGAGAAGAATTTCAAGAATTTTTTTTTATAAATCCAAAAATACCTCTCTAAGTTTTTGAGTAATTTCGACTTATTTGTGGAAATGTGATCATTTTATATCGAAAATTAACTTCAAGGGTGATTGCTCGAAATTCCCTCGGCGGAACATCTCCAAATTTGAATCGAATGTTTTTTGGAACTCTATAAAAAAACAAAAAGGCACATTCTCTAGTTTTCAATATAAAATTAAAAAATGTTCCATGCCATTGACATGATTCTTCAATCTTTTTAAAATTCTAAGTCAAGTGTTGTTTAAAAAAGTAAAGCATGTCCAAATTCTATTAAAATTTTTGCAAACTTTAAGGTCAAAAATTAAAGCAAATATTTGAAAAATAGAGCGTATAAGATTTACTGTGTTTTTTTAAATTTATTTAAAACAAACTTTTCAAAAAGATTGTTGTAACTTGTAACCTTAAAAAAATGAAGACCAATATTATTTAAAGGCTGAAAGACCTTCGGTCGATAGTCGATGAAGAATTGCGACCAAAAAAAAATTGTTATATGTAAATTTAATGGTATGTAACAATTCTCTAATAAAGATGTTTGTAATAATAATAATAATAATAATAATAATATTTATTTACGGCTAACGCCATTTGTACAATGAGCTACAAAAAAAAATTGACGACATTCGGTCAATTTACAAAAGCAAATATACAGTACCTACGAATACTATATATAAAAATAAAAATAACATTACAAAGAGCAAATACAATACATAAAATGTAAAACCCGATACAAGTTAAAACAAGATCAGTGGAACAACAGAGTGCCAAAAAACATACAATTTAAGTAAATTATGAATAATAATTCAATTGTATAGTTGATTTTATGTAATTCAACGAATTAAAAACGTCGTGACTAAATGGCGATTGCCTGAATCAACAAAAAAAAAAAACGTGTGTTGAGAATTTTCACAAATTTTTAATGTCAAAACACTGTGATATATGTTTTTCAATACACATGTTTTACTTACCACATATATTATGGAATTTCACCAAGTAACAGCCGCATCAATCCAAAATAAAAAAAAAATAAAAGCATTTAAAAAAGTAAGGGGGGCCGCGGTGGCCTAGTGGGTAGCGCTCCTGCTTCTGGGCCTCGTGGTCGTGGGTTCGAATCCCATCGGGGCGGTCACTTTTTCTGAATGAAAAATGGCCGTACTGGTCCATGGATGTATAGTGGTTGTCCTTTCATATCAATATATGAATTTATTACAAATAATCGGTTGTGGCAGAATAGCCAAGTAGCTTACGCCAATTTCCCTAATATCATTCACTCTCCTTAACCCGAAATCCCATCAATCATCCTTCCTTTTTTCTAAAAAAAAAAAAGTAAGGCATATCAAAATTCAATTAAAAATTTGCAAACTTTTACATCCCTAACTTTGATACATTAATTAGATGTATCGAAACAGTTTAGTTTACAAAATAATAGAACTAAAATTCGTTAAAAAATAAGGTTAGTGATTCGGGAACGGTGTAGCAAAAACACTTTTAAACAATACAGAAACGCTGCGTTTCTGAAACTTTTATCACCACCGAAATAAACCCGGATGGTCATCGGTGGTGGAGGGCGGTTCTGCCCACCACCAATAATCGCTACAGTTGTAACAATTCAATAATCGCCACAGTTGTAACAATCGCAGTTAGAGTAGCAATCACGTTTCAAGTAGCAATCACAGTTTAAGTAGCAGCTTGGCTGACAGTTGTGATTTTAAGTAGCAATAACAGTTAAAGTAGCAGTCATAGTCACGGTGAAATCCGCCTATTAGTAACAGTTACCAAGTGTAACTTTTTAATACCATTGACAAATCACAGGTAAATGAAATATCGCCCATCTCTAGCGCGGACGCCTAGCATCTAAAGATTAAAAAATCCACCTTCCGTATCAGTGGCGGCTCGTGGAACATGTTGATGGTAGAGCCACTTATACAAAATACCCCTTCCCAACCGTTTTCAAAGAAAGAAAGAATGATTTATCTTCCTAGACTAAAGTAACTGGCGAAAAAGTGTTTTAAAAAGTAATTAAGAATTCTTGCTGAGCTTGAAACTACAGGTAGTGCCATGGGTTCTAGGCTCTAGATAACGAGCCGCCCCTGTTCCGTTTTTTTTTTAATACGTATCATTTAATCTAAAAACAATTTGTTTACTTTGCTACTTTTGTAGAGCTTGTTTCTCTTTATATCCATATTTTTTTTTATTTTTTTAATGGAATGATAAAATGAATAAAATTTCGCACAAAATTCATAATTTGGATTATTTAATATACGATTTTGAAAAAGCTGGAGAAGACAATGAAGTTTTAAATTTTTCATTTTTACAACCTTACATAATACTGCATTAATTAAAAGTAAGCCAATTCCAAATTTATTGATTTATTTAATATTTGACATGTTAACAAGTTTAACACTTAAATTAAAACGTCTTTACTTCTAAAATTAACTAAATATGGTGCATTTGACTAAACGAGAAAGAATAGAGGTATGAATGATGATGGAATATGTCGATAGGCTAAGAACTTATGAGGAAGCATGCGATTTGTTCAATCAAAAACACCCCGCAAGAGTTCCAATTTCAAGATCCACAGTAAGAGCTCTACAAAAGTTGTCAAATATAAAAAAAAAACGAATTCCATTTACAAAAATTGCCGATGACATCACACGTCAAACACTAGTGATATTTTTGAGCACGCCAAAAAGTGTGCAGTAATGAACAAAAATCAACCTGTCCCTGCGATTCTTTTAAAAACACTTAATAGTGCAATTAACTTTATCACCACTCTGTATATAAATATTTATATTTAAAATATAAAGTAGTGTTTACTAATAATTGCTAATTATTTAATAAAAAAAATTGTCAGTATTGCGATTATTAAAACTATTGCATGTACACTTTTCAATGGTGTTGCAGGTAATTAGACCCAAGCCTCCTTCATTCATAAATTTCCCTTTTGTGGTATTCTCGAAATTCGATATGGGTAAGTGGTGATTAGCACCCTGGGGTTCTCTGGGGTGGGCCGCCAGAGGGTTTGGAGACAAACTCTTACGGTCCTGTTCCGTATTATATACCTTTCTTTGACGTGTGTAAGATTTTCCCATTTGTAAACACTACTACCAAGTACCAAATGGATTTTGACAGGAACTCTTCAAAATGTCTACAATTTATTCAAGGCGGGTGCTGTTCCAGGCGACCAGCAGGTAGTCGCCAAGGGTCGCACCAGCAGGTAGTAGGGTTTGCTTTACCGCTTGCTGGAATAATGCGGATAATTGCCTCATGTTGTTGGTACTTTTTAATTATGCATAACGAGAGGATTATTTCCTTGTTTGAAAACTTCGGCGGATTCCCAAAGCTTCGCTCTTTGTGCCTTTCGTACAGTTATGTAGAAAAATTAGTTTTTGAATATTGGGGAATAAAAGTTTGCTTCTCAAGCTTGTTCGTAATATCTCCTTTCAAAACTACTAAAGAATTTGATAATTTGCAACTTGGTCTAAACGCGATTTAATGGTTATGTTTTTGGAGAATGTCTATTTTGTCTGTAATTTCACCAAAACATGTTAATGTAATGGATTGATCTTTGTTCAGATTTTGACTTCTCTGATACATGTCGGTCATGGTATTTTGGTAACGTGGATTAAGAATAATAATTTTGAATAAGGTTAACTAATTAATTTTTGCAATATCCATAATTTTGTTCAATTCTGGTTTGTTTAATGAATTACCACGTTATATTCGTAATTTTTGTTTGATATACATACATATTTTTCATTATAATGATTGATTGAAATAAATATTAATTCTACTAAATAAAACTTGGTAGGCAGAAAGACCTTTGGTCAATAGCCATTTAATAGGCTAACGATAGCATCAAATTAATTACACACTATTGTAAAAATTAAACTGTTAATAAAGATATGATATACAGTATGTTTTTTTATAGTGGGCCATAGGATTTTACATGCTAAAAATTATACCTTGTGTTAATGTATATTTTATCATATAATTTTGAAGCAAATTTTAGTTAGTAATATAAATCAATTATTTTTCTACATGGTGCGCTTAATTAGAACAATTTAAACATGTTTTATTTCATTAAAAAGTGCTTTTGCTCGAAACCGGACGATCGGGATACGCTGCAGAAAAGTTGTCAACTATTTAAAATTTATAATAAAATATACATTAACACAAGGTATAATTTTTAGCATGTAAAATCCTATGGCCCACGATAAAAAAAAACAAATAAAAATATACTGTATATAAAACTCGGTTTAGGTTCTGAATGCTTAAAATTCTCGACTAGCCTTATTATGTCATTTTCAAAAACATTTTAATGGTTATTTATTATACGAATGTGGTATGTACGTAATTAGTCCGGCAAGAAAAAGTTTAATTTTCTAAAGGGCCTACTGAGTAATTCCACATGAGTATAATATAACATTTCATCCAATATCATGTTATTTCATTAAATATTAAAATCATGTTTATAACATTTTAACAAGAATTTTAATTTAATTCCATGGATTCGAGTTTTTCTTTCACTGGTGGGTAATGAACAACATTACTTGCCTCAAATGACCACAGTAATTCGCTTATTACACCCGATTTTGGATAAAATAAATTTATTGACAGCAACAATTTGTGGAGAGCTAGATTTAAAAAAAAAATGTTTAAAAATTCGGAATACGAGAAACCTACTTTAGAATAAATTCATTTGTCTGTAAATATTTTGAAAACCCCACATAAAAAAAAAACATTATTTGTGTTTTCTAAGTATAATCTGAAAAAGTAAAATTTAGTTAACGATAACAACAACAATAATAACCATCCAAATATATTCTTTTTCTTTTCTAGATTATACTTGGAAAACACGAATAAAGTTCCAAGATTGGTTTTTATGTGGTTTTTCCTCAATATTTTCAGAGAAATGTCGGAAAAGATAATATTCTTTTACTTTTGAAATAGGGATTTATGTAAGGCAAACTTGATTTGTTTCTCTTTCAGGAGTTCGCTAATTAACGTGTGAAGATTGTAAGGAAGTATACATAGGTCGCCAACACTAGACTAAAAGAACAAATACAATCGATAACACCGAAAGGGGATAATTCGCAAATTATTTAAATTTTACAACTGTCATAGTTTTGGCTAAGTTGTACTGTAACAAAGAAATTCAAGTGCCCTCCTTATCAATTCAGACCGTTAATAACAAGCTACGACAGTAGTAATAAAAGTACCGCGAAAACTTAAAGAATGTTATTAATTTAAATAGTAACTATGAAAATCAATTTTCAAATATTTGTGGGGCTGGCAACCTTGGCTTTTATATTTTCCAGATGTTCCCATTCTTCACCCCTAGTACCTGCGTTCGACCTTCCCTTTAAATTTTAAATGGAATTCGTTTAAATGAATGCAACACAACTCAATATCCGCTCCAAACTAACAATAAGATATGGTAAATAAAACTCGTATTTAATTCATATTATCTCCTACAAAAAAAATACTTTTAAATGTAATATCAATGAGATTATATTTATTCAGCAGGTCAGTTTACTTTCAGTAAAATAAGAATAAAAAAAATAATCATAACAAGAACAGTAGATAAATAATTTTTACACAGTTGGAAGGGCAAAATATACTGGATCTCAAAAGTAATGCAACACCCAGAAATAACAATGTTTTAAATGTTTTTGTATTAAATGTATGTTCAGTTATCGCGTCAGAACAAACAATTACAATTTGGTGCAGGTTGAACAAAAATTACTGACAAAAATTCAATAATATGCCCCCCGCATTATTAAATTTGCTTTATTTTTCGAATAAATGTAAAAATCGTACACAAAAAATTGATATAAAGCAGTAGAAACGTTATCGCTTTTTTTCATTTTAATGTGAATAAAACGTACGTATTTGTTGCTGACTTAAACCACATCTAGGAAGTGATGCATTACTTTTGAGCTCCAGTATACATCAAATTTATTTAAATGTTGTTTCATCAAAAACTGACTAAAACAGGGCGGGAGTGTTATTTTGAATGTTACATACATTTCAAAATGTAACTTTCTTTTGATTTTGAATAACCTCATAAAAATATCTACTTATGATTTATATAGACGCTATTCATTTTCCCTCCGGATACTGTTTATTTATTGATTGATTTAAAAATAAACAGGCCATTCAGTATTCATTAACATCTGCAACAAATTGAAATCACTTCTGCATTTATGCATAATAATAATTAATATTTAAAGATAATTAGAGAACAAGTATCGATCAAACCCCTAATCAAATTAGATCGGCCAGGAATTAATATTTTTAAAGTTATTTTTCCACCTGGCAACATTCAAGTATTATCTACTTTCAATATGATAATATATAAACTAATTCAGTTACTTCCGCTTTCTTATGGCCCTGAGAAAAGGGTCGGCTACCTGCATCCCAGACGACCAAAAACGCGACAAAACACGGTTCCGCACGTGCCGGCAAAATGTCGGGTGTCGGGTGCTGACATTTTTATGATGATTATTACAACCGCAAACCCTCCCCGGCGGCCTGCTTTGGTAGACAAAATGTAATGGTCGCGATTTTGACATGAATTAAAATTTTGGCTAAAATGTTGAATAGCAGGCTGAAAAACTTAGGTCGCTGGTCATTTGTATCTTCAGATGAGGACAATAAAGTATTTTATTACTTATTGAGTAGTCATTTTATCGCAGCCTCCTGGTTTCAGATTCAGATTCGAATAGTGTGAGAATATCACCCTCCCGCAGGCTGCGGAGGATTTGATGGTTTTGCTCCACTTTGACCTGGATACACTGTCTCTGCGGATTACACGAGCCTGTCCTATTTATCTCTAAATTTCAGAAATTTACGGCACGTGGTGCATCCCAACATTGTCGGGCGAAATGTTTGTATGTAGAATTTAAAAATCCTCCAGACCTCGTATTGTTTTCGTTAATCTGCTTACTCATCTTTACTTTATTTACTTCGACGAAAAAAAAGTGTTCCAATTAGTTTCGCAACGAGGTGCTGCATTAGAAATTTTAATTAAAGCAAACACCAGCGTTAATTGGTTGTCTGTGTTTTGATTGCGACGTCGAATTGTTGTTTTTCGTGTGTGCGTAAAGACAAAGGTTCTAGAAATGGTATCGTGACCCAATAATGGAGCAAAAATCTTTGATTTCTTGTTTGCCCAGTTCGCCGCGGGGTCGTCGACCCGGCGATACAGCTGTATCGAGCGGGTTGACGCACTCCATGCAAATATCGCGGGATTTTTCGCACCGGCGGAGCAGATGCAACAATTTCGTCCTCGACGGCGATGCGTTGGGCGGGAGGTGGTCCGCGGGTTTTTTTTCCAATTCTTTTCTAGAAATTATATTTTTCGTTTGTTGAAATTGTGCTGTGTGTCGAAATGGAGCGGTCTTTCTCTGTTGCACTGAGTGGGAGAAAGAGCGGCAACTCTCACTTTCACGGAGTGAACTGGCCTCGCGAGCAGCACTTTGGCGGGTGAATAACCGAGAACTGGGTCAGCTGGCGAACTGGTGGTGAACTCCGCGAGCTAGGTTCAGTGTTCTCTTGGATATCGTTACGAGTAGACACGGCCCGCTCTATCAGGTGCACTCCCGCGCGTTTTACCAGTTCGTTCTGTGCGCTTCTAATAAACAAAGTTATGTTCTAATTGAAATAATGTTATGGTTTTAAAAAAGTTGAATAACAAAATGATGGCAGTGTTGAGTTGCACGCAGGAGTCTCTCCCGTTGAACGAGAGCAAAGCCCCTCACGGGGAGGACAGCAGTTCGGGTTGTGATAGTGATGATTGTCTACAAAACGAGTGTTCTTCGCAGGGTTTCTTCAGACGCAGCATCCAGCAGAAGATACAGTACCGCCCGTGCACGAAAAACCAGCAGTGCGCGATCCTGCGTATCAACAGGAACCGCTGCCAGTATTGCAGGCTGAAGAAATGCATCGCGGTGGGAATGAGCAGAGACGGTGAGTAAAATTTTTTGCGTAAATAGGGCATAGGGTGAACGACCCGCGAAATGTAACGGCGCGCTAGTAACTAGAAAGTTCACCGGGAGTTCAACGACCCGGCGACAATAGTGGGTCAATCTAACCCCGAGTCGCGACACATTCGAAAGTTGTTCCCCGTTACTGATATCGCAACACTTGCATAATTCTGCATCGCTTGGCGCTAAACCGTGTTGAGGTCAGCCACTGTGCTGAACTCCAGAGCGTTGTGCTACATAGAGAACTTTTACTCGGCTCCCACCTTTACGCAACGGCGACGCGAAAATCGGATGAAATTGTGAAATCCGAATCCCCGAGTTTTCGAGACCACTTTTACTTTAGCTCTTTCTCCCGCGGAACCGCCACCACCACCACCACCTCCGCGAAGAAAGTTTTCTCTCGCGCTCGCTTAATATTCCTATCCGTCTCATCATTGTTTAGTCGTACTAGCGATTTCAAATAAACAATTAACTCCGCGCGCGGTGCAATAGAAAGTTGTCCTGCCGGTGTTACGCGCGCGTTTCATAATTGCAATTTCTTGCGATCGGCCGTTTTCCCCGAGTGAAATGAAATTTTTACGCGTTCGTTGACTCCGCGGAATCGGCTAAAGGTGTACGTGGTGCCTTCTGGCGTCGCGACGCCGCACCGCGTCGAGCCCATCCGCGGGAACGCCTGCGTCGTGAACTCTGTCCCTGGTAAGCGCGGGGGTCAACAGCCCACGTTCAAAATAAAGGACCAATCAATAAACGCAGTTCAATCCGAAATTAAGGAATCACCAAAATAAGGGGATCAATCACCAATCGAGTAATAAGGATAGCGACGCGAAAGGGAGATAACGACCTTCGCGGAGTGTTAGACTCTAGGCCACCCTGCCTGCTGGCGCTGTCGCGCTCGCAGGAATCGGCTTCAAGTTCAAGGGTACTGGTGGGGAAACCTGGTGGGGGGCAGTAAGAGGGGACTCGTGACCGTGGGCGCGCGGTTGTTCGCGCCACTATACGGTACTAGTAGTCGGGAATGCTAGGTCGTGCGCTTCGCAGCCCGACTTTGTTCCATCGTGCACATGCGAGAGGTGAAAGTGCTCAGTGCAAAATGGGTGAAGAATTACCCATCCTAAAAGGAATCCTCAACGGAGTCGTGAAATACCACAACGCACGTAGGTGTCCCTTAATCTAGTGTTTGTTCAGTGTTCTGTGCCCTTAAAATTGGATTAACCGAAAAACCAGTGTGAATACTCCTTTGCATCCGCGCGCACTTTCTATTTGACACGACTGACCTACAACACTTTCATCACCGTGAAAGCAATGAAATTTCTCCCTCGCGCGCATACTTAGATGTTTTCGTGGATTATCGCTCACTTTCTCTTCTTATTTCTCATTCCGCGTTTTACGCCGCGCCGCCAATTATTTCGGGGCAGATGTGGAGCAGCTGGCACGCGCCACACGCACCTGGCGCGACGGCCCTCAAGGGCTCCCGCACTGACCCTAATCGGCGACACGTTAAAAAATGCTCACTATCTCTTCTCTCCTCTTTGCAGCGGTCAGATTCGGCAGGGTGCCGAAGAGGGAAAAGGCCCGCATCCTCGCGGCCATGCAACAAAGTTCAAATTCGCGATCTCTAGAAAAGGCGATCTCCGCCGAATTGGAGGACGACCAGAGGCTGCTCTCCACCGTCATCAGGGCGCACATCGACACCTGCGACTTTACAAGGGATAAGGTCGAGCCCATGCTCACCCGCGCCAGGGAGCAACCCTCGTACACGGCTTGTCCACCTACTTTGGTAAGTTTTAAATTATTATTAGAAATATAAATTAATATTCAGCTTTAAAACGCAAATCATTCGCGAAAAGTTATTTACCAAAATAAAAAAAAAACACTACTTTTCAATTTTTAAATGTAATTTCTAAACTTTACCAACTGAAATCATTCGCAAAAAGTTATTTGCTGAAATTAAAAAAAAAAACTACTTTTCAGTTTTTTACATGTTTTAATGTAATTTCTAAACTTAACCAATCGAAATCATTCGCAAAAAGTTATTTGCCAAAATTTAAAAAACAGTACTTTTCTATTTTTTTACATGTTTTAATGTAATTTCTAAACTTAACCAACCGAAATCATTCGCAAAAAGTTATTTGCCAAATTTAAAAAAAACAGTACTTTTCAATTTTTTACATTTTTGAATGTAATTTCTAAACTTAACTAACCGAAATCATTCATAAAAAGTTATTTGCCAAAATATAAAAAAAACTACTTTTCAGTTTCTTACTTTTTTTAATGTAATTTCTAAAGTTTATCAACCGAAATCATTCATAAAAAGTTATTTGCCAAAATAAAAATAAAAAACTACTTTTCAGTTTCTTACATTATTTAATGTAATTTCTAAACTTAACCTACCGAAATCATTCGCAAAAAGTTATTTGCCAAAATTTAAGAAACAGTACTTTTCAATTTTTTACATTTTTAAATGTAATTTCTAAACTTTACCAACCGAAATCATTCGTAAAAAGTTATTTGCCGAAATAAAAAAAAAAACTACTTTTCAGTTTCTTACATGTTTTAATGTAATTTCTAAACTTAACCAACCGAAATCATTCGCAAAAAGTTATTTGCCAAAATTTAAAAACCAGTACTTTTCAATTTTTTACATTTTTTAATGTAATTTCTACACTTAACCAACCTGAAAAGACTATATAAAAAAATCATTCTGCCAAACTCAAATTTTTGCAAGTGCGGTTTTTAGAATCGAATAAGTGCAAATAAAAGTATAAACATAAGTGTTTTAAAATATAAATTGAATTAACTTAATAACTCGATCTGAGCCGGAAACATTAGTTCGCGCCAAAAATAAATCGAAAGGCATTTAACAAATTCAGATTATATAAATAAAACTACTTCAGTAACTTGAGGTAAATTGCAACGGCAAAATGCATTCGCGCCAAAAATTGATCGAAAGGCATTTAAAAAATTCGGATATATTCGGTTATAAAAATGTATTATTCCAAACCAAAATTATGTTTTTATAAGAGGATATAATAATAATAATAAGAAATTATTGGATTTTTTTCCACATTTACCAACTTATAAATAATTGCGCAATAATTAAAACTTCTTGCAGAAACGTTAAATAAAATGATACAAAGACGAAAAGTAGCCTGAATATTTTTTTTAATAATTGTATTACCAAAACTTAAGTCACAAAAATAAATATATATATATATATACCGGGTGGACCATTTAATGTGTTTTCAGGAAATATCTTCGAAACAAGAAACTTAAAAAAAAAATGACCCAAACAAAAAATGATTGTTTTGAAGGGGGCCATAATAACATAATTTTGTTTTTTTCATAGATGGCGCTGTTGTCGCTAAATCGAGGTCAACTTAGTTTTTTTAAATGGAAACCCCTACTTTTTATGACAGAATCAGAGTCCTTGTTAAAAAATGAGAAGAAATCACTCAGCTAACTTTTTCGTCAGAGTGATAGATGGCGCTGTAATCGCGAAAAGAAGTTGTTGCATTTGGACGCTTGCGTATTCGAACTTCGCGCGCATCTGTGTGTGTGCGCGTGTGTGTGTGTGTGTGTGCCTGAACTCCGCGCCAGTTGACGAGAACTTATGTTGGGTTTGACTGCAACTGCAGCTAAAATATCAACTTCGGCATTCTCCTGGGTTACGGTGCGTCTTCGATGTCTGGTTCGTTTTAGGCTGCCAGTGTCCACAAATGAGTTGACGATCCGAAGAAAAGTCATGTGACTCGGATGATCTCGATCAGGATACAAGCCACACGCATCAAGTGCATTGCGTCTAGCTTCACCATACACGAAAATCATGTCGACCTTTTCCGCGATAGTATACCGCACCATTGTAACGTTTTCCCCGTCAATGCAGAAGACCGACTGATTACCAAACTAAATTTTCTTTTGTTCAGTCAAAGAAATCATCAAAATCCAGCTATTTCCAGCTATTTTTCAATTTAAAATTGTAATTCATGGAAATACGGCCGACGTCATGTTTTGACACACACACACACACACCACACACACACACACATGCGCGCGAAGTTCGAATACGCAAGCGTCCAAATACAACAACTTCTTTTCGTGATTACAGCGCCATCTATCACTCTGACGAAAAAGTTAGGTGAGTGAATTCTTCTCATTTTTTAACAAGGACTCTGATTCTGTAATAAAAAGTAGGGGTTTCCATTTAAAAAAACTAAGTTGACCTCGATTTAGCGACAACAGCGCCATCTTTGAAAAAAACAAAATTATGTTATCATGGCCCCCTTCAATACAATCATTTTTTGTTTGGGTCATTTTTTTTTAAAGTTTCTTGTTTCGAAGATATTTCCTGAAAACACATTAAATGGTCCACCCGGTATATTTTTACATAGGCCTGAGCCATACCGTTACACGCGGCTAGGAAAATAAATATATAAGTTATACAAAACAAAGTTAAAAGTGTTTTATTATAATGAATATTTTTTTATTTACAACACACAACATTTTCAAATCTTGAGGTTCATTTTTGAGTGAACAATATGGAGACTCACTGTTCTTCCACCTAACCTGAATGGTTCAATATTTACACATACATGTTACAGAAATATAATATAAAACTCTTTTTTCCTCAAAAATTTTCCAAAGTGCGGATTCTAGAATCAAATTTTTTATAAAATTCAAAAATATTTTAGACAGTGACAGTGCTCGTGTTATTTAAATTTTAAAACAATGTTATTGTTAAAATCGGAATCACACACTTTATTTATACTATTATAGTTTCAACACAATTTATTATACCTATAAAACTCTTTTTTCCTCAAAGTGTTTCCGTAAGGATTTTAAAATCGAATTTTTTATAAAATTCAAAAATATTGCAGACAGTGACTTGTGATCGTGTTATTTAAATTTTAAAACAATGTTATTGTTAAAATCGCAATCACACACTTTATTTATACTACTATAGTTTCAACACAATTTATTGATTGTCATTTAAAAAAATTAAATTATTGAACTCGAGTTGTAACGGCTAAATTAATTCGCGCCAAAAATGTGTCGAAAGATTAACATAACAAACAAATTCAGTACCGAGATTAACAAGATTATAAAAAAGTGTTACTCTTGTTCATATTATCACACACTATTTATAATTAGTGACTATGATTTCAACACAATTTATTGTCATTTTTTAAATTTAAATTATCGAAGTTGAGTTTTAACGGCGAAATCCATTAGCGCCAAAAATGCATCGAAAGACTAACAACACTACAAATAAATTCGGTACCGAGATTAACAAGATTAAAAAAAAAGTATTACTCTTGTTCATATTATCGCACACTATTTATAATTAGGGACTATGATTTCAACACAATTTATTGTCATTTTAAAAATTTAAATTATCGAAGTTGAGTTGTAACGGCGAAATTCATTCGCGCCAAAAATGTGTCGAAAGACTAACAAACAAATTCGGTACCGAGATTAATAGGATCATAAAAAAATTCAAACATTTTGACCCAAAAAAGTGATGAAACAAACAAATTTGGTACTGAGATTAATAAAAAAAAAAGTTCAAACATTTTGACCCAAAAAACAAGATTAGCAAGATTATAAAAAAAGTATTACTCTTGTTCATATTATCGCAATCACACCTTATTTATAAATAGTGACTTTGATTTCGACACAATTCATTATAATTTTAAAAATTTAAATTATTATTATTTTTTTTATTTCAACGAACAAATTAGATTATAAATTTCAATTCGAAGGGATTTACAAAATTAAGGCACGATTCCATAATGGCCGAGAGACCGAAATCAATTTTTCTTTAATAAATAAAACACTATTACTTCGTATAACTATTTTTCTTTTGTACTTTCACACAGTGCATTTTTAATTTAAAAAAAAATATCGCATATTTTCGCTTTTACTTTCTACTTTTTTTTTAACTTTTACGAATTCGAACAGATGAATTTTTGCTTTAGCAATTTTGGACGTTTTTTTTTTACTTTCGTCATTGTGGACGATTTTTTTTTTTACTTTCGCCATTTTGGACGTTTTTTTTACTTTTGCCATTTTTTTATTTGCTTTTTGAATTGCAAACATTTTTTATTCCTTTGAAAATTTTGAACGATTTAAATCATTACATTTTTTACGTTCACACAGTTAAATTTTTTTCATTCGCGAATTTGTGCAATTTTTTTTAATTGCTGTTTTGAATTGCAAACATTTTCTTTATAAATTCGAAAGTTTCATTCGCATGAAAACTTTAGGACGATTTGAATCATTACGCGAATGCACGAATTTTTACTATTTTTACTTTCGTATATTCGCAGACATTTTTTTACGTTTAATTTTTACTTTCGTGAATTCGCGCAAACCAATGTTTAAGTTCGCGAATTCGAAAAGATTAATCTTTCCTTTCTCACAGGTCAATTTTGCTCGATTTTTTTTTACCATCGCCATTTTATGCTTAGGCACAGACCGATTGTTTCTATCGCAAGTTTTAATTTTAATTTATTTGCGTATTAAAAAATGCAAAAAAAACAAAAACTAAAAATTATTTGCTGTCGCAATTGGTACAGGCAAAGTTTTGCTTTTCCAAATTCAAAATCGACGTTTTTTTCTTTCGTGGATTTTACAGATTATTTTCAACAGAGAGTTTTGCTTTTCTGAGTTAAAAACATTTTTTTTGCTTTTTTTCTTTTGAAAAATTTTAACCTCAGAAAAATTTGCTTTCCGGCTTCCATACAATTTTTCGTTTTACAAATTTGTCCAGACTATTTTTTAACTTCCGAGAATTTTGGTTTATTGGGTTGTAAACTATTTTTTCAGCCTTTATTCGTTTAGCGAATTTGTGCAGACTATTTTTTAACTTCAGAGAATTTTGTTTTTCCTTGTTGCAAACAATTTTTTCAACTTTTCTTCATTTTGCGAATTGGTGTAGACCATTTCTAACTTCAGAGAATTTTGAGTTTTTGGGTTGTAAACTATTTTTTCAACATTTATTCGTTTAGCGAATTTATGCAGACTATTTTTTTAACTTCAGATAATTTTGTTTTTCCTTGTTGCAAACAATTTTTTCAACTTCTCTTCATATTGCGAATTTGTGCAGACCGTTTTTAACTTCAGAGAATTTTGCTTATCTGAGTTGCAAACAAATTTTCTTGCGGTTTCTTTATTTTTCGAATTTATGCAGACTATTTTTTAATTACTGAGAAGAATTTTGCTTATTTGAGTTGCAAACAAATTTTCTTGCTGTTTCTTCATTTTTCGAATTTGTGCAGACTATTTTTTTAATTACAGAGAAGAATTTTGCTTTCCCATGTTACAAACAATTTTTTCGACCTCTTTTTTTTTGCAAATTTGCGCGAACTTGTAACTTTAGAATTTTGAGTTTCCAGGCTGCAAACAATTTTTTCGACCTTTCATCATTTTGCGAATTTGCGCCGACTATATTTAACTGCAGAGAATTTTGTTTATCTGAGTTTGAAACAATTTTTCGTTTTACGAATTTGTGCAGACTATTTTTTTAACTTCAGAGAATTTGATGAAATCGTTAAGGCGCGATTTGTTTACTGTCGCAAATTTTTCAACCGCTCGAATTCACAGACATTTCATTTCTTACTTTCACGCGGTTTATTTTTGCTTTCGTGAATTCGCGCAAACTCATTTTAACTTTCGCAAATTTTTGCTTTGGCACAGATCAATTTAGGACGATATTTAAACTTTCCCCAATTTTTCCGTTCGCACGAATTTTTTTGGTTTCGCGCAGATCAATTTAGAATGATTTTTTTCTACTTTCGTCAATTTTTTCATTTCCACAATTTTGGACCAATATTTTTACCTTCGTCAATTGTTGCTCGTCAATTGTTGCTTTTCCGTGGTTTTGGACTATTTTTTTTTTACTTTCGACAATTTTTGCTTAGGCACAGATCAATTTAGGACGATATTTAAACTTTCCCCAATTTTTCCGTTCGCACGAATTTTTTTGGTTTCGCGCAGATCAATTTAGAATGATTTTTTTCTACTTTCGTCAATTTTTTCATTTCCACAATTTTGGACCAATATTTTTACCTTCGTCAATTGTTGCTCGTCAATTGTTGCTTTTCCGTGGTTTTGGACTATTTTTTTTTTTACTTTCGACAATTTTTGCTTAGGCACAGATCAATTTAGGACGATATTTAAACTTTCCCCAATTTTTCCATTCGCACGAATTTTTTTGGTTTCGCGCAGATCAATTTAGAATGATTTTTTTTGTACTTTCGTCAATTTTTGCTTTCGCACAATTTTGGACGAAAATTTTTACCTTCGTCAATTTTTGCTTTTGCGCGGTTTTTGACTATTTTTTTTACTTTCGACAATTTTTGCTTTGGTACAATTTTTGGACGAATTCTGTACTTTTGCCAATTTTGCTTGCACATTTTTGCTACAGATCAATTTAGGACGATGTTTTAACTCCTCCAATTTTTTTGTTTTTAATCAATTTAGAATGATTTTTTTTTTACTTTTCTCAATTTTTGCTTAGGCACAGTTTTGGACGATTTTTTTTTACTTGTGTCAATTTTTGGTTTTGACACAATTTTGGACGCATTTTTTACTTTTGCGAATTTTGCTTACACATTTTTGCTAGAGATCAATTTAGGACGATGTTTTAACTCCCCTAATTTTTCGGTTTTTAATCAATTTAGAATGTTTTTTTTTTACTTTTCTCAATTTTTGCTTTGGCACAGTTTTGGACGAATTTTTTTTTACCGGTGCCAATTTTTGCTTTTGACACAATTTTGGACGCATTTCTTACTTTTGCCAATTTTGAACAATTTGGGACAATTTTTTCTAACGTTTAAAATTAACTTTCGCAAATTCGCTACTAATCTTAATATCGAGATTTGAGACATTTTTTCCGACTTAACACAGCCTTCGCGATTTCGTAAAGATTATTTGTTTCCTGTCGCGCGTTCGCTCGGACCTGTTTGTGTAATCGCACGACGCACATAAAACTCGTTGGAAATTGAAACGTTGCGTTTTGGAACTTTGCATGTCTGGTGCTGCGAAGTAAAACAGTGCAACGGTCGGAAGGAAATAGGGCACACAATAAACGGACAAAGGCATGCATTGCCAGACCGGCTGACCTTGCTGACAGGGGGACAAGCGGAAATATTCAAGGTTTTCGCAGATCAACCGCTCGCGCACACACACACACATACATGCACACAACGCTTTTCAGCCTCAAGGCTTTATTATATTTAATAAACACTGTTTTTGTTGGCGGTATCGGGGATTTTGTAAAGAACAATCGGTCGATTTTGTTGGCATTGAATATCTATATTATTCAGTATAAACACACAAAAGCCTTATCGTAATAAACACGTGGTCTTGGATTACTAACCAGTTTTTATTTTGCTTTTATAAAGAGGTGATATTACAAAAAAAAAACTTGAGGAATCATTGGTTATCTTCCGCCGCGTGCCAATCACGCCCTTACGCGGGAATTGAGCATTTGTATTCATTGTGCCTCAATCATTGTGGCACTACAGTAGATGATGCATGTTTGGATGAGTCGGCTATGATAATAATAATAATAATCATATTTATTAGTGTTAACAGATTATCGATTTTTGCACAAGTTAAATAAATATGAACCTCAAAATCAGGAGCGGCTCATTATGTAGAGCCAAGGAGCCATGGCACTACCCGTAGTTTCAAGCTCAGCAAGAATTTTTAATTCATTCTTAAAACACTTTTTCGCTAATTATTTTGGTCTAGGAAGATAGATCGTTCTTTCTTTCTTTAAAAAATGATGGGGGGGAGGGTATATTGTATAAGTGGCTCTACCATCAACATGTTCCACGAGCCGCCACTGCTCAAAATATAACATCCTTTCTTTGTCGCATTCCTCTTGTATAACAAACTTTCCTTGGTTGAGCTTTATGCGTTACGTTGAAGTCGTTATGAAAGACCTCTAAACGTGAAGAACTGTGCATCTGTCTTATCCTAACCGTCTTATCTGGCCTTATGGACTTGTCTCCGAGGCAAAAAAATAAATAAATAAATATAGCTGATACAAGTAATAATAAGTAAAGTAAACATTAAAAATAGTAAACCATATAAAAGCAACGTTTAAATTTATGGAACATCACAAATTCAAATTAAATGAACAAAGTCAAAGAATTAGTAGCATTAATATTCTTTCATGAAATAAACTTTATAATAAAATAGGTAGAAACGCCAAAGTGGCGGAATCTATTGCCTGAATGCTGTACTGAACTAACACCGACAAGATATGGACATTGCCAGCGGCGGCAAATATAACAATAATAATGTGAACATTAAATATTGTTCCCTTATCAGAACACCTACAGACCGGTTTCGACCTTTCAGGTCTCATCAGTGTTGGGGAACGGAGATTACTATTGGAATATAAGTATTCCAAACACCGTTATAGGTAAAAACGCGGAATCTATTGTCTGAATTTATAATAAAACTGAAACATTAAATACAATAAATGTAGATGTACCTTTCGTGCTCATTATCAATAGTTAACATCTTGTTACAAGTTTGTAGTGGAGTTTTGCCGTAACCGTCTCTTTCCAATTTTTCATCAATGTCAAAAACTGTTCAAGGTGAATCCCGCGAACCCGGCGATGCGATCTACACACTTCATTTGAATATTTTTTTGGCGTTATCAACGTAATGCACACTTCACCTTGGTTTCGATACGCTGATAATGATGGGATGGCCCAAATTTTCGCATCAAATTATTTTTAATAACTTCCTGAAGCACGATTACAGTTCATTCTGTTTGTATTATTTTACCACAAATCACCTGGTCTACGAAACTCCTCCAGCTATATTTTTCTTGGGGATCCGTACATGATCCCGACAGCCGAAATCCCGGCAAACCAGAATCCCGACAGGATCAAAATCCTGACAATGATTATTAGGTTAGGGTTAAGATAAGATTTTACAATCTCAAAACTATTAATCAGTAACATGTACTGTAGTTAAAAATGGCATTTACTTGATATTATTAAGAATAATCTAGAATAAATGATTTGTCGGAATTTTGGCTTGTCGGGATTTCGACCCTGTCGGAATTCTGGATTATCGGGATTTGGGCTGTTATCGTGAAAGGTGAAACAAATTTTTGCCCTTCTAGAAACCTTTGGGATTCCTCAAAAAATAATTTTATATTTTTTTTTAGTCGCTTTTGACCATTTTTTACAAAAAATTTCCAAAAGCTTCTGTTGTATATTAGCAAAGGCTTCATATACTGTTATACATTTCTTACATGATATATATTAATGCTACCAAATTAAAAAAAAAACAATTTTTAAAAGTATGAGTGGTTAAAATTCTTATTTAGGAAACTCCAGTTTATGATTCTTAATTTTTTTCCACTTCTTTAAAAGCGAAAATTAATTTTTGTCCATCTAAAATACTTTCAAGATTTCTTAAAGACTAAAATAAAACTCCTTCAACTTAATACATTTTTCTCACATTATTCATGAAAGCGAAAACACTTTTTTTTTTCCTTGGCTTTCGCGATTTTTAAAGACCAATTTATGAGACTCCTACAACTTATAATTCTTATATATTCTTCATTCGATATCGTAAAAGCGAAAACAATTTTTTAATGTCCAAAATTTGTTTTCTCCGCGTTCGCGGTTTCTTAAAGACTTATTTACGAAACTTTTGCTTGTGATTCTTAATTATTTTCTTCCCAAGCTACTCTAAAAGCGAGAACAAATTATTACCCGTCCAAAAACATTTTTCATGGCTTTCGCATTTCTTAACACTGCAATTAATTCGTAAAACTTTCGTTTGGAACCAGCAAGTTTTTTTACGCCTAAAATCCTGATTTAGAGCGGGGTTCGTGCTGTTAAGTTTAAAAAAAAAAATTTTAAAAACTGTCTTTAGGAAAGCAAAAGTTATTTATTCTAGAAATAAAACATTGTCTTTGTCAAATCGTGTAAGTAATTTTTTTTCTGTAAGAATTTGACAAAACGAAAAACGGAAAAAATACTCGTTAGTTAGTTAAGAATTTCCTGGTGTAATTTTTTTTTGTTCCAAAATTCGCGGAAGCAAAAAATCATCGTTAGGCAAGAAATAATTGGTCTTTCTGGAAGTATTTTTTTTTTTCTAGCGCCGTTTTATTTTGCGCAAAATCATTCTAATTTAACCCTCGTGGGTCATAGGGGTCGTTGGAAGCACATGGTCGAAAAACGCCAAACAGCGCAATAAGATAAGCGCCTTTGCCGATTCTGAAGAGGCCCGACAGAAATCTCAAAAGCGCGATCGCGATAATGCTTCTGAAGTAACAGTCACTTTATGCCAAAATCAAAATTTTGTTTAATATTTCGATACCAATTTTTACTTTTCTAAATTTTGACAATTTTTTTCAAAAGCTCGTTCAAAACAGCCAATTTTTACTTTCGACAAAACTTTCTAAATTTTGCCAAGTTCTTTTAAAAGTTCGTTAAAAACAATTTCACACTAAGTTTTTCCTTGATACTCCTCTTTATAATTGCCGTATTTTCAAAAGGTATAAAAATATCCAAATTTCACATCAAAACTTCAGTTTCACCTTCATGATCATCATCCGCAATTTAACAAACGCTTCGAAATTCAGTTTTTTTTTTGGCAAGCATGTTCGTGGCATGGGTTCGTAAATCCATTGCAAGACCGATAAATTTTTTATAATTTTCATGAAATATCGCGATTTTGTTTTATTTTTTATTTTAATGCGAATTTGTACAGACATTTTTTTTAATTCTTTCGTAAATTCGAAACACCCAATTTTACTTTCGAGTAAACTACGTTATTACTTCCTCTAAATTTTGGCAAATTCTTTCATAAGAATTTTTACTTTACACGAACTGCCATAACAATTTTCCACTTCAAGAAAGTTCAATTTGAACAATTTTTGCTTTCGTAAAGACGATGTTTTTGCTTGCACGAATTTCAGCAAATTCGCGCAAGAAAATTTTTGATCGAGAAGATCAACTACTTGCAGTGCAGTTTTCACTTTCACAATTTTTTACCTCCAGAAAGACCAATTATTTCTAGCTTGCAGACGATTTTTTGCTACTGCGAATTTTAACAAATTCCCACAAGAAAATAATTGAAAAAGGTGATTTTTTAACTTTCTTTCATTTTGACAAATTCTTACAGAAAATTTATTGACAATAAGTTCTTTGAAAAATTCCTTCAAAACAATTTTCTACTTCGAGAAAGACCAATTTTTGCTTTCCTAACGACGATGTTTTTGCTTTTACGAATTTTGGCAAATTCGTTCAAGAAAATATTTATATTTACAAGGAAGATTTTTTGCTGTAGAGTAGACCATGTACTTACAGAACAATTTTCACTTTCACGAATTGGCAACGATATTTTTTTTTCTTCCAGAAAGACCAATTATTTCTTACCAAAGACGATTTTTTGCTTCCGGGAATTTTTGCAAATTTCCACAAGAAAAGGATTATATTTAAACGAGGCAATTTTTAGCTTTCGAGTATTTTTTTTACTTTTTTTAATTTTGTCAAATTCTTATAGAAAAAATTTCACTTTCATAAATTGGTAATAAGTTTTTTCAAAAGTTCCATCGAAACAATTTTCTACATCGAGAAAAAACAATTTTTGCTTTCGAGTACATTTTTCTAAATTATGGCAAATTCTTTCAAAAGTTTGTTCAAAATAATTTTCTACTTCGAGAAAAAACAATTTTTGCTTTCGAGTACATTTTTCTAAATTATGGCACATTCTTTCAAAAATTCGTTCAAAACAATTTTCTTCTTCGAGAAAGACCAATTTTTACTGGCGAGTCAACTTTTCCTAAATTTTGGCAAGTTTTTTAAAACAATGTTCTACTTCGAGAAAATCCAATTTTTGCTTTTCTAAAAACGATGTTTTTACTTCCACGAATTTTTGGCAAATTTGAAGAAAATATTTATATTTACAAGGACGATTTTTTTAGTTTCGAGTAGACCATGCACTTGCAAAACAATTTTCGCTTCCACGAATTGGCAAGGATAATTTTTTTTTACTTCTTGCCAAAAGACGAGTTTTTGCTTTTTTTTGGGCAAATTCCCACAAGAAAGTAATTATATTTAAACAAATCAATTTTTAACTTTCGAGTAATTTTTTTACCTTTTTTCGTTTTGGTCAAGTTCTTACAGAAAAAAAAATCACTTTTAAGAATTGACAATTTTTTTATTTCTACAAAAAACAATTTTTGCTTTCCTAAAGACAATTTTTTTGCTGAGGCGAATTGAATTAGCAACTAGATATTATGGAACAACTGTAATATAATTAAATAATTTAGAATAAAGTTTATTTTATTTGGCAAATTCGAACAAGAAAATATTTATATTTTATCAGACTTTTTTCATGTTCCAGTAATTTTTTTCCTTTTGAAGTTCTTACAGAAGAATTTTCACTTTCGCGAATCGACAAAGACAATTTTTGACTTTTCTAAAGACCCGTGTTTGTTGTTTTTCTAAAAAAAGGACGCATTTTGACAAATTCATAATAAGAAAATATTTGTATTTAAACGAAGGCAATTTTTTACGTTCGAGTTATTTTTCTAATTTTATCAAGTTCTTGCAGAATTATTTTCACTATCGCAAATTGTCAAAGAATATGTTTACTCATAGAAAGAGCAATGTTTTGCTCTCCTAAGACACTTTTTTCTTTGGGGGAATTTTGGCTATTTCTTACAAAAAAATATTTTTTACGTTCAAAGTTATTTTTTTTTTATTTTGGCAAGTTCTTACAGAAGTATTTTCACTGTCGTAAATTTCCAAAGAATATTTACTCCTAGAAAGACCAATGTTTTGGTCTCCTTAAGATAATTGATTGCTTGCGGGATTTTTGGCTGATTCTTACAAAAAAAAATTATATTGAAACAAAGAAATTTTTATTATGTATTTGTGAGTTATGTGAAGTTGCGTAATTAAATAATTAAACACAGTTAAATTCCTTACTTTTATGACACTAAATGTGTAACTATTGAAAATGAACACATCGTGTTCGAAATGTACATTTAGTGTCATAAATAAACGAGTGAAGTAAGGAATTTAACTGTGTTTAATTATTTAAAGAAATTTTTGACTTCTCTAAAGACCCTACAAACGAATTTTTACTTCCGGAAGTTTTGGCTTATTTTTACAAAAAAAATATTACATTGTATGCAGATTTATAGAAGAAAATATTTATATTGAAACGAAGGCAAGTTCCTACGTTCGAGTTATTTTTTTTGTATTTTTTTTTGGCTATTTCTTATAAAAAAATGTTTTTTACGTTCAAAGTTATTTTTTTTTATTTTGGCAAGTTCTTACAGAAGTATTTTCACTGTCGTAAATTCCCAAAGAATATTTACTCCTAGAAAGACCAATGTTTTGGTCTCCCTAAGACAATTTTTTGTATGCGGGAATTTTGGCTGATGCTTACAAAAAAAAAATATTTAGAAACAAAGAAATTTTTGACTACGAATTGTCAAAACTAAACTAAAGACCCGTGTTTGATTGACAAACGAATTTTGGCTTATTTTTACAAAAAAAATATTACACTGTTTGCAGATTTATAGAAGAAAATATGTATTTATATTGAAATGTAGGGAAGTTCTTACGTTCGAGTTATTTTTTTTTAATTTTGGCAAGTTTGTATTGTAATTATTGTAATTAAGATGGCTTGGGTGTAAATGAATAAATAAGTTCTTATAGAAGTATTTTTACTGTCGCAAATTGCCAAAGAATATTTTTTACTTCTAGAGAGACTAATGTTTTGCTCTCCTGTTTGCTTGCGGAAATTTTGGCTGGTAGAACATTTTTTTTTTACATTTTGGCAACAGAAAGCTTTTCACACGAATTGGCAAAGACAATATTTGACTTTTTGCTATAATTTGTGCTTAAAACAATATTTCTCGCAATTTTTTACTTTCGAGTAGACTGTTATTTGAATTTTGGCAACAGAAAATTTTTCACTTTTATGAATTGGCAATATTTGACAAAAAAATATTTATCGCAATTTTTTACTTTCGAGTAGACTATTATTTGAATTTTGGCAACAGAAAATTTTTCACTTTCATGAATTGGCAATATTTGACTTCTTGCTTTTACATATAATAATTTGTGCTTCAAAAAAATAATTTCTTGCTTCTTTTTGTTACAGGCCTGCCCATTGAATCCAAACCCGCAACCGTTGACCGGCCAGCAGGAGCTCCTGCAGGACTTCTCGAAGCGCTTCTCGCCGGCCATCCGCGGCGTCGTCGAATTCGCGAAGCGGATCCCCGGCTTCTCGCTGCTCGCCCAGGACGACCAAGTAACGCTGCTGAAGGCGGGTGTGTTCGAAGTGCTCCTCGTACGGCTCGCGTGCATGTTCGACTCGCAGACAGCGAGCATGATCTGCCTGAACGGACAAGTGTTGAAACGTGACTCGATCCATAACAGTTCGAACGCGCGTTTCCTGATGGACTCGATGTTCGACTTTGCCGAACGCATGAACTCTCTGAGGCTGTCCGACGCGGAG
Organism: Ocypus olens; assembly: GCA_910593695.2. NCBI lineage: Eukaryota > Metazoa > Arthropoda > Insecta > Coleoptera > Staphylinidae > Ocypus > Ocypus olens. The sequence continues at coordinate 46,341,849 of OU343055.1, forward strand.
ATCGGTTTGTTTTGTTCCGTGGTTGTGATCGCCGCGGACAGGCCGGGATTGAGGAATACGGAGCTGATCGAGAAGATGCAGAACAAGTTGAAGTGCGCGCTGCAGATGGTGATAAGCCAGAATCATCCGGGGCAGCCTGATATTTTGCACGAGCTGATGAAGAAGGTTCCTGATCTCCGCACGCTTAACACGCTGCACAGTGAGAAGTTGTTGGCTTTTAAGATGACCGAGCAGCAGCAGATGATGCAGCAGCAGCAGCAGCAGGTTTGGGGGTCGGGGAGCGAGGAAGAGAGCAGCAGCAAGAGCCCGGCCGCGTCTTCGTGGTCGTCGAGCAGTGATGTTACGATGGATGACGCTAAGAGTCCGCTGGGGTCGGTTTCCAGTACGGAATCGATGTGCTCGGGGGAGATGACGGGGATGAACGATTACCACCACCACCACCAGGCGATGCACGTTAGCCCGAATGTAAGCAGCGCGCCGTTGCTGGCCGCGACGTTACAAGGGGGAATCTGTCCGCACCGCCATCGGGCGAATTCCGGCTCAACCTCCTCCGGGGATGACGAATTAGCAGCAACATCACACTTAATCCATAATGGTCTTACCATTACTCCGGTCTCGCGGCCTCCTAACACGCACCCGCGCTTTAGGAAATTGGATTCGCCTAGTGATTCCGGCATCGAATCCGGAACGGAAAAGATCGACAAACCCAGTGCTCCGACGTCGTTATGCTCCAGCCCGAGGTCATCCGTTGAAGATCAGCATATCGTGGAAGATATGCCGGTTTTGAAGAGGGTGCTGCAGGCACCCCCGTTGTACGACACGAATTCGTTGATGGACGAGGCGTACAAACCGCACAAGAAGTTCCGCGCTTTGAGGAACAAGGATTCCGCGGAGGCCGAGCCGATGATTGTTTTGTCGCCGCAGCCGCCGCAATCCCAGCTGCACATGCAGTTAACGGCGCCTCCGCAATCCTCCCTCTCGAGTACGCACTCCACCCTCGCAAAGTCTCTCATGGAGGGTCCACGCATGACCGCCGAGCAGATGAAGAGGACGGACATAATCCACAATTACATAATGCGAGGAGAACCATCCCCGCACGTGTCGGCGTCACCTACCGCGTGTCCGTACAAGAGCAGCAGCAGTAACGGGCATAGTTCACTGCTACAGCCCGCGTGGGCAACAAGTGTTATCACCACCACATCCCGCCAACCCCATATCCTAAGTACAAGCAACACACCTCCCCCCCAATCGGACTACTCCCGAGTGTACCTCCACGCACAATCCCCGCATTCGACGTCCCCGGCGCCACCGCAATCCAGATCTCCCTCCTCGCCCACGTCCACCCTCCTGACGGCGACACCCAAGCTGATGGAGCTCCAGGTGGACATCGCGGACTCCCAGCAACCCCTCAACTTATCAAAGAAATCGCCGTCCCCATCACCGAGGCCGCTCAAAGTGGTAACATTGGAAGTGTAAACTAGTACAAAAGAAAATGGAAAAGTGGTCAGTGCCGCGGACAGACTAAAAACAAAGACCCAAAATGGTGACCCACTTCAATAATCGTATTATAAACCAAATAATTTATTACTGTATATTATCTTACTGTACGTTGATGTGTGAGAACCTATGTTATGTTTAGCTGTAGTTGGCTGTTTCTCATTGTAAAGTTACTTCCGCCATTACCAGCGGCGGCGCGGCCCTGTACATAGTGGACCAACCCCTCCCGCGCCGCCGTTACCTATCTCTAGTTAAGATTAAGAACAATCACTAATTTAATGGCTATATAATAAATAAAATAAAAACATATGTATAAATGAATAAATAATTCGATTGATAAAAAAACTGGCATCAGCACCAATCCTATTATATAGAGAAAAATATTATTAATATATATGTGATAAATTTCTTTGTAGAACATTTGTGTAAAGTAAAAAAACTTGTGTTACGTATCTCAGTTTGTAAAGAGACTCGTTATCATCTCATCGTTCATTATTTACGTGTTGTATCACCACCATTCTTTTTTCATTTAGTTAGTGGGCCGAGTGAGGAAACTTGAGAGACTGAAGGGCTACGGAAAATAAGAAAGAAATCGTACTATGAAATCAATATATTTACGCGCGGCCACCTTTTTTTTGGACTCGCGCCCGCCTATATTCTTACACTTCCTTACTCGCTCCGTCTCATTCTGACTTGTAAATTGTATATGTCCTCCACAATAAACAATAAATTATTGCTCGGATCGAATCCGTTTTCGATCCACTTCGTACGAGCCGTCGCGCGGACAGCGTGGTCCAACAACCCACCTGTTCCGCATCGAACGCGCCATGTAATGATACACTTGTATAACCATGTACTTTTGTAAATTGGAGTTTGTTGAGGCCGTCACAATAAACCTGTCTGGTGATATACTAAATCTTGTTTTACTTACTTTTACTTTTTCAGGAACCTTACAACTAAAAGAAATAAACGTTACGTCTAATAAAAAAAAAAAAAAACGTAATTTATTATCAGTGATTTGAAACCAACTCTATATTATCATTCAAATTAACTTATTTTCTTAGTGGGCGTACAAAAACTAAAAACTTCTAAAACAACAGTTTAACAGAAATTTAAACGGGGGAGCTTGTTGGTGGTGTAGCTGGTAGAGCATCTGCTTCTGCTACTGGATCTCAAGCCTTGTGGGATTTCCAACCTGGCGGTACATTTTTCTGAGCGAGAAATTGCTGTGCGTGTCCATGAAACACAATTACAAATGTTAATGGCAAATTGTTTAAATACCGAGGCTCGGCGCAAAACCGAAGCAAATAAATTTTTTTTTTTTTTTTTTGTAACAAGCCTGATTAACTCTGACCAGTCTCGATTATTCAAATGAAAGTGATTTAGACACTACTTGGAAGCTTTCGTGGTGGCCATCACGATTGGGGAGAAACATGCACAGAAATTGGCCCAAACAGAAATTTAGATCTCGCATAAAAATTTTCAGTGATCTCTTCCACACGTGTTCAGGATGCAGCTATAGATTATTCATCTCTAATTTTGGTTGATAAAAATTCGGGTTTGGGAACGCACATGCAAGGAAGTTGGCTTAGCCAACGAAGGCATTAACCTACGACCGATTATTGCTTCAAACCAATTTTTTCAAATAATAATAATGCAACTATTTCTTTGAAACATGTTTTTCAAACAATATCCACGCATCAAAGAAAGCGTTCAAGAATAAAATTGAATAAACACTAAATTTATAAAGGAAAAACCAAAATATCAGAAAAGAAACATAAATTATATAATCCATGCTATTTAAAAATTTTGCATTCGTTCAACAAAGTTTACGAAACATTTTTCCAAAGAACATTTATAACTTTACCTACTGAAATCAAGTTTACTAAAGGGGGTAGTTCTGTTTGAAATTTAAAAAAAAACGATTTTTTTTGTTGACTTCAAATGTTCTCTGGAATGTCTACTTCATCGTAGAGTTCATCCCAAGTTCGCCAGAAAAAAAAAATTGCATTCGTTGAACAAAGTTTACGAGACATTTTCCAAAGAACATTTTTAACTTTACCTACTGAAATCAACTTTACTTAAGGGGCTAGTTTTGTTTAAAATTTTTCAAAAAAATGGACTTTTTTATTGACTTCAAATGTTCTCTGGAATGTCTACTTCATCGTAGAGTTCATCCCAAGTTCGCCAGAAAAAAAAAATTGCATTCGTTGAACAAAGTTTACGAGACATTTTTCCAAAGAACATTTTTAACTTTACCTACTGAAATCAACTTTACTTAAGGGGCTAGTTTTGTTTAAAATTTTCCAAAAAAAATCGACTTTTTTTATTGACTTCAAATGTTCTCTGGAATGTCTACTTCGTCGTAAAGTTCATCCCAAGTTCGCCAAAAAAAAAATTGCATTCGTTGAACAAAGTTTACGAGACATTTTTCCAAAGAACATTTTTAACTTTACCTACTGAAATCAACTTTACTTAAGGGGCTAGTTTTGTTTAAAATTTTCCAAAAAAAATCGACTTTTTTTATTGACTTCAAATGTTCTCTGGAATGTCTACTTCATCGTAGAGTTCATCCCAAGTTCGCCAGGAAAAAAAATTGCATTCGTTGAACAAAGTTTACGGGACATTTTTCCAAAGAACATTTTTACTGAAATCAAGTTTACTTAAGGGGCTAGTTTTGTTTGAAATTTTCAAAAAAATCGATTTTTTTTGTTGACTTCAAATGTTCTCTGGAATGTCGACTTCATCGTAGAGTGCATCCCAAGTTCGCCAGAAACTCCGTTATCAAGTTACAAGGATTAAGGTATGTTAAACTTAACTACTACAAATAGAACCCAAAACTTTAAAACGTGTTTTTTCTCAATTTTTTTCTCAAATTAGTGGCCAACTTAACTTTAAAACGACACAAACGATTTTGATTCCCGCATTCTGAATTGAATTCTCTATCGACATACGTAGCCTTTTGCGATGTCTTCAAAAGTCTATTCTCGGTGCACGTTTTGGTCTCTTTTTTTTTGGGCCGAAAAATGACTTTTTTTCAACACGTTACCATTTTGCCAGAATTTAATATTTTTAAAAAATCCTACGTTTGTCGATAGAAAATATATTTCCGAATGACTCAAAATTTATGATTAAGACCAATGGGAGTGACTCGGGGTGGCCACCAGGTGCAGCGGTCTCAGAATTCTTATACATTGTAATCTGGAAATATTCATAATTGTAACTTTAGATAAAATAAATTCCAAATTTAAATTTACAAAAAGTTTTAAATATTTAAAAATTGTAACGATTTTTACTTTCTCCGTTACGAAGTACGAGAAAGTATTGTGATCGTGATTTTTTTTTCAAAAATTTTTTTTACGGAAATATCCGTTTTGGAGTCCCTAGATGCAATTTCAACAATTTCTGGAAAAAAAAAATTGTGTCCATGTGTGTGTGTGTGTCTGCTGTGTGCGCTGTATCTCAAAAAATAATAAAGCAATTGATAAGAAACTTTGAACATACGTCTTATTTGATAATCCGAAGAACTGAAAAGCTTTTGGTAAAATTTCGTACACCGGAAGTGTACCTTAACTGTTTTTTTGTTTTTTGCCAATATTTTCTTAAATATGAAAAATATCACAAAAACATTTAAACAAACTTTGAAGACAACAAAGAAATGAACATCTTTTGCTTGAAAACATTTTTCATAAAATCATTTTTATTCGAGAAAACAATTTATTAATATTTTTTTAGTTTTTGGTTTATAATTATAAAACGATAATAGTTACAGCAAATGTATATTAGTATGTTGTAGAGAATGCTAAAATGAACAACTTACAAGGAATAAGTTTTATTCGAAATCCCTTTAGTTTTTGAATAAATTGAGTTTTTATATTTGAAGTATAATTTTTCCATCTTTCATCATTTTGACGTTTTAAACGTCAGTTTCCTCCGAGTTTACAAAGCGCTCGATGTACATTTAAAATATGATTCAAATTGAAAATAAACCATGAAAGCGTAAATATAAATGATACATCAAATCGGAGAAAGTAACATGATGACCACATCACCATTTTTTTTGCCGAAAAATGACTTTTTTCAACACGTTACCATTTTGCCAGAACTGAATATTTTTAAAAAATCCTACGCATGTCAATAGAAAATATATTTCAGAATGACGCAAATTTCTGATTGAAGACCAATGGGAGTGACTCGGGGTGGCCATCAGGTGCAGCGGTCTCTATAAATTTATTATATTTTTTTCTTTAAATAAAATAAATTCCAAATTTAAATTTACAAAAAGTTTTAAATATTTAAAAATTGTAACGATTTTTTTGTTTACATCTAAGCATAGCCTGAATTTTTTGAAAATGACTAATAAATCCGAAAGCGATGTGTCGTTGCCAATGCTGGAACAATTATAATAATGTTTTATTAAACATTTTTTTCAGTTAGCATTCCTGCTGAAAAAGTAATTTCACCTATTTGTAATTCGTAACCTTGTTTAGAAAAACACGAGCGATTTTAATAAAGTTGAGGAAACCCAACGTTTCCTCGTTTATTATCTCAAAATTAACCTTGAAATATCGAACCGCAAAAACCTTCCAATTAAAATTGTCGGATGGAAAGTATGCACTTATCATTAGAAACTTTCCTTTTCATAGCGATTAATAAATGTGATAAATACATACAAACACAAATATACACACACACGCGACGAGTTCATGGATTTCAAGGCCAAGGTTAACTGATATCGCTGCATTATCGCGGCTTTTTTTAATACATTTATGTATTTTTATTATTATTACATACGAAAGGTCAAACGTTTGTTTAAAAAAATATATATGCCCGGTTTCTCGTTTCGCTACTATTACATAATTCCGAAACCGTGGCGTGTTCAATTTTTTAGTTACAAATATATCGTATGCACTATTTTTAAATGACATTCGGATACTAGTTGGCGTGTTATGATCGAACACAGAGTTCTTAAGCTACGCGCACACTTATCGAAATCGGACGGACGGCACGCAACGGATAAAATTACTTAACACAGTTGTAAACGAGTCAACGCACATTTATCGGTACGGCATGGAACGGATAAATGTGCGTCCGATTCCGAAAAGTGTGCGCGTACCTTTAGAGTTACTGAGAGATAGACAGATGCGACATTTTAAGAAAGAAACGATTTTTATTATCTATTATTATTGTTTCTGTGATCACAAGGAATGATTTTTAGGTTTATGCATTTCTTTTTATATTTATAAGAATTTGTTTTTTCAATACAAAAAGTTAAGGGATTGTATTGGGAATTATAAAAAAATACTGTGGTCATCAACTTTTTCCGATTTTATGGTGTTAAAGCGATTTTTTGAATTTTCATATCACTGTTGTTCATTCAACGATTTGGTATCAGCATCAAAGGAACGAAAAGAGGTGTTTGGGTCTGAATATTGTCTATCCAAATTCTTTAAAAATTTTATCAAATTTTACGATTTGGTATCAGGATCACAGAAACGAAAAGAGGTATTTAGGTCTCAATTTTGTCTGTCGAAATTCTTTAAAAATTTTATCAAATTTTACGATTTGGTATCAGGAACACAGAAACGAAAAGAGGTATTTAGGTCTCAATTTTGTTTGTCGAAATTCTTTACCAATTTTCATCAAATTTTACGATTTGGTATCAGGATCACAGAAACGAAAAGAGGTATTTAGGTCTGAATATTGTCTGTCGAAATTCTTTAAAAATTTTCATCAAATTTTACGATTTGGTATCAGGATCACAGAAACGAAAAGAGGTATTTAGGTCTGAATATTGTCTGTCGAAATTCTTTAAAAATATTAACAAATTTTACGATTTCGTATCAGGATCACAGAAACGAAAAGAGGTATTTAGGTCTCAATATTGTCTGTCAAAATTGTTTAAAAATTTTAACAAATTTTACGATTTCGTATCAGGATCACAGAAACGAAAAGAGGTATTTAGGTCTGAATATTGTCTGTCGAAATTCTTTAAAAATATTAACAAATTTTACGATTTCGTATCAGGATCACAGAAACGAAAAGAGGTATTTAGGTCTCAATATTGTCTGTCAAAATTGTTTAAAAATTTTAACAAATTTTACGATTTCGTATCAGGATCACAGAAACGAAAAGAGGTATTTAGGTCTGAATATTGTCTGTCGAAATTCTTTAAAAATTTTCATCAAATTTTACGATTTGGTATCAGGATCACAGAAACGAAAAGAGGTATTTAGGTCTGAATATTGTCTGTCAAAATTCTTTAAAAATATTAACAAATTTTACGATTTCGTATCAGGATCACAGAAACGAAAAGAGGTATTTAGGTCTCAATATTGTCTGTCAAAATTGTTTAAAAATTTTAACAAATTTTACGATTTCGTATCAGGATCACAGAAACGAAAAGAGGTATTTAGGTCTGAATATTGTCCGTCGAAATTCTTTAAAAATTTTATCAAATTTTACGATTTGGTATCAGGATCACAGAAACGAAAAGAGGTATTTAGGTCTGAATATTGTCTGTCGAAATTCTTTAAAATTATTATCAAATTTTACGATTTGGTATCAGGATCGCAGAAACGAAAAGAGGTATTTAGGTCTCAATTTTGTCTGTCGAAATTCTTTAAAAATTTTATCAAATTTTATGATTTGGTATCAGGATCACAGAAACGAAAAGAGGTATTTAGGTCTGAATATTGTCTGTCGAAATTCTTTAAAATTTTTATCAAATTTTATGATTTGGTATCAGGATCACAGAAACGAAAAGAGGTATTTAGGTCTCAATTTTGTCTGTCGAAATTCTTTAAAAATTTTATCAAATTTTATGATTTGGTATCAGGATCACAGAAACGAAAAGAGGTATTTAGGTCTCAATTTTGTCTGTCGAAATTCTTTAAAAATTTTATCAAATTTTATGATTTGGTATCAGGATCACAGAAACGAAAAGAGGTATTTAGGTCTCAATTTTGTCTGTCGAAATTCTTTAAAAATTTTATCAAATTTTATGATTTGGTATCAGGATCACAGAAACGAAAAGAGGTATTTAGGTCTGAATATTGTCTGTCGAAATTCTTTAAAAATTTTATCAAATTTTACGATTTGGTATCAGGATCACAGAAACGAAAAGAGGTATTTAGGTCTCAATTTTGTCTGTCCAAATTCTTTAAAAATTTTCATCAAATTTTACGATTTGGTATCAGGATCACAGAAACGAAAAGAGGTATTTAGGTCTGAATATTGTCTGTCGAAATTCTTTAAAATTTTTATCAAATTTTATGATTTGGTATCAGGATCACAGAAACGAAAAGAGGTATTTAGGTCTCAATTTTGTCTGCCGAAATTCTTTAAAAATTTTATCAAATTTTATGATTTGGTATCAGGATCACAGAAACGAAAAGAGGTATTTAGGTCTCAATTTTGTCTGTCGAAATTCTTTAAAAATTTTATCAAATTTTATGATTTGGTATCAGGATCACAGAAACGAAAAGAGGTATTTAGGTCTCAATTTTGTCTGTCGAAATTCTTTAAAAATTTTATCAAATTTTATGATTTGGTATCAGGATCACAGAAACGAAAAGAGGTATTTGGGTCTCAATTTTGTCTGTCGAAATTCTTTAAAAATCTTATCAAATTTTATGATTTGGTATCAGGATCACAAAAACGAAAAGAGGTATTTAGGTCTGAATATTGTCTGTCGAAATTCTTTAAAATTTTTATCAAATTTTATGATTTGGTATCAGGATCACAGAAACGAAAAGAGGTATTTAGGTCTGAATATTGTCTGTCGAAATTCTTTAAAAGTTTTATCAAATATGACGATTTGGTATCAGGATTACAGAAACGAAAAGAGGTATTTGGGTCTCAATTTTGTCTGTCGAAATTCTTTAAAAATCCTATCAAATTTTATGATTTGGTATCAGGATCACAAAAACGAAAAGAGGTATTTAGGTCTCAATTTTGTCTGTCGAAATTCTTTCAAAATTTTCATCAAATTTTACGATTTGGTATCAGGATCACAGAAACGAAAAGAGGTATTTAGGTCTGAATATTGTCTGTCGAAATTCTTTAAAAATTTTATCAAATTTTACGATTTGGTATCAGGATCACAGAAACGAAAAGAGGTATTTAGGCCTGAATATTGTCTGTCGAAATTCTTTAAAATTTTCATCAAATTTTACGATTTGGTATCAGGATCACAGAAACGAAAAGAGGTATTTAGGTCTGAATATTGTCTGTCGAAATTCTTTAAAATTTTTATCAAATTTTATGATTTGGTATCAGGATCACAGAAACGAAAAGAGGTATTTAGGTCTCAATTTTGTCTGCCGAAATTCTTTAAAAATTTTATCAAATTTTATGATTTGGTATCAGGATCACAGAAACGAAAAGAGGTATTTAGGTCTCAATTTTGTCTGTCGAAATTCTTTAAAAATTTTATCAAATTTTATGATTTGGTATCAGGATCACAGAAACGAAAAGAGGTATTTGGGTCTCAATTTTGTCTGTCGAAATTCTTTAAAAATTTTATCAAATTTTACGATTTGGTATCAGGATCACAGAAACGAAAAGAGGTATTTAGGCCTGAATATTGTCTGTCGAAATTCTTTAAAATTTTCATCAAATTTTATGATTTGGTATCAGGATCACAGAAACGAAAAGAGGTATTTAGGTCTGAATATTGTCTGTCGAAATTCTTTAAAAATTTTCATCAAATTTTACGATTTGGTATCAGGATCACAGAAACGAAAAGAGGTATTTAGGTCTGAATATTGTCTGTCGAAATTCTTTAAAAATTTTATCAAATTTTACGATTTGGTATCAGGATCACAGAAACGAAAAGAGGTATTTAGGTCTCAATATTGTCTGTCAAAATTGTTTAAAAATTTTAACAAATTTTACGATTTCGTATCAGGATCACAGAAACGAAAAGAGGTATTTAGGTCTGAATATTGTCTGTCGAAATTCTTTAAAAATATTAACAAATTTTACGATTTCGTATCAGGATCACAGAAACGAAAAGAGGTATTTAGGTCTCAATATTGTCTGTCAAAATTGTTTAAAAATTTTATCAAATTTTACGATTTGGTATCAGGATCGCAGAAACGAAAAGAGGTATTTAGGTCTCAATTTTGTCTGTCGAAATTCTTTAAAAATTTTATCAAATTTTATGATTTGGTATCAGGATCACAGAAACGAAAAGAGGTATTTAGGTCTGAATATTGTCTGTCGAAATTCTTTAAAATTTTTATCAAATTTTATGATTTGGTATCAGGATCGCAGAAACGAAAAGAGGTATTTAGGTCTGAATATTGTCTGTCGAAATTCTTTAAAAATTTTTATCAAATTTTACGATTTGGTATCAGGATCGCAGAAACGAAAAGAGGTATTTAGGTCTCAATTTTGTCTGTCGAAATTCTTTAAAAATTTTCATCAAATTTTACGATTTGGTATCAGGATCGCAGAAACGAAAAGAGGTATTTAGGTCTGAATATTGTCTGTCAAAATTCTTTAAAAATATTAACAAATTTTACGATTTCGTATCAGGATCACAGAAACGAAAAGAGGTATTTAGGTCTCAATATTGTCTGTCAAAATTGTTTAAAAATTTTAACAAATTTTACGATTTCGTATCAGGATCACAGAAACGAAAAGAGGTATTTAGGTCTGAATATTGTCTGTCGAAATTCTTTAAAAATATTAACAAATTTTACGATTTCGTATCAGGATCACAGAAACGAAAAGAGGTATTTAGGTCTCAATTTTGTCTGTCGAAATTCTTTAAAAATTTTCATCAAATTTTACGATTTGGTATCAGGATCGCAGAAACGAAAAGAGGTATTTAGGTCTCAATTTTGTCTGTCGAAATTCTTTGAAAATTTTATTAAATTTTATGATTTGGTATCAGGATCACAGAAACGAAAAGAGGTATTTAGGTCTCAATTTTGTCTGTCGAAATTCTTTAAAAATTTTATCAAATTTTATGATTTGGTATCAGGATCACAGAAACGAAAAGAGGTATTTAGGTCTGAATATTGTCTGTCGAAATTCTTTAAAATTTTTATCAAATTTTATGATTTGGTATCAGGATCGCAGAAACGAAAAGAGGTATTTAGGTCTGAATATTGTCTGTCGAAATTCTTTAAAAATTTTTATCAAATTTTACGATTTGGTATCAGGATCGCAGAAACGAAAAGAGGTATTTAGGTCTCAATTTTGTCTGTCGAAATTCTTTAAAAATTTTCATCAAATTTTACGATTTGGTATCAGGATCGCAGAAACGAAAAGAGGTATTTAGGTCTCAATTTTGTCTGTCGAAATTCTTTAAAATTTTTATCAAATTTTATGATTTGGTATCAGGATCGCAGAAACGAAAAGAGGTATTTAGGTCTGAATATTGTCTGTCGAAATTCTTAAAAAATTTTCATCAAATTTTACGATTTGGTATCAGGATCACAGAAACGAAAAGAGGTATTTAGGTCTCAATTTTGTCTGTCGAAATTCTTTAAAAATTTTATCAAATTTTACGATTTGGTATCAGGATCACAGAAACGAAAAGAGGTATTTAGGCCTGAATATTGTCTGTCGAAATTCTTTAAAATTTTCATCAAATTTTACGATTTGGTATCAGGATCACAGAAACGAAAAGAGGTATTTAGGTCTGAAAATTGTCTGTCGAAATTCTTTAAAAATTTTATCAAATTTTACGATTTGGTATCAGGATCACAGAAACGAAAAGAGGTATTTAGGCCTGAATATTGTCTGTCGAAATTCTTTAAAATTTTCATCAAATTTTACGATTTGGTATCAGGATCACAGAAACGAAAAGAGGTATTTAGGTCTGAAAATTGTCTGTCGAAATTCTTTAAAAATTTTATCAAATTTTACGATTTGGTATCAGGACCACAGAAACGAAAAGAGGTATTTAGGCCTGAATATTGTCTGTCGAAATTCTTTAAAATTTTCATCAAATTTTACGATTTGGTATCAGGATCACAGAAACGAAAAGAGGTATTTAGGTCTGAAAATTGTCTGTCGAAATTCTTTAAAAATTTTATCAAATTTTACGATTTGGTATCAGGATCGCAGAAACGAAAAGAGGTATTTAGGTCTCAATTTTGTCTGTCGAAATTCTTTAAAAATTTTCATCAAATTTTACGATTTGGTATCAGGATCGCAGAAACGAAAAGAGGTATTTAGGTCTCAATTTTGTCTGTCGAAATTCTTTAAAAATTTTCATCAAATTTTACGATTTGGTATCAGGATCGCAGAAACGAAAAGAGGTATTTAGGTCTCAATTTTGTCTGTCGAAATTCTTTAAAAATTTTATCAAATTTTATGATTTGGTATCAGGATCACAGAAACGAAAAGAGGTATTTAGGCCTGAATATTGTCTGTCGAAATTCTTTAAAATTTTCATCAAATTTTACGATTTGGTATCAGGATCACAGAAACGAAAAGAGGTATTTAGGTCTGAAAATTGTCTGTCGAAATTCTTTAAAAATTTTATCAAATTTTACGATTTGGTATCAGGATCACAGAAACGAAAAGAGGTATTTAGGTCTGAATATTGTCAGTCGAAATTCTTTAAAAATTTTATCAAATTTTACGATTTGGTATCAGGATCACAGAAACGAAAAGAGGTATTTAGGTCTGAATATTGTCAGTCGAAATTCTTTAAAAATTTTCATCAAATTTTACGATTTGGTATCAGGATCGCAGAAACGAAAAGAGGTATTTAGGTCTGAATATTGTCTGTCGAAATTCTTTAAAATTATTATCAAATTTTACGATTTGGTATCAGGATCGCAGAAACGAAAAGAGGTATTTAGGTCTGAATATTGTCTGTCGAAATTCTTTAAAAATTTTCATCAAATTTTACGATTTGGTATCAGGATCACAGAAACGAAAAGAGGTATTTAGGTCTGAAAATTGTCTGTCGAAATTCTTTAAAAATTTTATCAAATTTTACGATTTGGTATCAGGATCACAGAAACGAAAAGAGGTATTTAGGTCTGAATATTGTCAGTCGAAATTCTTTAAAAATTTTCATCAAATTTTACGATTTGGTATCAGGATCGCAGAAACGAAAAGAGGTATTTAGGTCTCAATTTTGTCTGTCGAAATTCTTTAAAAATTTTCATCAAATTTTACGATTTGGTATCAGGATCGCAGAAACGAAAAGAAGTATTTAGGTCTGAAAATTGTCTGTCGAAATTCTTTAAAAATTTTATCAAATTTTACGATTTGGTATCAGGACCACAGAAACGAAAAGAGGTATTTAGGCCTGAATATTGTCTGTCGAAATTCTTTAAAATTTTCATCAAATTTTACGATTTGGTATCAGGATCACAGAAACGAAAAGAGGTATTTAGGTCTGAAAATTGTCTGTCGAAATTCTTTAAAAATTTTATCAAATTTTACGATTTGGTATCAGGACCACAGAAACGAAAAGAGGTATTTAGGCCTGAATATTGTCTGTCGAAATTCTTTAAAATTTTCATCAAATTTTACGATTTGGTATCAGGATCACAGAAACGAAAAGAGGTATTTAGGTCTGAAAATTGTCTGTCGAAATTCTTTAAAAATTTTATCAAATTTTACGATTTGGTATCAGGATCACAGAAACGAAAAGAGGTATTTAGGTCTGAAAATTGTCTGTCGAAATTCTTTAAAAATTTTATCAAATTTTACGATTTGGTATCAGGACCACAGAAACGAAAAGAGGTATTTAGGCCTGAATATTGTCTGTCGAAATTCTTTAAAATTTTCATCAAATTTTACGATTTGGTATCAGGATCACAGAAACGAAAAGAGGTATTTAGGCCTGAATATTGTCTGTCGAAATTCTTTAAAATTTTCATCAAATTTTACGATTTGGTATCAGGATCACAGAAACGAAAAGAGGTATTTAGGTCTGAAAATTGTCTGTCGAAATTCTTTAAAAATTTTATCAAATTTTACGATTTGGTATCAGGATCACAGAAACGAAAAGAGGTATTTAGGTCTGAATATTGTCAGTCGAAATTCTTTAAAAATTTTATCAAATTTTACGATTTGGTATCAGGATCACAGAAACGAAAAGAGGTATTTAGGTCTGAATATTGTCTGTCGAAATTCTTTAAAATTATTATCAAATTTTACGATTTGGTATCAGGATCGCAGAAACGAAAAGAGGTATTTAGGTCTGAATATTGTCAGTCGAAATTCTTTAAAAATTTTATCAAATTTTACGATTTGGTATCAGGATCACAGAAACGAAAAGAGGTATTTAGGTCTGAAAATTGTCTGTCGAAATTCTTTAAAAATTTTATCAAATTTTACGATTTGGTATCAGGATCACAGAAACGAAAAGAGGTATTTAGGTCTGAATATTGTCTGTCGAAATTCTTTAAAATTATTATCAAATTTTACGATTTGGTATCAGGATCGCAGAAACGAAAAGAGGTATTTAGGTCTGAATATTGTCAGTCGAAATTCTTTAAAAATTTTATCAAATTTTACGATTTGGTATCAGGATCACAGAAACGAAAAGAGGTATTTAGGTCTGAATATTGTCTGTCGAAATTCTTTAAAATTATTATCAAATTTTACGATTTGGTATCAGGATCGCAGAAACGAAAAGAGGTATTTAGGTCTGAATATTGTCTGTCGAAATTCTTTAAAATTATTATCAAATTTTACGATTTGGTATCAGGATCGCAGAAACGAAAAGAGGTATTTAGGTCTGAATATTGTCTGTCGAAATTCTTTAAAAATTTTCATCAAATTTTACGATTTGGTATCAGTATCACAGAAACGAAAAGAGGTATTTAGGCCTGAATATTGTCTGTCGAAATTCTTTAAAATTTTCATCAAATTTTACGATTTGGTATCAGGATCACAGAAACGAAAAGAGGTATTTAGGTCTGAAAATTGTCTGTCGAAATTCTTTAAAAATTTTATCAAATTTTACGATTTGGTATCAGGATCACAGAAACGAAAAGAGGTATTTAGGTCTGAATATTGTCTGTCGAAATTCTTTAAAAATTTTCATCAAATTTTACGATTTGGTATCAGTATCACAGAAACGAAAAGAGGTATTTAGGCCTGAATATTGTCTGTCGAAATTCTTTAAAATTTTCATCAAATTTTACGATTTGGTATCAGGATCACAGAAACGAAAAGAGGTATTTAGGTCTGAAAATTGTCTGTCGAAATTCTTTAAAAATTTTATCAAATTTTACGATTTGGTATCAGGATCACAGAAACGAAAAGAGGTATTTAGGTCTGAATATTGTCAGTCGAAATTCTTTAAAAATTTTATCAAATTTTACGATTTGGTATCAGGATCACAGAAACGAAAAGAGGTATTTAGGTCTGAATATTGTCAGTCGAAATTCTTTAAAAATTTTATCAAATTTTACGATTTGGTATCAGGATCGCAGAAACGAAAAGAGGTATTTAGGTCTCAATTTTGTCTGTCGAAATTCTTTAAAAATTTTATCAAATTTTATGATTTGGTATCAGGATCACAGAAACGAAAAGAGGTATTTAGGTCTCAATTTTGTCTGTCGAAATTCTTTAAAAATTTTATCAAATTTTACGATTTGGTATCAGGATCACAGAATCGAAAAGAGGTATTTAGGTCTCAATTTTGTCTGTCGAAATTCTTTAAAAATTTTATCAAATTTTATGATTTGGTATCAGGATCACAGAAACGAAAAGAGGTATTTAGGTCTCAATTCTGTCTGTCCAAATTCTTTAAAAATTTTCATCAAATTTTACGATTTGGTATCAGGATCACAGAAACGAAAAGAGGTATTTAGGTCTCAATTCTGTCTGTCCAAATTCTTTAAAAATTTTCATCAAATTTTACGATTTGGTATCAGGATCGCAGAAACGAAAAGAGGTATTTAGGTCTCAATTTTGTCTGTCGAAATTCTTTAAAAATTTTATCAAATTTTATGATTTGGTATCAGGATCACAGAAACGAAAAGAGGTATTTGGGTCTCAATTTTGTCTGTCCAAATTCTTTAAAAATTTTCATCAAATTTTACGATTTGGTATCAGGATCGCAGAAACGAAAAGAGGTATTTAGGTCTGAAAATTGTCTGTCGAAATTCTTTAAAAATTTTATCAAATTTTACGATTTGGTATCAGGATCACAGAAACGAAAAGAGGTATTTAGGTCTGAATATTGTCAGTCGAAATTCTTTAAAAATTTTATCAAATTTTACGATTTGGTATCAGGATCACAGAAACGAAAAGAGGTATTTAGGTCTGAATATTGTCAGTCGAAATTCTTTAAAAATTTTATCAAATTTTACGATTTGGTATCAGGATCGCAGAAACGAAAAGAGGTATTTAGGTCTCAATTTTGTCTGTCGAAATTCTTTAAAAATTTTATCAAATTTTATGATTTGGTATCAGGATCACAGAAACGAAAAGAGGTATTTAGGTCTCAATTTTGTCTGTCGAAATTCTTTAAAAATTTTATCAAATTTTACGATTTGGTATCAGGATCACAGAATCGAAAAGAGGTA
This sequence comes from Ocypus olens, assembly GCA_910593695.2. NCBI lineage: Eukaryota > Metazoa > Arthropoda > Insecta > Coleoptera > Staphylinidae > Ocypus > Ocypus olens. The sequence goes on from OU343055.1 coordinate 46,358,867, forward strand.
TTTAGGTCTCAATTTTGTCTGTCGAAATTCTTTAAAAATTTTATCAAATTTTATGATTTGGTATCAGGATCACAGAAACGAAAAGAGGTATTTAGGTCTCAATTCTGTCTGTCCAAATTCTTTAAAAATTTTCATCAAATTTTACGATTTGGTATCAGGATCACAGAAACGAAAAGAGGTATTTAGGTCTCAATTCTGTCTGTCCAAATTCTTTAAAAATTTTCATCAAATTTTACGATTTGGTATCAGGATCGCAGAAACGAAAAGAGGTATTTAGGTCTCAATTTTGTCTGTCGAAATTCTTTAAAAATTTTATCAAATTTTACGATTTGGTATCAGGATCACAGAAACGAAAAGAGGTATTTAGGTCTCAATTTTGTCTGTCGAAATTCTTTAAAAATTTTATCAAATTTTATGATTTGGTATCAGGATCACAGAAACGAAAAGAGGTATTTGGGTCTCAATTTTGTCTGTCCAAATTCTTTAAAAATTTTCATCAAATTTTACGATTTGGTATCAGGATCACAGAAACGAAAAGAGGTATTTAGGTCTCAATTCTGTCTGTCCAAATTCTTTAAAAATTTTCATCAAATTTTACGATTTGGTATCAGGATCGCAGAAACGAAAAGAGGTATTTAGGTCTCAATTTTGTCTGTCGAAATTCTTTAAAAATTTTATCAAATTTTACGATTTGGTATCAGGATCACAGAAACGAAAAGAGGTATTTAGGTCTGAATATTGTCTGTCGAAATTCTTTAAAAATTTTATCAAATATTACGATTTGGTATCAGGATTACAGAAACGAAAAGAGGTATTTGGGTCTCAATTTTGTCTGTCGAAATTCTTTAAAAATCTTATCAAATTTTATGATTTGGTATCAGGATCACAAAAACGAAAAGAGGTATTTAGCTCTCAATTTTGTCTGTCGAAATTCTTTCAAAATTTTTATCAAATTTTACGATTTGGTATCAGGATCACAGAAACGAAAAGAGGTATTTAGGTCTCAATTTTGTCTGTCGAAATTCTTTAAAAATTTTATCAAATTTTACGATTTGGTATCAGGATTACAGAAACGAAAAGAGGTATTTGGGTCTCAATTCTGTCTGTCCAAATTCTTTAAAAATTTTCATCAAATTTTACGATTTGGTATCAGGATCACAGAAACGAAAAGAGGTATTTAGGTCTCAATTTTGTCTGTCGAAATTCTTTAAAAATCTTATCAAATTTTATGATTTGGTATCAGGATCACAAAAACGAAAAGAGGTATTTAGCTCTCAATTTTGTCTGTCGAAATTCTTTCAAAATTTTTATCAAATTTTACGATTTGGTATCAGGATTACAGAAACGAAAAGAGGTATTTGGGTCTCAATTCTGTCTGTCCAAATTCTTTAAAAATTTTCATCAAATTTTACGATTTGGTATCAGGATCACAGAAACGAAAAGAGGTATTTAGGTCTCAATTTTGTCTGTCCAAATTCTTTAAAAATTTTCATCAAATTTTACGATTTGGTATCAGGATCACAGAAACGAAAAGAGGTATTTAGCTCTCAATTTTGTCTGTCGAAATTCTTTCAAAATTTTCATCAAATTTTACGATTTGGTATCAGGATCACAGAAACGAAAAGAGGTATTTAGGTCTCAATTTTGTCTGTCGAAATTCTTTAAAAATTTTATCAAATTTTATGATTTGGTATCAGGATCACAGAAACGAAAAGAGGTATTTGGGTCTCAATTTTGTCTGTCCAAATTCTTTAAAAATTTTCATCAAATTTTACGATTTGGTATCAGGATCGCAGAAACGAAAAGAGGTATTTAGGTCTCAATTTTGCCTGTCGAAATTCTTTAAAAAATTTCATCAAATTTTACGATTTGGTATCAGGATCACAGAAACGAAAAGAGGTATTTAGGTCTGAATATTGTCTGTCGAAATTCTTTAAAAATTTTATCAAATTTTACGATTTGGTATCAGGATCACAGAAACGAAAAGAGGTATTTAGCTCTCAATTTTGTCTGTCGAAATTCTTTCAAAATTTTCATCAAATTTTACGATTTGGTATCAGGATCACAGAAACGAAAAGAGGTATTTAGCTCTCAATTTTGTCTGTCGAAATTCTTTCAAAATTTTCATCAAATTTTACGATTTGGTATCAGGATCACAGAAACGAAAAGAGGTATTTAGGTCTCAATTTTGTCTGTCCAAATTCTTTAAAAATTTTCATCAAATTTTACGATTTGGTATCAGGATCACAGAAACGAAAAGAGGTATTTAGCTCTCAATTTTGTCTGTCGAAATTCTTTCAAAATTTTTATCAAATTTTACGATTTGGTATCAGGATCACAGAAACGAAAAGAGGTATTTAGCTCTCAATTTTGTCTGTCGAAATTCTTTCAAAATTTTTATCAAATTTTACGATTTGGTATCAGGATCACAGAAACGAAAAGAGGTATTTAGCTCTCAATTTTGTCTGTCGAAATTCTTTCAAAATTTTCATCAAATTTTACGATTTGGTATCAGGATCACAGAAACGAAAAGAGGTATTTAGGTCTCAATTTTGTCTGTCCAAATTCTTTAAAAATTTTCATCAAATTTTACGATTTGGTATCAGGATCACAGAAACGAAAAGAGGTATTTAGCTCTCAATTTTGTCTGTCGAAATTCTTTCAAAATTTTCATCAAATTTTACGATTTGGTATCAGGATCACAGAAACGAAAAGAGGTATTTAGGTCTCAATTTTGTCTGTCGAAATTCTTTCAAAATTTTATCAAATTTTATGATTTGGTATCAGGATCGCAGAAACGAAAAGAGGTATTTAGGTCTCAATTTTGTCTGTCGAAATTCTTTCAAAATTTTCATCAAATTTTACGATTTGGTATCAGGATCACAGAAACGAAAAGAGGTATTTGGGTCTCAATTTTGTCTGTCGAAATTCTTTAAAAATTTTCATCAAATTTTATGATTTGGTATCAGGATCGCAGAAACGAAAAGAGGTATTTAGGTCTCAATTTTGTCTGTCGAAATTCTTTCAAAATTTTATCAAATTTTATGATTTGGTATCAGGATCGCAGAAACGAAAAGAGGTATTTAGGTCTCAATTTTGTCTGTCGAAATTCTTTAAAAATTTTATCAAATTTTACGATTTGGTATCAGGATCACAGAAACGAAAAGAGGTATTTAGCTCTCAATTTTGTCTGTCGAAATTCTTTCAAAATTTTCATCAAATTTTACGATTTGGTATCAGGATCACAGAAACGAAAAGAGGTATTTAGCTCTCAATTTTGTCTGTCGAAATTCTTTCAAAATTTTCATCAAATTTTACGATTTGGTATCAGGATCACAGAAACGAAAAGAGGTATTTAGGTCTCAATTTTGTCTGTCCAAATTCTTTAAAAATTTTCATCAAATTTTACGATTTGGTATCAGGATCACAGAAACGAAAAGAGGTATTTAGCTCTCAATTTTGTCTGTCGAAATTCTTTCAAAATTTTTATCAAATTTTACGATTTGGTATCAGGATCACAGAAACGAAAAGAGGTATTTAGCTCTCAATTTTGTCTGTCGAAATTCTTTCAAAATTTTTATCAAATTTTACGATTTGGTATCAGGATCACAGAAACGAAAAGAGGTATTTAGCTCTCAATTTTGTCTGTCGAAATTCTTTCAAAATTTTCATCAAATTTTACGATTTGGTATCAGGATCACAGAAACGAAAAGAGGTATTTAGGTCTCAATTTTGTCTGTCCAAATTCTTTAAAAATTTTCATCAAATTTTACGATTTGGTATCAGGATCACAGAAACGAAAAGAGGTATTTAGCTCTCAATTTTGTCTGTCGAAATTCTTTCAAAATTTTCATCAAATTTTACGATTTGGTATCAGGATCACAGAAACGAAAAGAGGTATTTAGGTCTCAATTTTGTCTGTCGAAATTCTTTCAAAATTTTATCAAATTTTATGATTTGGTATCAGGATCGCAGAAACGAAAAGAGGTATTTAGGTCTCAATTTTGTCTGTCGAAATTCTTTCAAAATTTTCATCAAATTTTACGATTTGGTATCAGGATCACAGAAACGAAAAGAGGTATTTAGCTCTCAATTTTGTCTGTCGAAATTCTTTCAAAATTTTCATCAAATTTTATGATTTGGTATCAGGATCGCAGAAACGAAAAGAGGTATTTAGGTCTCAATTTTGTCTGTCGAAATTCTTTCAAAATTTTCATCAAATTTTACGATTTGGTATCAGGATCACAGAAACGAAAAGAGGTATTTAGGTCTCAATTTTGTCTGTCCAAATTCTTTAAAAATTTTCATCAAATTTTACGATTTGGTATCAGGATCACAGAAACGAAAAGAGGTATTTAGCTCTCAATTTTGTCTGTCGAAATTCTTTCAAAATTTTCATCAAATTTTACGATTTGGTATCAGGATCACAGAAACGAAAAGAGGTATTTAGCTCTCAATTTTGTCTGTCGAAATTCTTTCAAAATTTTCATCAAATTTTACGATTTGGTATCAGGATCACAGAAACGAAAAGAGGTATTTGGGTCTCAATTTTGTCTGTCCAAATTCTTTAAAAATTTTCATCAAATTTTACGATTTGGTATCAGGATCGCAGAAACGAAAAGAGGTATTTAGGTCTCAATTTTGCCTGTCGAAATTCTTTAAAAAATTTCATCAAATTTTACGATTTGGTATCAGGATCACAGAAACGAAAAGAGGTATTTAGGTCTCAATTTTGTCTGTCGAAATTCTTTAAAAATTTTATCAAATTTTATGATTTGGTATCAGGATCACAGAAACGAAAAGAGGTATTTGGGTCTCAATTTTGTCTGTCCAAATTCTTTAAAAATTTTCATCAAATTTTACGATTTGGTATCAGGATCGCAGAAACGAAAAGAGGTATTTAGGTCTCAATTTTGCCTGTCGAAATTCTTTAAAAAATTTCATCAAATTTTACGATTTGGTATCAGGATCACAGAAACGAAAAGAGGTATTTAGGTCTGAATATTGTCTGTCGAAATTCTTTAAAAATTTTATCAAATTTTACGATTTGGTATCAGGATCACAGAAACGAAAAGAGGTATTTAGCTCTCAATTTTGTCTGTCGAAATTCTTTCAAAATTTTCATCAAATTTTACGATTTGGTATCAGGATCACAGAAACGAAAAGAGGTATTTAGCTCTCAATTTTGTCTGTCGAAATTCTTTCAAAATTTTCATCAAATTTTACGATTTGGTATCAGGATCACAGAAACGAAAAGAGGTATTTAGGTCTCAATTTTGTCTGTCCAAATTCTTTAAAAATTTTCATCAAATTTTACGATTTGGTATCAGGATCACAGAAACGAAAAGAGGTATTTAGGTCTGAAAATTGTCTGTCCAAATTCTTTAAAATTTTTTATCAAATATTACGATTTGGTATCAGTATTTTTGATCGATTTTACAAAATAACTCTTTTCGTTCCTAGTCTTATGATAAGCTTAGCTTAAATTTTTCAATATTTTATTATGAGAGCACTTTGTTTTTCATTGTTTAAATCCATGCATTCATTCATACATTCATTCATTGACAAAGAAGAACCTTAGAATTAGTTAGTTTTTATGGCCCTTAAAAGGGCCGTTGTTTTCGGAGGTGGGGCGCCCAAAATTTGCCATTGTCATATCTCTAGAAGATGTAGGTGCGGTCTTCTACCTTCTCGAGGGAGCTGGTTTCTCGTGACGGTCACAAATACCTCTGGCTTCTTCTTCTCCTGTCAATCCTTGTCCAATTCTTGGATGCGTTTTCAATTTTTCTATTGGGTCACAAAAATTTAGGTAGGAAATGATAAGGGTATTAGGTTTTATTTATATAATTCACCAAGGCTTCCAAAAATATCCACCTGAAAATGGTTAAAAAACGTTGACCGGAGTATTAGTTGTAAAGAAAAAATAATTTTAACTTATACTATAAGTTGCACTAAATTAAATTCAATAAAGTCCAATTTTCGGAATCATATCATATCAAGTAGAATACACATAAACATATACATCACACACAACATTTTTTGTACGCATTTTTTTCCGAGTAATACTATGGAAAAAATAGCGAAAATGATCAAATGACCAAAACTTGTTTTTCCGAAAATAATTCCTTTACACGCTTTTTCCCGTCATGAATGTTTTTAAATCTTTCTGAGATCAACTTATTTTCCACCAGGAGTAACAGGATCGCAGAAATGAAAGGAGTAATTTGGGCGGGAAACTAATTTCACGTTTTTAATTTATTTTTAACAAAATTTTCACACAAAAAATTCCACCAGGAGTAACAGGATTGCAGAAATTAAAAGAGTAATTTGGGCGCGAAAATAATTTCACATTTTCAATTTATTTTTAACAAAATTTTCACACAAAAATTTCCAGCAGAAGTAACAGGATCGCAGAAATGAAAAGATTAATTTGGGCGCGAAAATAATTTCACATTTTCAATTAATTTTTAAAAAAAATTTCACACAAAAAATTCTACCGGGAGTAACAGGATCGCAGAAATTAAAAGAGTAATTTGGGCGCGAAAATAATTTTACGTTTTCAATTTATTTTTAATAAAATTTTCACACAAAAATTTCCACCAGGAGTAACAGGATCGCAGAAATGAAAAGAGTAATTTGGGCGCGAAAATAATTTCACGTTTTTAATTTATTTTTAACAAAATTTCCACACAAAAAATTCCACCAGGAGTAATAGGATCGCAGAAATTAAAAGAGTAATTTGGGCGCGAAAATAATTTCACATTTTCAATTTATTTTTAACAAAATATTCACACAAAAATTTCCACCAGGAGTAACAGGATCGCAGAAATGAAAAGAGTAATTTGGGCGCGAAAATAATTTCACGTTTTTAATTTATTTTTAACAAAATATTCACACAAAAATTTCCACCAGGAGTAACAGGATCGCAGAAATTAAAAGAGTAATTTGGGCGCGAAAATAATTTCACATTTTCAATTTATTTTTAATAAAATTTTCACACAAAAATTTCCACCAGGAGTAACAGGATCGCAGAAATGAAAGGAGTAATTTGGGCGCGAAAATCATTTCACATTTTTGATTTATTTTTAACAAAATTTTCACACAAAAATTTCCACCAGGAGTAACAGGATCGCAGAAATGAAAAGAGTAATTTGGGCGCGAAAATAATTTCACATTTTTGATTAATTTTTAACAAAATTTTCACACAAAAATTTCCACCAGGAGTAACAGGATTACAGAAATGAAAAGAGTAATTTGGGCGCGAAAATAATTTCACATTTTTAATTAATTTTAACAAAATTTTCACACAAAAATTTCCACCAGGAGTAACAGGATCGCAGAAATGAAAAGAGTAATTTGGGCGCGAAAATAATTTCACTTTTTCAATTTATTTTTAATAAAATTTTCACACAAAAAATTCCACCAGGAGTAACAGGATCGCAGAAATTAAAAGAGTAATTTGGGCGCGAAAATGATTTCACTTTATTGATTTATTTTTATTAAAATTTTCACATAAAAATTTCCACCAGGAGTAACAGGATCGCAGAAATGAAAAGAGTAATTTGGGCGCGAAAATAATTTCACTTTTTCAATTTATTTTTAATAAAATTTTCACACAAAAATTTCCACCAGGAGTAACAGGATCGCAGAAATGAAAGGAGTAATTTGGGCGCGAAAATCATTTCACATTTTTGATTTATTTTTAACAAAATTTTCACACAAAAATTTCCACCAGGAGTAACAGGATCGCAGAAATGAAAAGAGTAATTTGGGCGCGAAAATAATTTCACATTTTTAATTAATTTTAACAAAATTTTCACACAAAAATTTCCACCAGGAGTAACAGGATCGCAGAAATGAAAAGAGTAATTTGGGCGCGAAAATAATTTCACTTTTTCAATTTATTTTTAATAAAATTTTCACACAAAAAATTCCACCAGGAGTAACAGGATCGCAGAAATTAAAAGAGTAATTTGGGCGCGAAAATGATTTCACTTTATTGATTTATTTTTATTAAAATTTTCACATAAAAATTTCCACCAGGAGTAACAGGATCACAGAAATGAAAAGAGTAATTTGGGCGCGAAAATAATTTCACTTTTTCAATTTATTTTTAATAAAATTTTCACACAAAAATTTCCACCAGGAGTAACAGGATCGCAGAAATGAAAGGAGTAATTTGGGCGCGAAAATCATTTCACATTTTTGATTTATTTTTAACAAAATTTTCACACAAAAATTTCCACCAGGAGTAACAGGATCGCAGAAATGAAAAGAGTAATTTGGGCGCGAAAATAATTTCACATTTTTAATTAATTTTAACAAAATTTTCACACAAAAATTTCCACCAGGAGTAACAGGATCGCAGAAATTAAAAGAGTAATTTGGGCGCGAAAATGATTTCACTTTATTGATTTATTTTTATTAAAATTTTCACATAAAAATTTCCACCAGGAGTAACAGGATCGCAGAAATGAAAGGAGTAATTTGGGCGCAAAAATCATTTCACATTTTTAATTAATTTTAACAAAATTTTCACACAAAAATTTCCACCAGGAGTAACAGGATCGCAGAAATTAAAAGAGTAATTTGGGCGCGAAAATAATTTCATATTTTCAATTTATTTTTAATAAAATTTTCACATAAAAATTTCAGAGTAACAATAAATGAATTATTTACATAAAATATTAAGAAATTTCTTATGAAAATTAAGGATTAAAGATGAGCAAAATGACTCATTTTTGTGATGCTTCACAAGGTCTGACTTGGCGAAAAGAGTCGATTCGGAGAGTCAGGTGGATAAATTACATGACAAGCATAATAATACCTCTCACATGAAGTCGAACAGCTTCCAACATTTCTCCAATATCATCAGCTCAATGATTAAAAAACAAGCGAACAGCAATAAAAAATCCGCTATTACTTCAATATTATTACCACATAAAGCGAAGGGCTAATAAATTGAAAAAATAGACCCCCATTCTGCACTGAGTCATGACTCAAAAAGATCTTCACTACTAGATTAGCTAACTCACTTCACTGTCTTGTCTCTGCGAGTCGACTCACTCAAGAGTTGCCCATCTCTCATAGATATGATAATAATATGTCCTCGTAGTTTCATGTCGAATATTAACAAGGACTGATCGAAGATACTGCAACATTGTAAGAAAGATGTGTTTTTGACCCAGTTCTCCAAATTTTTAATCGATACCATCGCTTGATGAAAAATGCAAAGCAAACAGATGTCCAGCACGGGTGGCGTAAAAAAGAAAACAAACGGGCCAATTTAAAAATCATTGAGAGACACATAACACGCGCCGCGGCATTTTTTCGCCATGGCCCAAATAAACATCTGCCAGGTGATTTTATCCCCGTATAAAAATTAATAACTTCCCAGTTACCGTAACACTACTTGTACACACAAACACATATACACACACACACATATATATATATATATATATATATATATATATATATATATACACATATGTATTTATTTATATATTCAATAACGAGCGTGACCGTACGATTAGCAGAAAATTGGACAAGCTGCAGAATTCTCTCTTCGTGATACCTTTTTTTGTTTCTCATTTTCGTTTCGGTTTTTTTGCCGATCGGTAATGCCATAAAAAAAGAGGTACGAAATCGTGCCGCGGTCGGTGCACCTGCCCACAACTGCACCCTGTGTGCTTCCAGGTGATTTCGTCGACTGGAAATAACTTTCTACGCCCGTTTTCACAATTACTTTGATTTATGGCCAATGGATAATCCATATCTTTTGTGCATTTATTGTTACCTAATTAACGGCTAAAAGGACCCTCTGCAGAAATTTTGCGCGTGGCCCCGATCACCAATATTGTATCTGTACACTAGATCAAAGAATAAATATAGATAAGTATGTATCAGAGCCCTGTAGAGCAGGTTTTTGAAAGCCCGGCCCGACCCGGCCCGATCGTGAGAATTTGAAACCCGGCTCGGCCCGGTCCGATAAAAAGAAAATGCACTGCGGGCCGGCCCGCAGTTGAATATTCAAAGCCCGGCCCGGCCCGACGAAGTATAAAATTTTTAAATTTTGATTATACCATTTTAATAACCAAAAGAAATAATATTCTTTCAATATTTATTATTGTGAATTTGTGAATTAAAAAAAGACCCAATCTTTTTTTCAATTCACTTAGTTGGTATTTTCCAGGGTCTATAAAACATTTCAATTTACCCAAGCTCGGCCCGGCTGTTTCTGTTTTTAAGTCCGCCATTTTGTTTTTTCAACTATTTTACATTTTGTTAGGTTGATCGATGAACTGTGAGTATTAGCTTTAAAAATCGCTTTGCTGTTTTTATTTAGGTAATTCTGCGAAGAGATTTTACGCCCGCCGTTATGCGTCTACATTTCGGACACGTTGGACATCCGCTCTTATGCTCTTATATTTGGAAAATATTGCAAACCAAAAATAATGGATCCCTAGAGTAGCAAAAATATTTATTTTTCGCATCTTATTAAATAATATAAACGTTGTTAAATCGTTTTTGATTGAGAAAGTTGTCCAGTATTCGGCCGAATCATTTTCTCCACAGGTGACGTCCAATCAAATGATAGCGGTTTAATTGCCCAACAGTTTAGTAGTTACTATGGTTACGATTCGTTTTTTGTCAGCGAACTGCTGCAATTTTCAAATAGAAAAATTATTCGTTATAATTTAATACAAACAGAAAAATCTTTAGATAATTATTTAATATGATGCGAAAAAGTATAGTATTAAACAAGTTGGCCATTGCTACTCGGGTGAATTGTAAACTTCATCCTCGTGGCAATGGCTAACTTTCTCACTTGTTTAATAATATTCTATTCTTGTATTACGCGAATAAAATTGCTGAAAATGTCCTTATTTTTAAGCTTTTACTTCAGGATACCCCTTTGAAGAATTTTGAAATCTTTATTATCAAATAAAATACAACACATGGCTGTTTTTTTTTCTAAATAAAAGTCATAGTTAGTTTTGGCCTTAATAAATAGGTTATTTTTTTGAAGACGGATGAAACCAAAGATGTGTTAAAGCATAAAAACTTTTTCTAACGCAGGGGAATTTCACTTTTGTCACAGCCAGGAAACTCTCCGGACGTTTTTGTTTTTTACTTTTCTTCGAAAAACCCAGCCCCAAATAGGAAGGAATGTCGGATTCACCGTCACCCTGCGCCTACCGGCTAAACTTAATTCTAATGCTTAAGTCATCCGAATGCTCTAGACTTACCTCTGTGGCTGGTTCTCAGCTTGTATAAAGCACTTCTAATCTAACAAATGGTATAGCCGAATAAGATGGTCGAAAGTGCCCCAAAGCAAATCAATAATCGCGATGACCGGATGAAAGATAATTAAAAATGCCGTTGATAGCTCGAAATTTCAGCCTCCTGAAACAATTCGTTGTCGAGATATGACTGAAAACGTGGATTGTACGTTTTATTTTTTTCTCGTTTTCTATGGCACAAATCAAGCTGAAACTACGTCTACCCAAAACAAAAAAAAATACTTCTCTAAGTATTTTTTTTCATTTTTTTTGGGGCCAAATTCAAATAGAAAAATGAAGTAAAAGTTTTCAAAATTCATTTTTGCAGTGAAGGTATTCGAGGACTGTCTCAGTTTTTTTTCTGTAAATGTGTTTTACCAAATTCTATAACATACATTTTTCTCAGAATTTTAAACAGTGCGGAAGATAGTTAAAATAATTAAAAACCACTTTTACCACCTGAAAAATTGAATTTCGCGCCAAAATTGTGATAAAAAAAGGTATTTTTGTGAAGTGTATCTCTCTAATTAAAAAAAAAGATAATCAGTTCATTAATATCTTTCCTTATTTCGCCCCAAAGTTACACACATTCATCTGTTCTCTTCCCTGCTGCCATTTCGCCCATACTAGTCCTTCGCACCCCTCCACCACTTCCACCTTGCCTCCTTTCCTGTCCTCTCTCCACCCCACAATTATTCCCCCCTTAGCCCTTTCTTTTGTCACCTCTTTCATCTCCCATCCAAAGCCTCTCGGTAGCCATCCTTTCACTTCTCCCCACTCTTCCGTAACCATCCATGTCTCTACTAGCCCCACTATGTCCTTCCCTACCAACCACTCCTCCAAGTCTCTCTTCCACTTGCCCTCCTTTACCTTCGACTTTATTCTCGCTACGTTCCTAAACCCCATTGTTACCGACCCTTTTTCCCCACTCCCTTCCTTTCTATTTGTTTTCCTTTGTTGACTGTCGTCTCAACTATGCTATCGCACTCCCCTCTATTCTGATCTTCTTTCTTCTCTGGTCCTAATTGGTGCATCCGCCTGTTATGAATCCTTTTACTGTAATCTTTCTCCTCGTCTCCCAAACCCAATGTTTCCCCTACCCTTCTTTCTTCTAGTTTTTTGTTTAGACTTTCCTTTTTCTAATGTGTCCTTTACCACATTCCAAAACCACCATTCATCCTCAATGCATAGCTTTTGATATCGCACTCTCTTCCCCTTACTACGTTCCTCGATCGCTTTCCTTTTGAGCTTCATCTGCATCTCCCTCACCTTTCTCGTTAAATCTTCATCTATACCATGTGTTCGATAAAAAACGCCCAATGCCATAACTCTCTTATTTATTGACCGATTTGAATGAACTAAAAAATAAAGTCAATGGCTGTTTAAATACTGTAAAATGACGGCAATTATATATTTTTTCAAAATCAACTTCATTGCCAAATGATAGTCAACTTTAAATTTTTAAATGGCTGCATATACTTTTCTAATTTTATAATATTAGACATTATTTTTCTGAATCCAATTATGCCCGTTATGTTGGTTTTAAGTTAATATTTATGCCAAAAAAAGATAATAATAAATCTTGTTCACATGATTTTTTTGGTAATAAATGTAGTGTGCCTTGAAAAAAATTCGAATAATTTATTGTATAAGTAATGTCAACCATTTGTTATTAGTGTGTGTTTCAGACATAATCATGAACATTAGCGAATTAACAGACATGTTACAAATTTATTTTCTATGTAATAGAAATCGAAGAGCTGCAGCACGGATTTATCATCTACGGTTTCTAGAGCGGCGAATACTACATTTAGAAGGTTAGAAGGAAATTTGAGACTATTGGAGCCTTTAAAAAGCCGAAGAGAGTGGATCGATACTTTCGTAGACATTCTAATTAGTGTTTATAATAATCAAAGAACATCTAAATCGCAAGTGAATTAATACTTGCACTACTTATTTATTCTATTCTACATTGAGTTGTAACATAGGTACTTATTTATTGGGTCCTTATTATGCATGTTTGACATAACCTTGCAACAAATGACATTTGTTACTTTTTTTCCAAGGCACGCTAATTATAATTTTTGAAAATACAATATAGTATAATTTTAAATGGAAGATTTATTTTAATTTTTTTCGGCTAAAATATTGAACGAAAAATAACATATTGGGCATTATTGGATTCAGAAAAATAATGTCGAATGTAAAAAAATTAAAACATTATATGCTGCCATTTAAAAATTTTAAGTTGGCTATCATTTGACAATGAAGTTATTATTGAAAAAAATCGATATTGATGTCATTTATTAGTATTTAAACCACCATTGACTTTGGTTTTTAGTTCATTCATATCGGTTAATAAATAACGGAGTTATGGCGTTGGGTGTTTTTTGTCGAACACATGGTATATATATATATATATATATATATATATATATATATATATATATATATATATATATATTGTGCTTCCTTTGGCTCTCAACATAACTTTTTTCGCTAGCATCTTCTTCTTGTCTTCCCAACTGTGACATTTAACCAGCACCGGACGCTTCTTTCCTTCCATTTTCAATCTTATCAATGTTATATATTATATCAATTCGATAACTAGTGGTATCCCACAGGGATCAAATTTGGGAAAGCTAATATTTATAATTTTCATTAACAATGTTGTTAACCATATAAGTTGTTCGAAAAAGCCTGTTGATTTCAAAAATAAAGAAATAAATATAGTATAATAAAACACTTTTTACTTTGGTTTGTGTAAAATAGATATTTATTCTTGCGACCATTTTCAAACATGAAGTAATTTATAAGCCTATTAACAGAGGTTAAAAACCAATTATACAAGAGCTTTATATATCAGGTAAATCCATTTTTAGGCCTTTCTTTGCAACTAAAAGGCCTACAAATGGATTTACTAGAGTTCCTATTTTTAAAGCCTTTTTTTATTAATTCGAAATTCCTTTAATTTTTTTATATTTTCAATTGTCTGTTCTCTCTTTTATAATATAAAAAAAAATCAACGCGTGGGTCATTAAAAAAGCACTCGTGACTCAGTGTCTGACCCGCTGGTCACTGGTTCGCCACAACTGTCCTAGGAGGTCGACCGGATAGCGTCGTCAGTGGAGGAAGCTGTTACTCCGCCTACTACAGTGTTGCCAGGAGTAATTTTTAATTTTCCCCAAATATTTCATAAAAAAACCCCAAAATACCCCTCGCATAAAATACCCACCCCAAAAAATACGCCATCGATTAAAGTTTCCCAAAATACACCCCAAAACCTTAATTTACCCCCATTTTTGGGAAAACCCCCCAATCTGTCAACACTGGGATTAGAGAAGGCGCGCTGATAAGATTTCAGAATTTGCTAAAAAAAAAGTTTTTCCGAAAATATGTAGGTAGTACAAAAAGGCCATTTAGAAAATTAGAAAAATATTTAATCGTGCTGTGGTATCCTCCAAATTATTAAAATATTTCTTTAATTTCCTGGAAAGCCTTGCTAATTAACTACCAATTTCCAAACAGTTCCAGTTATATCGGGTAAACAGTTTCATTCTGAGCAAAAGTATTATATTTAACAATTACTAACAAAACTAAATTGGCTGCAAAAATTATTCTTTTGATTTAAAAATTCACAAATCACAAATCGAATCAAAATATTTGAAAATTATGTAATTCCTTAAACACAAATCGCGCAGGCTGTATTTTCTACCTAAATATCAAAGTACATTAGTTTTATCTTAAAACAACTACTATAATTAAATTAAAAACACTGAAACAAAAAATTTCAAATTAAATAAATAACCTAAAATTAATACAAACACCAATTTTAGGCCAAAAATATCAAAAATTCACTCTGCAAAATCTAAATTATAGGGAAAAAAATTTTGGTCAAAAACTCGCTCATAAAAATCAACAATTCATTTAAATCTAAAGTAAAAACCAATAAAAAAATCGCTTGTAAAAATTAATAATTAGAGTAACAGAAGAACTAAAAACATTGGTAAAAAATTGAAAACTCTTGGCAAAAATAAAAAAGCAGTCAAAAAAAGAGAAAATTTCAACTAAATATTCGAAAATTTTGGTTTAGATGCCAAAAACATCTAAAATATAGGCCAAAAAAATAAAAGTGCAGGCTAAAAATTAAAATTTCAAGCACAAGAAAAATAATTTGCCAATTTCAGCCACAAAAATAACTCTTTACCTCAAAGTAAATTGCCGAAACTCTGAACTCAAAAATAATTTAAAAAAATCACCCACAAAAACAATAATTCAGGTTAAAACATCTAAAATGAAGGGCAAAAAATCAAAAATTTGGTCAAGAAAACTCGAAAATACCAGCCAAATTTTCGCACACAAAAATCAACAATTCAGGTTAAAAATCTAAAGTATAGACCAATCAAAAATTCGCTGTTAAAATGAATAATCAAGGCAAAAAAACTAAAAATATAGGCAAAAAATCGAAAATTTAGACGAAAAATCGTAAACTCTCGGCAAAAATAAAAAATGCACACCCGAAAAAGCTAAAATTTCAACTAAATATTCGAAAATTTTGATTTATAAGTCAAAAACTTCAAAATTTGGAACAATTAAATGAAAAACACAGACCAAACATCTAAAATATAGGCAAACATTTAAATTTCCTGATGCAAAATATTAAAAATGCAGACTAAAAATTGAAAATTCAAGCAAAAGAAAAATAATTTGTCATTTTCAGCACCAAAAATAACTTTATCTCAAAATAAATTGCCGAAACTCTAAACTCGAAAGTAATTAAAAAAAATCGCCCATAAAAATCAACAATTCATGTTAAAAACGTAGATGATGAGTGTAGACCAATCAAAAATTCGCTCGTTAAAATTAATAACCAAGATAAAAAAACTAAAAAAATCGAAAAATGCAGACAAAAAATTCTAAAAATTAGAACAAAGAAATCTAAAATATAAGCAAAAAAATCCTGGCCCAAAACATGAAAATATACAGACCAAAAAATTGAAAACTCAAGCAAAAGAAAAATAATTTGCCTTTTCAGTCCCAAAAATACCTCTGGCTCAAAATAAATTGCCAACCAGAAACGCGAAAATGTTTAAAAAACGATAGGATAAAAAATCAAAAACTCGAAAATACCGGCATAAAAATGAATAATTCAGTTTGAAATATAGGTCCAAAAATCAAAAATTCGGGCCTAAAAATAAAAAATGCCGACCAAAAAAGAAAATGGAAAATTTTAACAAACAAATCTACCAATTTTTAGTTTTCCCGAAATATTTAATAAAAACCCCACAAAATTACGCCGCTGCCCTTCACCAATATAATAAAATTTGAAAATTAAACGTATATACAGTGGATTTATTAGAAAATTATACACAACATTAAAGTAGTATAAATATAGAATTTAATAAAATGTATTATTCATCTTTATCCGCAAAATTTTCATCTTCGTTTGGGCACACATACATATTTTTTAAATTAAAGTGCACCATCTCATTGGGGGTCACAAAATGACGAAAACGGCAGTAATAGAATCCCTAAGACAACTTCCATAAATGATGTCACAGATTTTTCCTCTTTGCTGAGGAAAATTACTTACTTCTTTATGGTTGTGCACTATTGGTAATGATGATTTCTATCAAATGTAATAACATGCTCATTAATTACCCTAAAAATACCCCTCATATAAAATACTTACCCCAAAAAATACTCCATTGATTGAACTTCCCCAAAATACACCCCAAAACAATAATTTACCCCCATTTTGGGGAAGAAACCCCCCAATCTGGCAACACTGGCCTACTAGCACCTTCAGCGTCTTCTCCTCGATCTGGTAGGTGTGGAACCCTTGGTTGGCCTCCGTGAGCATTAACCCTTCGGACATGAATCTGAAAATGAAAATGTTTGCGAATTTTTAAAACGAGTATTGGCAAAGTAAAATTTTCCAGAACGTAACGGATCGTTTTTCATTGCAACCGCAATGAAACACTAACAAAATTAAAGTACACTTTACTTTACAATTCAAATTTTGAAAAACAAAAAGAAATGGTATTAAAATGTATAGATATGTGCAACGATTGCAAGTAACAAAATATATATATTTTTTTATGAGACAAAAAAAACCCTTTTCCAATATTAATTTTAACGCAGTAAGTGGAACAATAATGAATATCATAAACTCGTTTCAGTTACATTTAACAAAAGGCAATAATTGCCCGCCTCTACGGTAGTTTACAAACAGTGTGAACGATCTCTTTGTTGCTGGACTGCTAAGCCATTGTTAGCAGTCCCGGTGATGAATTCGGGACACGTGCATTTGTACTGAACCCTAAATTAACCTTGGCTTAATAAACGGGAGGTCATTGCTTGAATTCATCCACAATTAACAAAGTTGCTCAGCCTTTAACATTGCAGGGCCGTTACGCATCCGTTTACATTAATCTTTTACCGCGTTTAATTTACATTTTCGTTTAATTTTCAATGAATTTTATCATAATAAATTGCAATTTTGGTGAGACAAATTGGTCAATATAACTGCCAGTCCTTCTCCTTTTAAGTCGGTCTGCGTGGAGCTGCGTAGAATTTCATTATTTCAGAATTGAGGCTGATGTAATACCTACTCTGCAGAAGCAGGAAATAAATTGGCACGACGTTTTAATTCTGAAAAGATCGTTCTTTCAACTCGAAGTTCAAGTTAACTCTCCTATCTTAGAAAACTGAATTGTTTTTGAGAGAACAATATTTTATCATGGTTTTCAATGTTTGTATCGATTTGTATCTTCAACATTGAAAAATCCAAAATTTCGCTTCAAAGCAGTAGCGGCTCGTGGAACATGTTGATGGTAGAGCCACTTATACAATACCCACCCTCCTTTTTACTTTCTTCGTTACGAAGTACGAGAAAGTATTGTGATCGTGATTTTTTTTTCAAAATGTTTTTTTGCGGAAATATCCGTTTTGGGGTCCCTAGATACCATTTCAACAATTTCTGTAAAAAAAAATTTTGTGTCTGTGTGTGTGTGTGTGTGTGTGTGTGTCTGTGTCTGTGTGTGTGTGTGTGTGTCTGTGTGTGTGTGTCTGTGTGTGTGTGCCTGTGTGTCTGTGTGTGTGTGTGTGTGTCTGGCTGTGTGCGCTGTATCTCAAATACTAACAGAGCAATTGATATGAAACTTTGAACATACGTCTTATATGATAATCCAAAGAACTGAAAAGCTTTTGGTAAAATTTCGTACACCGGAAGTGGGTGTTTACCTTAACTGTTTTTTGTTTTTTGCCAATATTTTCTTAAATATGAAAAATATCACAAAAATATTCAAACAAGCATTAAAGACAACAAAGAAATGAACATCTTTTGCTTGAAAATCTTTTTCTTAAAATCATTGCTATTTGAGAAAAAAAAAAATATATATTTTTTTTAATTTTTGGTTTATAATTATGAAACCATAATAGTTACAGCAAATTTATGTAAAAAATAATTGTAGAGAATGCCAAAATGAACAACTTTTAAAGAATAAGTTTTCTTCGAAATATCGTTAGTTTTTGAGTAAACTGAGTTTTTGGATTTGAAGTATAATTTTTCCATGTTTCATAATTTTGACGTTTTAAACGTCAGTTTCATCCGAGTTTACGCAACGCTCGATGTAAATTTAAAATATGATTTCAATTAAAAATAAACCATGAAAGCGTAAATATAAATGATACCATCAAGTCGGAGAAAGTAACATGATGGCCACATCACAATTTTTTTAGAAACAAAGAACCATTTATATTCCTAGACCAATCGAATATTTTGGCCAAAAAATCGAAAATTTGGAACAAAACAGCCGAAGATCTAAAATACCGGCCAAAAAATCAAAAATCCTGGTTTAAAAATCAGAATGCAGACCAAAAAAAAAATGAAAATACAAGCAAAAGAAAAATAAATTGCCATTTTCAGCCGCAAAAATAACTCTTTTTAGCTTAAACTAAGTTCCAACGAGAAATTCGAAAATAATAGCAAAAACGAATCGAAAATTTAAGTCGAAATAAAGAAAATTTCGGCCAAAAGACTAAAAATTTAGATAATTTAGATTATTTAGTTGAAAATTTAGATAAACATCGAAAACTCAGAAATCCAAAATTTCTACAAACCAATCGAATGTTTCGTCAAAATAAAGAATATTTAGACCAAAAAATAAGAAATCTACAAAGGGCATAAAAAGATGAAAATTTAGACAAAACATCGAAAGCTCAGGCGCAGAGAAAAAAAATGGAGACAAAAAATCCAAAATTTCTACAAACCAATCGAATGTTTTCGTCAAAATAAAGAATATTTAGACCAAAAAATAAGAAATCTACAAAGGGTCTAAAAAGATGAAAACTTAGACAAAACATCGAAAGCTCAGGCGCAGAGAAAAAAAATGGAGACAAAAAATCCAAAATTTCTACAAACCAATCGAATATTTTCGTCAAAATAAAGAATATTTAGACCAAAAAAAAAACTACAAACGGCCTAAAAAGGTGAAAATTTAGACCAAACATCGAAAGCTCAGGCGCAAAGATAAAAATGCAGACAAAAACTCCAACATTTCTACAAACCAATCGAATGTTTTCGTGAAAATAAAGAATATTTAGACCAAAAAATAAGAAATCTACAAAGGGCCTAAAAAGTTCAAAATTTAGACAAAATATCGAAAGCTCAGGCGCAAAGATAAAAAATGCAGACAAAAAATCCAAAATTTCTACAAACCAATCGAATGTTTTCGTCAAAATAAAGAATATTTAGACCAAAAAATAAGCAATCTACAAAGGGCCTAAAAAGTTCAAAATTTAGACAAAATATTGAAAGCTCAGGCGCAAAGATAAAAAATGCAGACAAAAAATCCAAAATTTCTACAAACCAATCGAATGTTTTCGTCAAAATAAAGAATATTTAGACCAAAACATAAGAAATCTACAATGTAGCCTAAAACGGTGAAAATTTAGACAAAACATCGAAAACGAGCGTAAAGGTAAAATTGCAGACAAAAAATCGAAAATTTTGGTCAAAATAAAGAAAAATAAAAGAATGGAACAAAAAATCGAAAATACAGAAATATAAAATATGGGCCAATGAATCAAGAATCCTGATCTAAATATAAAAAACGCAGACAAAAAATCGAAAACTTAGGTAGAGCAAAATAATTTGCCACTTTCAGCCGCCAAAAATAAGTTTCTGACCAGAAATTCGAAAATAATAGCAAAAAATAAAAAACTCACGAAATAATAGACCAAAAATCTAAAATATACGATAAAAAAATTGAGACAAAAATCTAAAATTCTGCCCTAATTATAAAAATGGTGGACTAAGGGAAGAAAAATTTTAACAGACAAATAGAAAAATTCAGGGCTTTAAAGGGATTAAAAAAAAATCCACAATGTTGGTCAAAAAGTCGAAAATTTGGACAAAACATCGAAAACTCCGCCCCAAAGATAATAAATGCAGACTAAACGAAAAATCAAAAATGGGGGCTAAAAAATCGAAAATTTTAACAATAAAATCGAAAAGTTAGGCCAATATAAAGAATCTGTAATGTTGGCCAGAAAGTACATCAAAAATTTGGGCCTAAAGATAATAAATGCAGACTAAAAATTCGAAAATTTCAAAAGGACAAAATAAAGAATATTTAGAGCAAAAGATCAGAAATTTAGACCGAAAAAATTGAAAATACCGGTAAAAAATCTTCAAGTCGAAAAATCAAAAATACGGACTAAATTTTCTTTTTTTAACAATTAAATCAAAAATGTATGTCAAAATAAAGAATATTTAGGTCAACAGATCAAAAAATTAGGCCCAAAAGAATCGAAAATTCAGGTCAAAAGAAATGTAAAAATTAAAAATTCGGCGCGAAAATCAAAAAGTCGAAAATTTAAAGAATGAAATCGTAAATAAATTTAGGTCAAAATAAGTTAAAATATTTTGACCAAAAATATCGAAAATACAGGTCAAAAATTTAAAAGTTCAAAATTCGTCGGGAAAACCAAACAGTCGAAAATTTTAACAATGAAATCGAAAATTTAGGTCAAAATAAAGAATATTTGGAGCAAAACATAAAAAATTCAGACAAAAAAATATCGAAAATACAGGTCAAAAATTTAAAAGTTCAAAATTCGTCGGGAAAACCAAACAGTCGAAAATTTTAACAATGAAATCGAAAATTTAGGTCAAAATAAAGAATATTTAGGCCGATTGATCAAAAATTTAGACAAGAAAAATTGAAAATGCAGTATTAATAATAAAAAAATGCAGAATATTCTGGTAAGAAAATGATTTAAATTAATCTCAAAAATCACTCCATTGTTCAAAATAATTTCCCAATTTGTTTTTTTTTTAATAGGAACATATTTTTCTTTAGTTTTCGCTTAAATTGTCCAAAATAGTGAAAGTAATTTGAAAAAGAATTTGAATAAAACCATTAACTTTTTTGGGATCACCTTATTGTTTCACCTTTTGTGCCGGCAGTTTCGACAACTTTAGATTTAGTAGATACATTTTGAATAATTCAAATTGGTTAGTATGACTTTCAGTAGCGGCTCGTGGAACATGTTGAAGGTACTTTTACAATATGGGGAGGCCCTGGCATAAAAAAAAGAACGATTAATCTTCATAGTCCAAGATTATTTTGAGTTGTAAATTAACGGTTCATAATTTCAAACAGCCGAAAATATCATTTATGCGTACTTTCAATTTATCGTGCGTTTACATTTTATCCCAAACATGCACGTAACCTCATCATCAAACAATACACAAGGAAAGCAAAAAGAATTTTAAGAATTAATTAAATTTCTTGCTGAGCTTAAAACTACAGGTAGTGCTCCTTGGCTCTATATAACGAGCCGCCCCTGCTTCAAAGTACATATTTGTGTATTTTTAAAACTCAAAGCAAATAATGTCTCATGAAGTTCAATGTTTGCAATCAAAAAACGACAGTTAGTTATTCTAAAATATGCCAATATACCGTATTTCTGATGATCCAAATCTGACGGCTATTTTGGATTCTTCGCCCAAAATTTACGTAGAAACAGTTAAAAAAATGCTGCCACCAAAATGTCTATTAGGTAGTAAAAGGAGTACTTAAATATTAAAACAATTAACTGAATAATTTCAATGCAAAAATTTGTTTCGAAATCGGTAAATTTGCATTATTGCGCGAACGCGCTAATAAAATTAAGATACATCGCGTGGCAATAGGAAACAATCTTGTTTACGACATGAGGTCCAGGGACGCCTAAAATAAATATTTTCCATTTTGTAAAAATAAGCGGTACGCGTTGTTCGCAATCGAGGTCCCCTATTACGTTTTAAAAATACGTAGAGTTAAAATAAACAATTAAACTTGGACGAGGTTAAGATAATGACATATTTTTTTCTCCTGTATAAGTAATGAATATTGATCGAAAGATGTCCCCGCAATTACGCAATCCGTTTGAGCGTTAAATTAGAAAAGCGTCTTCTTTATGTTGCGGACAAATTAAATCGGTCTCTGTCGCAGTAAGCCAAGTTCGGGTCGACGAGTGTTGGTTTTGGCTTAATTTCTGCAAACAAGACGGTCGACGTTGGGGTTTTCATTAAGTGTGGAAATTGGTGGGATTATATATGTTTGATTTGACCGTTTTGTGCGTGGGAGATTTTTATTTATTCTCGTGACGCGCTTTTTTTTTCACGATCGCTCGCCTGCCGGTGAATGACCCGTGGCCAAATTATTTCGATGCCGCCTTTAAAAATACCTCTCGAAATACATTTTTATCGTTCGTTTGCCCTCTTCAAGATCAAATTACTTTATCATTTTTATCGCCTTTTATATTAACGGCATTAAATTCGTTCAAAATGTGTTGAATATTTTTGGTGATTCATTTTCGCAGACACTGTGGCTATTGCGTCTGAAATGCTTGGTATTTATTGGCTCTACTGTGAGGTGTGTCATTCGAACCTTCTAGTATCTCGTGGAATAATGAAAATAGAATGAGTGAATGTTTGGTACCTTTTGCTTAGTTCCACCAAGTTTTCGAACCCAAGCCACAACACACCAATTGTACAGGACGGCGAATATAAGTTGGCAAGACGCGCAGAGAGTAAGTGAAAGCTCTCTCTCTCTCTCTCTCTACAGCCGGCCGAGTACAGTCTCTGTAATAAACAAGCACATATTCTTCGCGTGCGCTATTCATTTACAACTCTATCCGGCGCTCTCCTCCACTGTCACTTTTGAAAATGAATGTACCAGGAGCGCGAACTTTTCACGAAATCTATCGAGAGTACCCTTCGAAGGTTCCGCCCACAATTTTGCCACTGCGCAACGGCAAGTTACGTTTGCCGTCCTGTACATACACTAGCCGCCAGGGGCGGCTCGTTATATAGAGCCGAGGTGCCATGGCACTACCTCTAATTACAAGTTTAGCAAGAATTTTTAACTAATTCTTAAAATTCTTTTTGTTTCCCGTGTGTATTATTTAATGGTGAGGTTACGTGGACGAAGAATGGTGTTACAGATTTAGTGCATGTCTGTGACAAAATGTAAACGCACGATAAAACGAAAGTACACATAAATAATATTTTCAGCTTGTTCGGCTGTTTGAAATTATGAACCTTTACTTTACAACTCAAAATAATCTTGGACTATGAAGATTAATCGTTCTTTCTTTCTTCAAAAAATTATATTATAATAAACGTACCATCAACATGTTCCACGAGCCGCTACTGAGAGTCATACTCACCAAGTGAATTGTTTTATTTGAATTATTCAAAATGTATCTACTAAATCTAAAGTTGTCGAAACTGCCGGCACAAAAGGTGAAACAATAAGGTGATCCCAACAAAGTTAATGGTTTTATTTGAATTATTTTTCAAACTCAATTTTTGGACAATTAAAGCGAAAATTAAAAAAAAATGGTGATGTGGCCATCATGTTACTTTCTCCGACTTTATATTTACGTTTTCATGGGTTTATTTTCAATTGAAATCATATTTTAAATGTACATAGAGCGTTGCGTAAACTCGGATGAAACTGACGTTTAAAACGTCAAAATCATGAAAGATGGAAAAATTATACTTCAAATTCAAAAACTAGGTTTACTCGAAAACTAACGAGATTTCGAAGAAAACTTATTCTTTAGAAGTTGTTTATTTTGGCATTCTCTATAATTATTATTCACATAAAATTACTGTAACTATTATCGTTTCATAATTATAAACCAAAAATTTAAAAAAAATTAATAAATTTTTTTCTCGAATAGCAATGATTTTATAAAAAATATTTTCAAGCAAAAGCTATTCATTTATTTGTTGTCTTCGATGTTTGTTTAAATGTTTTTGTGATATTTTTAATATTTAAGAAAATATTGGCAAAAAACAAAAAACAGTTAAAGTAAACACCCACTTCCGGTGTACGAAATTTTACCAAAAGCTTTTCAGTTCTTCGGATTATCAAATAAGACGTATGTTCAAAGTTTCATATCAATTGCTCTATTGGTTTTTGAGATACAGCGCACACAGCAGACACACACACACACACACACACACACACACAGACACACACACACACATAAAGACACAAAAAAAAAATCCAGAAATTGTTGAAATGGCATCTAGGGACCCCAAAACGGATATTTCCGCAAAAAAAAATTTTGAAAAAAAAATCACGATTACAATACTTTCTCGTACTTCGTAACGGAGAAAGTAAAAATCCTGTTAAGAAAATTTGGAAAATTATTTTGAACAATAGAGTGATTTTTGAGACTAATTCAAACTATTTTCTTACCAGAATATTCCGCATTTTTTATTATTAAGCCTGTATTTTCGATTTCTTTTCTTTAAATTTTGGATTATTTGGCCTAAATATTCTTTATTTTGACCTAAATTTTCGATTTCATTGTTAAAATTTTCGACTGTTTGGTCCGCATTTTTGATTTTCCTGACAAATTTTTAATTTTTAGATTTTTGACCTGTATTTTTGGTTCTTTTGGGTATAAATTTTTGATCTATTGACCTAAATATTCTTTATTTTGACATAAATTTTCGATGTAATTGTTAAAATTTTCCGTATTTTTGATTTTTCGAACAGAATTTGTAATTTTTAGATTTTTGACTTGTATTTTCGATTTTTTCGGTCTAAATTTTTTATCTGTTGCTCCAAATATTCGTTATTTTGACCTGAATTTTCGATTTAATAGTTAAAATTTTTGATTTTTTGGTCCGCAGGTTTGATTTTTCGGGCCGAATTTTTAATCCTAGTTCCAAATTTTTGATTTGATTTTGGTTAAAATATCTATAATATTTATATGCGAGATTTTGTTTTTATTTTTTCCGGCATCTTCGAGTTTTGTTTGTTGAAATTTTCGATTTTTTAGTCTGCATTTATTATCTTTAGGCCCGAGTTTTCGATGTACTGTCTAAATTTTCGATTTTCTGGCTAACATACAGTTTTTTTTTTGTTTTGAATCTTTTGACCTAAATTTTTCATTATTTTGACTTAACTTTTTGGTATAATTTTTAATGTTTCGAACAGAATTTTTAATTTTTTCTTTTGGGTCTAAATTTTTGATCTATTGACCTAAATATTCTTTATTTTGACATAAATTTTCGATTTAATTGTTAAAATTTTCCGTATTTTTGATTTTTCGAACAGAATTTGTAATTTTTAGATTTTTGACCTGTATTTTAGATTTTTTTCGGTCTAAATTTTTTATCTTTTGCTCCAAATATTCTTTATTTTGACCTGAATTTTCGATTTAATTGTTAAAATTTTTGATTTTTTGGTCCGCAGTTTCGATTTTTCTGGCCGAATTTTTAATCCTAGTTCCAAATTTTTGATTTGATTTTGGTTAAAATATCTATAATATTTATATGCGAGATTTTGTTTTTATTTTTTCCGGTATTTTCGAGTTTTGTTTGTTGAAATTTTCCATTTTTTAATCTGCATTTATTATCTTTAGGCCCGAGTTTTCGATGTACTGTCTAAATCTTCAATTTTCGGGCTAACATACAGTTTTTTTTTGTTTTGAATCTTTTGACCTAAATTTTTCATTATTTTGACCTAACTTTTCGGTATAATTTTTAATTTTTCGAACAGAATTTTTAATTTTTTAGATTTTTGACCAGTATTTTGGATTTTTTTTTGTCTGAATTTTTTATGTTTTGCTCCAAATATTCTTTATTTTGGCCTAAATTTTCGATTTACTTAATTGTTAAAATATTCGATTTTTTGGTCCGCATTTTTGATTTTTCATTTTTCAAATATCTATAATATTTATATGCGAGATTTTGTTTTTATTTTTTCCGGTATTTTCGAGTTTTATTTGTTGAAATTTTCGATTTTTTAGTCTGCATTTATTATTTTTAGGCCCGAGTTTTCGATGTACTGTCTAAATTTTCGATTTTCTGGCTAACATACAGATTTTTTTGTTTTGAATCTTTTGACCTAAATTTTTCATTATTTTGACCTAACTTTTCGATATAATTTTTAATTTTTCGAACAGAATATTTAATTTGTTAGATTTTTGACCAGTATTTTCGATTTTTTTTTGTCTGATTTTTTTCCAAATATTCTTTATTTTGGCCTAAATTTTCGATTTACTTAATTGTTAAAATATTCGATTTTTTGGTCCGCATTTTTGATTTTTCATTTAGTCTGCATTTATTATCTTTAGCCCCGAGTTTTCGATGTTTTGTCTAAATTTTCGACTTTTTGACCAACATTGTGGATTTTTTTTAAATCTTTTACCCTAAATTTTTATTTTTTTAATTGTCTGTAAAAATGTTTCTTGCCTTGGTCTACCAATTTTTATTTTTAGGTCAGAATTTTAGATTTTTGGTCTCAATTTTTATCGTATATTTTAGATTTTTGGTCTATTTTTATCTTATATTTTAGATTTTTCGATTATTGATTTTCACGAATTCAAAAATTCTCGATTTTTTTTAGTTTTTGCCATTATTTTTGAATTTCTGGTTATAAACTTATTTTTGGCGGCTGAAAGTGGCAAATTATTTTGTTTCTACCTAAGTTTTCGATTTCTTGTCTGCGTTTTTTTTTAATTTTTAGATCAGGATTCTTGATTCTTTGGCCCATATTTTATATTTCTGTATTTTCGATTTTTTGTATTTTTCTTTATTTTGACCAAAATATTCGATTGGTTTGTAGAAATTTTCGATTTTTTTTGTCTGCAATTTTTATCTTTACACTTGTTTTCGATGTTTTGTCAAAATTTTCACCGTTGTAGATTTTTACTGTTATGGACTATATTTTGTATTTTCGATTATTTTGGTTTCAATTTTAGGTCTTTTGGCCGAAATTTTCTTTATTTCAACTTAAATTTTCGATTCATTTGTTAAAAATTTTGATTTTTTGGTCTACCACTTTGATTTTAGGGTATGAATTTTAGATTTTTGATCTTAATTTTTATTTTTTGTCCCATATTTTCGATTTTCGTAACTTGAATTATTGATTTTATTGTGCGAATTTTTTTTAAACTTTTGCTATTATTTTCGAATTTCTCGTTGGAACTTATTTTAAGCTAAAAATATTTATTTTTGGGGCTGAAAATTGCAAATCATAATTTTTGAACCAGGATTTTTGATTTTTTTGGCCGATATTTTAGATCTTCGGCTGTTTTGTTACAAATTTTTGATTTTTTGGCCAACATATTCGATTGGTCTCGGAAGGTAAATGGTTCTTTGTTTCTTCAAAAAGGGGGGGGGGGGTATTGTATAAGTAGCTCTACCATCAACATGTTCCACGAGTCGCCACTGGTTTAGACTAAAGTACGATACATTTTATTAGAGTTTAAAATTTAAAATTAAACACTGGTTTGATTCATAGTTTTTATTTTCTGTTTCCTGACATGTGTTTCGAATATTTCTCGTCATTACGGAGAAACTATTAGTTGTAATCCATACGTAATACTGAAGTGAACGTTGTATAAGAAAGGTACAGATACATGATTTAACAGTTGGTTATAATTTATGAAGGAGAAAATGAATTGTTTATTATAGTCTAGCAAGTATTAAGTATATAACATATGAATTTACAGCGTACGTAGAATAATTTCTTGTTAATTTGGTAAAACATTCTATAATTTTACTTTCTCACATTTCTCAACTTTCACTGAAATTCCTGCGGTATCAATTAATTCACACATTAATTAATTAAACTTATTGTTCGCAATATACGCCAACACACAGATTTCAATCGTTGTTGAAAAGTAAATTTTGCATTACTTTCGGTATCAGTAAGAAAGTTTTCACATCACATAATTATTCCAATTATAGCATGCGCTGCTGCCTGATACAATATCTAAATAAATTTTAATTCACAACTGAATAATTTATGAATATCAATCAATTAACAAATGTTTTATATTCATGGCTGACAAAATATAAAACAAAACATGGTTAAGGTAAACACTCACTTCCGATGTACGAAATTTTACCAAAAGCTTTTCAGTTCCTCGGATTTTCAAATAAGACTTATGTTCAGAGTTTCATTGCGGTATTAGTTTTTGAAATACAGCGCGAACAGAAGACACACACGGACATATTTTTTTTTCCGAAATCATTAAAATCGCCTCCAGGAACCTCAAAACGGATATTTCCGTTGAAATAATTTTTCAAAAAAAAATCACGATCACAATACTTTCCCGTACTTCGTAACGGAGCAAGTAAAAACATTGAAAAGTTGTACCAAGAAATCTAAAATATTACTTTAAGTCCCCTAGCACACTAAATTGGCTGCAAAAATCCCCCATTGTTTTTCAAAATTATAAATTAAAAAAAAAAATCGAATCAAATATTTCGACAAATATTTGAAAATTAAGTAATTCCTTAAACACAAATCCCGCAGACTATGTTTTCTAGATAAATATGAAAGTAAATTCATTTTATCTTAAAATGACACTTAAAACTACTAAAACATAAAATATCAAATTAAATAAATAATCTAAAATTAATACAAACATTTTGAAAATTAAGGCCAAAAAAATTCAAAAATGTATTCCACAAAATCTAAATTATTGGGGTAACAAATCAATAATTTGGACCAAAAAACTCGGCAAGAAACTCAAAAATTTGCTCATTAAAATCTATAATTCAGGCTAAAAATCTTTAAAAATTATTAACCTGTATTATTAATTTTTATGATCAAATTTTTGAGTTTCTTTGTGTTTTTTGATCCAAGTCTTTGGTTTGTTGTCCTGCAATTAGATTTTGTAGGCTGAATTTTTGATTTTTTTGCCAATAAAAAGACGTTTTTTTACCACTATTTATAAATAGTGGTAAAAAAACGTCGAAAGTTGTTTAATTCAAAGTTACCTGACAATGGACTACCACATAGTAACGGTCGCAACCATCATCTTCATACTATACTTGAGTTTTTTAACCTGAAATATTGATTTTTATGAGCAATTTTTTTTTAGTTTCTTGTCGAGTTCCTTTAAGTATTTTGGTCCAAGCTTTTGTTTTGTTGCCCTATAATTAATTCGGTCATTAAAATTAATAATTAAGGTAAAGAACTAAAACGCAGGTAAAAAAAATCAAGAATTTACACCAAAAATAAAAAGCTCGAGGCTAAAAATAAAAAAAAATGCAAAACACACAACCAAAAATTTCAACAAATACTTCGAAAATTTTGGCCAAAATAAAGAATATTTATGCAAAAAAAACTATAAAATTTGGAACAAAAAAATCGAAATACTGACCAAAGATCTAAAATATAGCTAAAAAAATCCCGGTCTGAAAAATTAAAAATGCAAACCAAAAAAAATTCAAATTCAAGCAAAAGAAACATAATCAGCAGCAAAAATAACTCTTCAACTTAAAATAAGTTTCCAATCAGAAACTCGAAAATGGTAGAAAAATTAGCCCATCAAAAAACAATAATTCAAAAAAATCTGGACCAAAAAAATCTAAAATACAGGTCAAAACCTCAAAATCCAGGCCTCACAATACAAATGAAAACAAATGGATTGAATATTTAATTTAAGTGCAAAAATTGCCATTTTCTCCCTAAATACCAAAAAACTTGAAAATACCCCCAGAAAAAACTTATTTAGGTAAAAAATCTAAAATATAGGACAAAAAATCAAAAATTTTGACCAAAAACCCATTCCTAAAAATAAAAAAATGCGGACCAAAAAAATCGAAAATTTTAACAAGCGAATCAAAAATTTAGACCAAATTGAGGAAAATAGGCCAAAAGATTAAAAAAAGACTAAAAAAAACAAAAATATATATCAAAAATCTAAAATATAGACCAAAGACATCAAAGTCCAGGCCTCACAATAAAAATTGCAAATAAAAAGATTGAATATTTAAGAACAAGAATTGCCATTTTCGCCCTGCATTCCCAAAAACTCGAAAATACCGCAAAAAACTTTATTATTTAGGTTAAAAAATCTTAAACAAAGGGTGAAAAATCAAAAATGTTAACAAACAAATCGAAAATAAAGAGCAAACTGAAGAGTTTAGACCAACAATTCAGGCCAAAAAATCGAAAATTTTAACAAACAAATCGAAAATATAGACCAAACTGAAGAAAGTTTAGACCAACAATTTACGCAAAAAAATCGAAAATTTTAACAAACAAATCGAAAATATAGACCAAACTGAAGAAAGTTTAGTCCAAAAGATCAAAAATCTAGACCAAAAAAATCGAAAATACAGGTCAAAAATCTAAAAATAGCCCATAAAAATAAAAATCCAGGCCTCAATAAAAATGCAAACAAAAATATTGAATATTTAAGAACAAAAAATACCATTTTCGCCCTGAATTACAAAAAACAATTTTGAAAATACTGCCAACTTCGGGCAAAAAAAATCTATTTAGGTTAAAAAACCTAAAATTTTGGGTAAATAAATTTAAAAAATAGACCAAAAGTTCAGCCCCAAAAATAAAAAATGCGTGTAAAAAAATCGAAAATTTAAACTAAATTGAAGAAAGTTTAGGCCAAAAGATCAGAAATCGAAAATATAGGTCAAACATCTAAAATATAGGCGAAAAACATCAAAATCCAAGCCTCACAATCAAAAATGCAAAAAACGGATTGAATATTTAACTACAAAAATTGAATATTTAATAACAAAATTCGACTTCAATAAAAAAAAAAAAATTGGAAATAACTTCAAAAAAATATAAACTTCGGGCATAGAAAAATCAGGTAAAAAAATCTAAAATATAGAACAAAAAATTAAAAATTTCAGGCCTAAAAATAAAAAATTCAAACAAAAAGATTGAATATTTAAGTACAAAAATTGCCATATTCGCCCTACATTCTAAAAAAACTTGAAAATGAAAAAAGAGAAAACTTTGGGCATACAAAATCTAAAATTACCCTATATTTTAGATTTTCAAGTCAAAAATTTACACCAATTTTAAGTTGTTTTGTGAATACATGTTTGAATTTATCTTCATGTATTTTTAACCTGACGTGTCTAATATAAGTAACAAAAATTTATTTTCGAATTTTTTCAAGTCCAGAATCACATTCTGAACACTATTTGGATATAAAAATTTTTGGGAGACTTACAGAAACAGAAAACAAATAAATTTATATTTTCTTCAAAAATTTATTTATAAGTAACATTACATTCTATTTTATTACAAAAAATTTAGTGCTAAAAATAAAAA
The DNA here is from genome assembly GCA_910593695.2 of Ocypus olens. Taxonomy (NCBI): domain Eukaryota; kingdom Metazoa; phylum Arthropoda; class Insecta; order Coleoptera; family Staphylinidae; genus Ocypus; species Ocypus olens. The sequence goes on from OU343055.1 coordinate 46,390,776, forward strand.
AAATACGGGCAAAAAATCGAAAATTTTAACAAACAAATCAAAATAGAGAAAATCAAGACCAAAAAATTTGAAAATGCAGGTCAAAAATCTAAAATATAGGCCAAAACTACCAAAATCCAGGCGTCACAATAAAATATGCAAACAAAAAGGTTGAATGTTGAAGTACAAAAATTAAAATTTTTGCCGTAAATTAATCCCAAAAGTCACTCAAAATAATTTTCCGATTTATTTAGGTCATCTCTTGCTGAAATCTATTGCTAACTTCACACCCGTAGTAATAAACTATATTTAGATTACAGTTACAGAGTAAAGAAATTAATACAACCTTTGATTTACTAAAAATAGTAATTGTTTATCTTTTTTTATGAATAAAATAGCATTTTTTTTTGATCTTTTGCCTAGGCTTAAGCCATTCAGTCACGACATGGTAAAATAGCATTTAAAATAACCGAAAATTGTATTTAGGAAAATTCTAATATATTATTGCCTCAGTTTAGTTGAATATAACATATTGAAACATAAGTGCTTTTTATTGCCATTATTACATAAGCTAATGGTTTCTAGAAAAAAATCCTGTTAACCCATCTTTGGCCAAGGATTGAAACAATTATTATTTGATATTTTTTGTTAAACGAAAAGGTGTTCAATAAGAAATAAATAAAAATTTTAACAAAATTTTTTTTTGTGCCAAAATTTTAATGGTGCGTATACGCACTGGCGCATAGGGGTATATAAATTTAAAGGTGATACCTAACCCTAACCTAAGCACGCTACACGTTAGTGCAACCTAAAAACATTTATAAAGTGATTGAGAGCAACTGAAATCGCGAAAACACTCATGTCTGCGCGTTGAGGATGGGACCTACATTAAGATTTAGTCGTTAATTCAATACTCCCACCAATAATCTAATAATTAAATCCAAATTTCCTACCACTAACTATTTTTGCGCGGGAAATCTGAACGACGAACACTTGGTACATACATTCCTCAGATCCACAATTAAAATTTCAATAGATAATAAATGTATCATTCATCATTCTTTCATGTTCTTTCTCTGGAGGACAAAGTGGCCAGACCAAACAAACAAAATACGCGCGAGTGTACGTGCGACGCATATAAAAATCAATTCGAGTGTAATGGCACAAACCTTCGCCTCGAGGAGGGCAAGAAGTGCACATTTTCGTTGCGCCTTTTTTTTACTTCGTCTTTTTGGCGCATTTGCCAGTATGCAGAGGTATCCCAGACGGCTCCCTCCAAATGCAACGACCTCAAATGTCGTGTAATGCAATCCACTTTTGTTCAGCGAGCTGAAGAAGAAGCTCCGATGAAACAAAGCAAAAACAAAATAAAGAGCTCATCGGGGTCGCTTGAAGTACAGCAACGCAATTCGGATCGTGTCTGGACGAATTTTATACTTTGATGTAATTAAATTGTAATTAAATGCGGTATAAAATTTATAAAAAAGTTGCACACTACACAGTTATCTATATACGAACATATTGTATATATAGGGTGTTCGTATTTTGTTAAAATGCGTGGGGATCTCGGTTATTTGAAGAGACAGAGCGTCGGTATTTCCGCTCGTTTCCATACATTTTGTATATATCCTTTCTTCTTAACTGTTGTATGGAATCAATAATGTTTCACTAAAGGTCATCTATATCGTCTGGATTATTTTTATATACTTGTATTTTTATAGTTCCCCAAAAAAATCCAGAGGTTGAGCGTGCTGACATTTGGTAATTATATTATTATGGAAGAAACTTATAATCTGGCTATTGTGAGGTGATGCACCATCGTGTTGGGACCATAATCTCCAAGCAATCACTTAAAAATGTTTTTACAAATTCGAAATATCTCTGGGAAGTCAAATTGTGTTCATAAATGTAAAATGTATGTCCTAATATAACGACCCACACTAAATCGTACTTGCCGTTGAGGGTTATCTATGCTCCAAATAAGTTGATAATATCTGTTAAATAATCATGTATTGTTAAAACGACTTTCGTCAGATCATATCACTCTGATAAAAAAGGGGATTTTAATTTAACTTTCACAATAACAAAAGACGAAATTCTACCCGTCGATCACCATCTCCAATTTTTAATCGCTGATATTTGTGTTTTTTTTTTTACTTTCTCCGTTACGAAATATGGGAAGTATTGTGATCGTAAAATTGAAATTGCTTTCAAAAATGTTTTGAACGAAAATTTCCGTTTTGGGGCCCCTAGATGCGATTTCAACAATTTCAGGAAAAAAAAACACAGACACAATTTTTTTTTTCTAGAAATTGTTGAAATGGCATCTAGGGACAGTGTTGCCAGATTGGGGGGTTTTTTCCCCAAAATGGGGGAAATTATTGCTTTGGGGTGTATTTTGGGGAACTTCAATCAATGGGGAATTTTTTGGGATGAGAATTTAATACGAGGGGTATTTTTGGGGAAATTAATTAACATGTTATTACATTTGCTAGAAATCATCATTACCATAAAGAAGTCAGTAATTTTCCTCAGCGATGAGGAAAAACCTGTGACATCATTTATGGAAGTTGTCCTAAGGATTCTATTATTACCGTTTTCGTAATTTTGTTACCCCCAATGAGATGCTGCACTTTCATTTAAAAAAATATGTATGTGCCGAATAGAAGATGAAAATATTGCGGATGAAGATGAATAATAAATTTTATATTTATACTATTTTAATTTTGTATGTAAGTTTCCAATAAATTCCCACTGTATTTACGTTTTATTTTCTAATTTTATTATTTTGGAGACGGACAGTGGCGTAATTTTAGGGGATTTTTATTTAAATATTTGCTGAAAATTAAAAATTACTACTGGCAACACTCGTTTGCCCGTAAATAAATTATTATTATTATATTAAATATTCAATCTTTTTGTTTTTAGGACTGCGTTTCGATTTTTTTACCTATATTTTAGATTTTTGACCGGCAGTTTCGTTTTTTTTGTTATAAATTTCGAATCTTTTGAACTAATTTTTCTTCATTTTGTTCTAAGTTTTCGATTTGTTTGTTAAAATTTTCGAATTTTGTTCGGCATTTTTTATTTTTAGGCCCGAATTTTTCATTTTTTGGCTTAAATTTCAACCTGAATTTCTCATTTTTATGCGCAGTATTTTCGAGTTTTTGATTTTTTGTCCTTTATCTTTTTTTAAATATTTTCGCGTTTCTGGTTGGCAATTTATTTTGAGCTAGAGTTATTTTTGGAACTGAAAATGGCAAATTATTTTTCTTTTGCTTCATTTTTAAATTGATTGATGTTTTTTTCTAGGCCAGGAATTTTATTTTTTGTTTATATTTTAGATGTTTGGTCTGTATTTTTGATTTCTATGTTCTAATTTTTAGAGTTTTTCGCCATTTTTTTTTTAATGGTCTGTTGAAATCTTTGGTTTTCTTTGGTCTACATTTTTAATTTTTCGATTTTTTTAGGTTCTTAATCATTAATTTGAAAGAGTGAATTTTTGATTGGTCTACAATTTTTAACATGAATTGTTGATTTTTATGGGCGATTTTTTCTTTGTTTTGAGGGTATTTTCGAGTTTTCGTACAAAGTTTTTGATTGTTTGCCCTTGATTTTAGATTTTATTAACCTGAATTATTGTTTCTATGGGCGATTTTTTTAATTACTTTCGATTTTAGAGTTCCGGCAATTTATTTTGGGATAAAGTAATTTTTGGGGCTGAAATTGGCACTTTTCTTTTGCTTGAATTTTTTTACATTAGGACATTTGATTGATTTTAGATGTTTGGTCTATGTTTTTCATTTCTTGGTTTCAAATTTTAGAGTTTTTGGCCCTTAAACCAAAGTTTTCGAAAATTTAGTTGCAATTTTCGTTTTTTTTCTGGTCTGCATTTTTTATTTTTGCCGAGAGTCTAAATTTTCATTTTTTTGCCTATATTCTGTTTTTCTTACCTTCATTATTAATTTTAACGAGCGAATTTTTGATTGGTTTATACTGATTTTTGTGTGCGAACGTTTGGCCAGTATTTTCGGGTTTTTTTTAATCAAATTTTTATTTTTTTGCCCTTCATTTTAGATGTTTTAAGCTGAATTATTGTTTTTATGGGCGATTTTTTTTTAATTACTTTTGAGTTTAGAGTTTCTGCAATTTACTTTGAGGTAAAGATTTATTTTTGGCGCTGAAAATGGCAAATTATTTTTCTTTTGCTTGAATTTTCAATTTTTAGTCTGCATTTTAATTTTTTAGACCAAGGTTTTTGGCCTATATTTTAGATGTTTTTTTGCATCTAAACCAAAATTTTCGAAAATTAAGTTCTCTTTTTCCATTTTTTTACCAATGTTTTTAGTTCTGTTACCTTAATTATGTATTTTAATGAGCGAATTTTTTATAGGTCTTTATGTTGATTTTTATGAGCGAATTTTTGGCTGATTTTTCATGTTTTTGTTTTTGCCCTATAATTTAGATTTTGCAGACAGAATTTTTGATATTTTTAGCTTGTATTTGATGTTTTTAATCTAATTATTGTGGTTGTTTTAAGATAAAACTAATGTTCTTTGATCTTTAGCTAGAAAATACAGCCTGCGCGATTTGTGTTTGAGGAATTACTAAATTTTTAAATATTTCGAGTCGATTTTTGATTTTTTTCGAAAATTTTTAAATAAAAAAATTTAAATTTAAAAATAAAGAAATATTTTAATTATTTGGAGGATGCCACAGCACGATTAAATATTTGTCTAATTTTTTAAATGGCCTTTTTGTACTACCTACATATTTTCGGAAAAACGGAGTTATAAAACTTTTTTGTGCAAATTCCGAAAACTTATCAACGCGGCTTCTCTAATTCCAGTGTTGCCAGATTGGGGTGTTTTCCCTAAAATGGGGGTAAAAAAACTTCAATCGATGGGGTATTTTTTGGGGTGGGTATTTTATGCGAGGGGTAATTTTGGGGGGTTTCTATGAAACATTTGGGGAAAATTAAAAATTACTCCTGGCAACACTGTCTAGGGACCCCAAAACGTGTATTTCCATAAATTTTTTTTTTTTTAAATTACGATCACAATACTTTCTTGTACTTCGTTACGGAGAAAGTAAAAATGTGTGCGTGTAGCTGTGCGCGTTGTATCTCAAAAACTAACACAGGAATTAACATGAAACTTTCAATATCAGCCGTATTTGATAATCTAAAGAACTGGATAGCTTTTGGTAAAAATTGATACACCGGAAGTGGGTTTTTAAATATGAATAATATTACAAAAACACAAACAAATATTGAAGAAGATACTTTTAGTCTAATTTGGTATTATCATGAAATACTAATAGTTACATAAAATTAATATTAATAATTTCGAATGTCAAAATGAACAACTTAAAAAAAACATATTTTCGGTAAAGGAAGAATTTGAAGTATAAATTGTCATTTCCATCCATAATTTTGACGTTTCAAACGTCAGTATTATCCGGTCCTGCAAAACGCTCGATGTATAATGGTTCAATCTCAAAATGGCCAGTTGCGCCGTGGTAAATGGGTGGGCGTAGGATGGGAGAAGGCCATCGGTATAATAAGGAGTGCGTTCTCTTCGGGAGGCACGCACGTGGCTGGCGGAAAGCGTACAAGCCGAACTTCGACTTTCTCTACACCGGTAATAAACCACCCAATTTTTGTCTCAAATAGTACTCGGGCCACTGTATGTTCCTCTCGCTTGGATTCTCGGTGCGCGGCCCGCTTCCACATTAGCTAGTTTGACATTAGACGTCTGTACATACATTTTAAATATAATTGAAAAGAACCATGAAAGTATAAATATAAATAACCATTATACCATCAAATAGAAAAAAAGTAACTTAAACATCAATAACACCTTCACCATTTTTTGCCCAAATGTTAACGACTTTCCAAGAATATATTTTTTTTAATAAAAAATCCTCCACGTTTTCAAATTAAATACTTAACCCTTTCGGCCCTGGTGGTGGCAATTGCCACCGCAACATTTACATGTCTCTACTTATTATGACAATCCATATTTTTGCTGTTTATCACTAGATGTCACTTCAACAAAGCCTCACTAATTAATTCCTTTACTAATTAATCAAATCAGTTCAAATTTGGTATTTATGGTCTTAAGTTAAGAAGGGGAGCATCAATAATAATAAACAAAAAATTATTTTTTTCAAATTTTAAAATCCAGTGCTGAAAGGGTTAATTGTGTAGGCTTGGACTTCGTGATATATTTTGAATAATTTAAATAAAACAATTGACTTTCTTAGTGTCAGTCTTGATGATCGCAGATTCGATAACTTTACCTTGTCAGTATCAAATACTTGTTTTATCAAAATGTCATTATCGATTTTTTTGGCGTCGACTATGAGGTAATCTGCCACTACCGTTTTGTTAACTTATTTCTTATTTCAACCTTATTTCAATATAAACTCAGCATATAGTTAAGTTTTGTGAAATTGGTTCGATTTTTCGATTTTCTTTGAAATTTAAAATAAATCGGAAAATTGTTTGATCGATAGATTTCGGGCTAATTTAGGGCAATAATTTTTTAAAATAAAATACTCAATCTTTTTGTTTGCATTTTTATTGCGAGGTCTGGATTTTGATGATTTTGGCCTATATTTTTAAATTTTTTACCAATATTTTCGATTTTTTTAGTCTGGAGTTTTGATCTTTTGGCCTAAACTTTCTTAAATTTGGTCTAAATTTTCGATTTATTTGTTCAAACCAAATCAATTGTTAAAATTTTATATTTTCTTGCCCGCATTTTTTATTTTTAGCCCTAAATTAATTTTTTGCCTATATTTTAGATTTTTAACCTAAATAAAGTATTTTTAACCTAAATATGTATATCATTCGGCCACTAACGATGATGTATTACTATTATTATTTCATGCATATTTGAACGCAAAGATCCGGGGCTAATAGAATCGACTTGCTTGCAGATAAACTTTCTTAAAATTGAAATACAATTTGAATAAATACATTATTTCCAAGAAGCCACCATCTGCCCTTTCCTTCCGAATGGCAGACAATTTTACTACCTCCGGAAATAAATTTAGCTTCTGAAGCCATTGCAGCATGCTCGTTTATAAGAGCCTCATTAGTAAGAATAGCATGCATCATGTCTTCACATCCATTCACGTTCACATTAACTCTAATATCCGTTCCTTTCAATATCCAGTCTAGTTATCTTGCAACTTCGCATCAGGCAGCGCATTTCCACGGTTGGTAATTTTCGTTTGTTATTTTTACAGACTTTACTATCTATAAGTAAATATATTTTATCTGTTTTTGTCGTATAATATTTGCTAGACTAAAAATAAAACAAAACTATTTGGAATTTGTTTCTTAAATCCATTCCGGGCTTAATATTTGTCTATACAAAACGAAGGCTTCAGGATGTTTCGTTATTTGGCGCTTTTAATAGACCGCGTGAAGGAGGGTGTGCACAGGGGCTCGCCCTAGACCAGTGGTTCCTAACCTTTTCAATATTGTTACCCCTGTGACCTATTAGGAAAACTGATTTTACCCCGATCTTACATTGTTATCAATACAAACAATTACAAGCAAATGTGTAATACATTTTTATTAATAACACAATTTTGACAACTAAATAAAAATGAGTAAGTATGGTTGCCTACCTATTAACGCGTTGAGGTGATGTATGGAATTTTTCACAGAATCAATATCTAGAGTAAATTTGGAGTAATTTTTGAAAATTTCAAGTCGATGGCAATTGTTTTTGTATTTTTTCTAGTTGCCAGAATTATTGAAATTTTTCACAAATCCACTCTCCAATGACATGCAATTGTTACAAAATCTAGTGATGTGACGTATGGAGTTTTTCAATATCTCGAATGAATTTGGAATAATTTTGGAAAATTTCAAGTCGATGGCAATTGTTTTTGAATTTTTTACTGGTCGCCGAAATTATTAAAAATTTTCAAAAATCCACGCTCTAATCACATAGAATTGTTACAAAATCTAGTGATGTGATGTATGGAGTTTTTCACAGAATCAATATCTCGAGTAAATTTAGAGTCATTTTGGAAAATTTCAAGTCGATAGCAATTGCTTTTGTATTTTTTTCTAGACGCCGGAATTATTGAAATTTTTCATAAATCCACGCTCTAATCACATGGAATTGTTACAAAATCTAGTGATGTGATGTATGGAGTTTTTCACAGAATCAATATCTCGAGTAAATTTAGAGTCATTTTGGAAAATTTCAAGTCGATAGCAATTGTTTTTGTATTTTTTTCTAGTCGCCGGAATTATTGAAATTTTTCACAAATCCACGCTCTAATCACATGGAATTGTTACAAAATCTAGTGATGTGATGTATGGAGTTTTTTACAGAATCGATATCTCGAGCAAATTTAGAGTCATTTTGGAAAATTTCAAGTCGATGGCAATTGTTTTTGTATTTTTTTCTAGTCGCCGGAATTATTGAAATTTTTCACACATCCACGCTCTAATCACATGGAATTGTTACAAAATCTAGTGATGTGATGTATGGAGTTTTTCACAGAATCAATATTTCGAGTAAATTTAGAGTAATTTTGGAAAATTTCAAATCGATCGCAATTGTTTTTGTATTTTTTCTAGTCGCCGAAATTATTGAAATTTTTCACAAATCCTCGCTCTAATCACATGGAATTTTTACAAAATCTAGTGATGTGATGTATGGAGTTTTTCACAGAATCAATATCTTGAATGAATTTGGAGTAATTTTGGAAAATTTCAAGTCGATGGCAATTGTTTTTGTATTTTTTTCTAGTTGCCAGAATTATTGAAATTTTTCACAAATCCACTCTCCAATGACATGCAATTGTTACAAAATCTAGTGATGTGACATATGGAGTTTTTCACAGAAACAATATCTCGAATGAATTTGGAATAATTTTGGAAAATTTCAAGTCGATGGCAATTGTTTTTGTATTTTTTTCTAGTCGCCGAAATTATTGAAATTTTTCACAAATCCACGCTCTAATCACATGGAATTGTTACAAAATCTAGTGATGTGATGTATGGAGTTTTTTACAGAATCAATATCTCGAGTAAATTTAGAGTAATTTTGGAAAATTTCAAGTCGATGGCAATTGTTTTTGTATTTTTTTCTAGTCGCCGAAATTATTGAAATTTTTCACAAATCCACTCTCCAATGACATGCAATTGTTACAAAATCTAGTGATGTGATGTATGGAGTTTTTCACAGAATCAATATCTCGAATGAATTTGGAATAATTTTGGAAAATTTCAAGTCGATGGCAATTGTTTTTGTATTTTTTTCTAGTCGCCGGAATTATTGAAATTTTTCACAAATCCACGCTCTAATCACATGGAATTGTTACAAAATCTAGTGATGTGATGTATGGAGTTTTTTACAGAATCAATATCTCGAGTAAATTTAGAGTCATTTTGGAAAATTTCAAGTCGATGGCAATTGTTTTTGTATTTTTTTCTAGTCGCCGAAATTATTGAAATTTTTCACACATCCACGCTCTAATCACATGCAATTGTTACAAAATCTAGTGATGTGATGTATGGAGTTTTTCACAGAATCAATATCTCGAATGAATTTGGAATAATTTTGGAAAATTTCAAGTCGATGGCAATTGTTTTTGTATTTTTTTCTAGTCGCCGGAATTATTGAAATTTTTCACAGATCCTCGCTCTAATCACATGCAATTGTTACAAAATCTAGTGATGTGATGTATGGAGTTTTTCACAGAATCAATATCTTGAATTAATTTGGAGTAATTTTGGAAAATTTCAAGTCGATGGCAATTTTTTTTGTATTTTTTTCTGGTCGCCGAAATTATTGAAATTTTTCACAAATCCACGCTCTAATGACATGGAATTGTTACAAAATCTAGTGATGTGATGTATGGAGTTTTTCACAGAATCAATATCTCGAGTAAATTTAGAGTAATTTTGGAAAATTTCAAGTCGATGGCAATTGTTTTTGTATTTTTTTCTAGTCGCCAAATATGAACAAATATGTTCAGAGTTAAAATAAAAGCCCTGTATATAATCTATAGCTCGTTCGCTTGTAACGCGTCTTATGTGGAGCCGGCCTAACCCACCAAGCGGCCGGTCGCGCTAAAAAACAAAATATATATATATATATATATATATATATATATATATATATATATATATATATATATATACAGGGTTGGGCATATGTGTCGGAACACCTGATTTCTGGCTAAACGTCTATTGTTTTCTTATTACTTTTAAAATATATGTTTATGGCTTTATTTATTCTATTCAGTGACGTACTTTGATTTTCAACAGCTGCTCTATTTTTGGAGATATGACATCATCAGCAATTTTTTTAAATAGATCACCCTGTATATTTTTACATTTTCGAATAGACACTTTTCCAACAATTACAATGATATAGGATTTGTTGGGTGTGCGATTTGTGGTTTTCTAAATATTAAATAAAATAATTCAATCCGTGACAAGTTGACTTTCTTCTTTTTTCCACGGCTTTCTGATAAAACATTTGTGTGTTTTTGTTTATTGTTTACTGTCACTGACAGATAGTTTCCGTGTTAAATATTAACATTGCTGTTCAATTATGGGTGAACTAAGTGAACGTGAAAGAATTACGTTGTTAATGATGGTTGGTTTTGGAGATAGGCAGAGATCTCTACAAGATGCATGCAATATTTTTAATGCAACATTCCCTGATAGAAATTCTCATATTTCAAAATCAACAGTTTCAAGGGTTGTGCAAAAGTTTCACGAAACAGGAAGTGTTAAAAATCGCACAAAATCCGGTCGACGTAAATGGGCCACAAATGAAGATAATTCACTTGATGTCCTTCTGAATCTACAAGAAGAACCAAAAACGTCAGTACCTAAATTAGCTTTACATCACAGTATTAGATCGGTAAGGAGGATATTGTCCAAAAATAACTTTCATCCGTATAAAGTACCTTTAGTGCATTAAATGAAGATGATCCTGATAGAAGGATGCAGTTTTGTCAGGAAATGATGGATAACATTGAAATTAATAGTAACTTTGTTAATAACATAGTATTTTCTGATGAATCAACATTTTGCCTGGATGGTTTTGTAAATCGACATAACTGTCGCTACTGGGCTGATCAGAATCCTTACTGGATGGAAGAAAGTCACACCCAACACCCTCAAAAATTAAATGTATGGGCGGGGATAATCAGAGGACATATCATCGGACCATTCTTTCTTAGAGAAAATTTAAACTCCAACCGGTATTAATTCGGTTATTTCCAAACGAGCTAAATCCCGAACTATTGTCAGATGGTATTTGGTATCAGCAAGATGGAGCTCCGCCTCATTACGGAATTAACGTGCGTCAATATCTAAATGAAATATTTCCACAGAGATGGGTAGGTCGAAGAGAACATATTGAATGGCCACCACGATCACCTGATTTAAGTCCTCTGGACTACTTTCTTTGGGGCCATTTAAAATCTGTGGTCTACAAGATAGAATTAATATGGCTGTGCAAGAAATACCACTGCAGACTATTCAAAACTCTTTAAAAGCCTTCGTTGATCGTTTAGGCTATTGTCAGGCTACTGAAGGTCACCATTTTGAACATTTATTATGATTTTTTTTTCTTAATATTAAATGCTCAATATTTTGTAATAAAAATTTCATTTTCCATTATTTTATTTAATATTTAGAAAACCACAAGTCGCACACCCACCAAACCCTATATCATTTTAATTGTTGGAAAAGCATCTATTCGAAAATGTAAAAATATACAGGGTGATCCATTTAAAAAAATTGCTGATGACGTCATACCTCGAAAAATAGAGCAGCTGTTGAAAATTAAAGTATGTCACTGAATAGAATAAATAAACCAATAAACATTTCTTTTAAAAGTAATAAGAAATCAATAGACGTTTAGCCAGAAATCAGGTGTTCCGACACATATGCCCAACCCTGTATATATATATATAAATTTATTGAAACATGTTAAATTACTGCCTCCATCACGATATTTTCAAATGGGTGGCAGCAACGGAAAGTAATTTCATTTCCTAAATCGAACACTTATAAAACAAAAACAACTAGCTTCGTATAACGTAAATATTGGTTCTGTGAAAAATCTTTGATGTCATTTACAGTACACGGGCTTTCATGCACGTTCAGAATTCAATTCCCACATGTAAATTCGGTTTTATGTTCAAACGCTCGACGGTCCACTTTTTAACCGCGTAAACATCAATTGTTCAAACTATACACTTACTACTACTACTACTGCACCTCGTACAAATGTACAGAGGGTAAATTAAATTTCCTAAATTAAAAGTATGTCTTATGCTATTACAATCTTTTTTTTTTTTTGGTTCGATGATTGATAGGAATTCGTGTTAAGGAAGAGTGGATGATATGGGAAATTAGCGTTTTAGGCACTATTTTTTCTTAACTTTTGACTAAAATCAGCGTAGTTAGAGCATGTTAATAAGTGTAATTTCACAAGCGATTTGACATAACACTTTCTTAGTTAAGTGGTGAATTGTTTGTTTGTTTCTTAATTTCTCTAAATTAAAAAAAGTATTAAATTAGCTAAATAACATGTTAGAGAAAAGTGAAAATTTTCAATAAAATTTATAAAAGTAGTCTAGTAGTACCACTACTAGTTTTAACTAATAATTGTTTTCAGCATTGATGAATAAAGCTTTAAATCAAAATACCGTGTGTTATTTGAAATATAATTAAATTACAATATAATTGAACTTATTCGAAAATTACACTTTTTCACAGTGGCGGCTCGTGGAACATTTTGTTGGTAGAGCCAAATAAAAAATTAATAATTGAATAGTTGTGGCTGATAGTTGTTGAAAGTCCAATATCAAAGTCGCCTCCTTTTTGAGGAAAGAAAAAGATAATTGAAATTGAAAACCTTTACTAAAATTAAATAAAAACGAAAAGTAGCCCGCATATCATATAAATATTCAAGTTGTTCGTAACTGCAAAATTAAGTGTTACAGAACCTAAAAACAAATAACTTGTTGAAACAACTACTTCAGTGGCTAATGCCATGCCGGTTACTGAATGATACGAAAGAAATTTACATGTTACTAATAGTACTACTATTGATATAAGTCCAATATCGTTTATTTTAGTTCTTTAAAATCCCTGCCCGTTTAAGGCCAATTCTAGTGCACCACAAATTCGTTTGCTCATTTTGCGCAGCAATATTTTGTCTATAAGTCTTAAATTGAATTACTAGGTTTATTTTTCTAGGCGGAGACAAGCTGAAAATATTATTTATATGCACTTTTGATTTGTCGCGTTTTAATTTTTTTTCCAGATATTCATTAAATCTGTAATATTGCTAAAAAATTAAACCCTAAAATATCTATCAAAAAAAAAACGGAAAACAATTACACTGCGAATTTATTTTTTGATCTTATCTACATCTATTTAATGAGTACTTAAAGAATTAGCAAAATCTATACTTTACTTAAAAAGTTATACTCAAAAAACAGTAAACAACTGAACTACAAATTTAATTTTTTGAATCTTATCTACAGAAGAATTTGCCAAATTTGGTCATCCGTTCAAAAAAAAAAAAATCCTCAAAAAGAAACAAAAACACAACACGAATATTTTTTTTGGTCATCTCTAGGTCTTATCTGCATCTATTCGTCAAATACTACATTTGCCAAATTTGGTCATTGGTTAAAAAAAAAACAATTGAAGACGAATTCTTTTTTGGTCCAATCTACATTTATTCAATGCCTACAACACTTTTAGGGAAGAGTTTTAAAAATGGTTTTGGATCTTAAACTCATTTGTGACCAAAAATCCAAAATTTGGATTTTAATTTGATAATTATATGTAAAATCTGGACTAAAGTTTTTGGCCCTCAAAGGCAGAATTTGAGACTTAAAATTCTAAATTTGGATTCTAATCCAAGAATTTCATGAAATATCTCGAATTTGGACCTTAGAATCCATAGTTTTGGACCTTAAACGCAAACTTTGTGTTGAAAAATCAAAAATTTGGATTTTAATTTTAGTATATAAAATCTGTAATTTAAAACATTAATTCCAAGTTTGTGGCCCTTAAACGCAGAACTTAAGACCCAAAATCCAATATTTGGATTCTAGTTTGATCAATTGCATTTAAAATCTGGTATTTGGAACGTAACATCCAAGTTTTTGACCCCTAAACGCAGAGTTTGAGTCCTAAAATCCAAAATTTGGATTCTAATCTAGGAATTTCATGTAAAATCTCAAATTTCGACCATAGAATCCATGGTTTTGGACCTTAATCAAAAAATGTTTGCAGTAAAATTCAAAATGTGGATTTTAATCCGATTATGTAAAATCTAGTATTTTAACATAAAATCCAAGTTTCTGGCCCTTAAACGCAAAATTTAAAACCTAAAATCAAATATTTGAACTCTTATCTTACAATTTCATGTAAAATCCGAAATTTGGGACCAAGGTTTTGATCCTTAAATGCAAAATATGACCAAAATTTGGATAATTACATATAAAATCTTAACTATAAAATTCTAGTTTTTTAGCAAAATTGGACACCTAAAATCAAAAATTTGGATAATTGCTCATAAAATATGATATTTTGACAATAAAATTCTAATTTTCGGCCTTTGAACTCAAAATTTAAGACGTAAACCTGTTCGTAATTAAAAAAACGCAAAAATAATAGAAAAGTGAATTGTAATTTCTTTTTTTTTTATACGAAAACCATTACTACTACGCACTTTTTACGAAGACAATATTAGAGCACTTTTTGATGGAGAAATTAAATTTGTTTTTAGATTTATTGTAGCTTTCAATATGGCGGAGAAACAATAGACAACTTTTGCTTTTCTAACGTCCGCCATATTGGATTTTAAGATTTGAGATTTTATGTAAAATCCATGGTTTTGAACCCTAAACACAAAATGTTTGAAGTAAAATCTGGAATATTAACATAAAATTAAAGTTTTTGGCCCTCAAACACAAAATTTGAAACCTAAAATCAAATATTTGGACTCTAATCTTATAATTTCATGTAAAATCCGAAATTTGGGACCAAGGTTTTGATCCTTTAATGCAAAATATGACCAAAATTTTAATAATAATAAAAATGTTCAAAAATTATTTATAATTCAAAAAAGATTAATACGAGCTATTTGTAATGTTAGACCTAATACTAGTTGTCGAAATCTATTCAAAAGACTACAAATAATGCCTTTAATGAACCTCTATATATTTGAAACAATTAAATTTGTTAAGAAAAACCTGGGTGCATTCGAAGCAAACCAAGTGCTACATGATCACAGCACAAGATCAAGAACTATTAGACTTCCAAAACACAGTCACAGCTTCTATCACAACTCGTGTATAGTACAATGTATAAAATTATATAATGCTTTGCCAAACTTTTTAAGGGAATTACCCAGTAAAATATTTGTACGAAAAACCAAAGAACTGATATTACAACACAGTTTCTATTCTATAGAGGAGTACCTTTTAATATGTAACAATTTGTGAAGATCTTGTACAAAACTTCCATTTATATATTTTAAAATGTTCATATGTATGTCGTTCAATTTTAACATTAGAAACTATAAAAAAAAAATAAAAAATTTAATTATTTATTTGTGTGTGTATTTTTTTAAATATATAGACCTAAGTTTTTAATATGTTTTTTTTTGTAATAAGTTTTAAAATGTTTAATTTTAATTAATTATTGTATTTATAATTTTAATATGTTGTATGTAATTATTAAGTTTTAATATGAATAGATTTAAGTTATATACCATTTTATTAATCAATTCAACTCTGTATTCTGACTCATCCACGAATGTATTATGTTCTTACTGGAAATAAACAAATTATTATTATTATTAATTTTAAAATAATTGCATATAAAATCTTAAATTTGGACTATAAAATTCTAGTTTTTGGTTTTTTGGCTCTTGGCCGCAAAATTGGACACCTAAAATTAAAAAATTGTATAATTGCTTATGAAATATGATATTTTGACAATAAAATTCTAATTTTCGGCGTTTGAACTCAAAATTTAAGACCGAAACCTGTTCGTAATTCAAAAAAATCGCAAAAATAACAGAAACGTTAATTGTAATTTCTTTATAGGAAAACCATTACTACTACGCATTTTTTCGTAAGAAAATATTAGAGCACTTTTTGATAGAGAAATTAAATCCGTTTTTAGATTTATTGTTAGATTGATTGATTATTAGCTTTCAATATGGCGGAGAAATAAAAACAAAATTTTGCTTTTCTAACGGCCGCCATATTGGATTTCAAGATTTTCCAATGCAATTTTTTTTTCTACACGATACTTACATTTGAGCTAAACTTTATAATGTATTATATCTGTAAGGTGTTGTTTTACTGGATATATAAAATATACTTTCCGACGAGAGCCAGCGCCCTAGACAGTTTGTTTCACGCCCTTTAACTCATGCTACGCCACTGGCAGGAAATATATCTATACACAAGTTGCGCATTTACCAAACAACTGTATTAATTCGTATTGGCATCAAACGCTGATATCAATTACTAAATTACTTACGATGAAAGAATGATCAAAATCTGGTTGTCCGTTCAAGAGTTATCCTCAAAAACCAGAAAACAATTGAAGGACACATTTTTTTTTTGGTCTTATCTGCTTATCTATTCGATGAGTATAGCACTTTTCTGGAAGAATTTGCCAAATTTGGTCATCCGTTCAAGAGTTATCCTGAAAAACCGAAAAACAATTGAACGACGAATTTATTATTTTTGTTTTTATCTGCAATATTTTGTTAGAAGAATTTTCAAAATTCGTTCAAGAGTTACTCTCAAAAATTCAAAAAACGATGGAACGTCGAATTTCCGTTTTTTGCTCAATTGACATGTCTTTAGTGAGTACATTATTTGCCTGCAAGAATTTTTTATGTATTTCAATCTATTCTAAATTTATTTCAAAAACAAAATTGACTTTACTTTTTCACCTAACCTCAAGACAAAACACATGGAAAACAAAACATGAGTTTTCTTCCTCACACCCGCAAAGCCAATTGTATTTTTAAGTATACAGGGTGTTCCATAAATATACCAAGAAACTTTTAAGGCTGGTAGAGGACATCAAAACAAACATATTTTATAATGTTTTATAAACATATGTCTGAAAACTCTTCGTTTTCGAGATACTGGGAGTTGAAATTTGTAAAAAAATCATTCTTTTTTAAGCTTTATTGAGTTTATTGCATTTTAATTAAATTATTGTTTGCAATAATCGTTCGAAATGTTGAACAAAATTTGTTTGTTTTTGACCACCCCTAAAAGTTCCTCGGTATATTTATGGAATACCCTGTATAGCTGGATTAAATTTTATATTTTTCTCTACTCATTAAACTTTCGCAGGAATTGTATAAACATTTAAAATGGTGAAAAAGTGTTTTTAGAATCAGTTAATAATTCTTGCTGAGTTTGAGTCTACCGGTAGTGCCATGGCTCCGTGGCTATGTATAGCGAGCTGCCCCTGCTTGTTAATAATCCAAATCGCCTCACCTTTCTTGGAATGATTACTTGGATAAAAACTACAATAACCATAATTGAGTTATGTAACAAGTGACATTGACCGTATTTAATGCAAACCCTTCAAATACACAGCATAAATAGGTCAATTAATAAAGACCAGACATAATTAGCACGGTAATGACTCTCTACACGATTATTCTTTTAAATTAATTATTCAATGTACTCAACAGACCACACCCCAGAACACATAATTGCGCATCGTCCTAATTACAGGTTATTTGCTTTCGTCCACCTCCCACAACAAGAACACAACGATTACATGAATGAGTTGCATACACTTTAAATATAAATACGTCCATAAATATATGTCAGAGCGTTATAAATAAATACATTATTATTGCGAATTAATCCCGCGCGCAATACTCGATGGCAATGAACGGAACATTCATCATCATCGCACCTTCAGTTTCAGACCCATTTTCAGTAATACGAAACCTGAAACATAACGCTAATTAGGTCAGGCGTAAATGTACACTAATCTGTTTCTTTTTTCTAACCCAGATATATGCAAACTGGGACATGCATGACGAATAGAAGGAACCGAACAGAAACGCTGAAGTGGACAGTGAAACGTAACCTCAGCACGTTTTACAATAACAACATCAACCCTGTATATTTGATAAGAGCTATTCCGTTGTGCGAATGTTCTCAAGGTGACTCTATTCTTACCACAGGATCGTAGCGAATTATTATCGATAACTCCGGCGATAAATCGTTTTGTTTATGCACATTCAGGGTCGATGTTAAGTACACAGCGTGGGTATTTAAAAAAATCCGTGATAGCATTAAACTGCTTACTTAGTTGGGATTAAATTAATTTAACACGAAATTAAAATATAAATACTTTCTTCGATTTACTGAATTTGTATAGCAATTTGCATATTTATCGATTTTTTTCAAAAATTTAGTTGTTCATCATGGCAATTGCTACTATTTTTTTATTATATAAGTTTGATGAAACAATGATCATCATTTCATAATTATTGACCAAAAAATTAATATTTTTCTAATTTTGTTCGCGCAAATTATTTATGAAATGTATTTATTATATTAACATCTTCAGTGCAGTTTTTTTTTATCTTCGTCATTTACATGAAGATTTCTGTAATATTTATCAGGCATCAAAATTTTTTGGAGAGAAAAAACGCCCACAATTTTACCAAAAGCTATTCAGTTCTTCCGATTGGCAAATAATAATAATAATAATAACTTTATTAATGTCAGTACATCTACAGAGGATGTTTACACAGGTAAAGAAAAAATATAATAATACATTCAACTTATATCTCTATTTCTATTATCTAACAATGTAATAATTCTGAATTCATTGGCTCAAATATTCTTCCACTGAAAAATAAGCTTGCGCAATCAATATATTTTTTATTTTGGCTAAATAGAGCTGATGATCAAAGTTTCATCGATAGTCCTGTATTGATTTTTGTGGCACAACGTAATTTTACTAAGGTTTTAAGGTTCCCAGAGGTAACTAGAGACGAAGATTTTTTTGGGTCTGTGGAAAAAAATTCCAAAAAGTTTCGACATCGTCTCTAGGAACCTTCAAATATTTGTGTTGGTAAACTTTTTTGATTTTTCTTTTACGATCACGATACTTTCCCGTCCTTCAATAATGAAACTTTTTTCCCGTCTTCTATAGCTCATTTACTAACTAAGTTAGGATTTCGATATTTTGTAGAATATATTTGTATCCTATGATATATTTTTGATTATACAGGGTGCCCCAAAAACTTTAAGTTTGAAAATGATCAGCTTATGATCGAAACTCGAGCCAATACAAAGTAAAGTGTGATATTAACAAAGAAACTGTTATTTAATTCATTAAGTGATTAATTTGCTTCAAAAACTCAAAATCCAAACAAAAATAAAGCACAACCGATTTCTTGGTAAAGCAATTGCCATATCTTTACGAGGACCAAAAAAACAACACTCTGAACTTGCAGTGGAAAAATGAAAAATGCATTCAACGCTTTAAAAAATTGTAAAAAATAAATTAATTTATGAATTAGTTTCAAAAATTCAAGATCAATACAAAAGTAAGGTATTTCTTATTAAAACAATTGCCATGTCTTGCGTAAAAACGAAACTGCAACAATTTAAACTTAAACTGGAAAACCGTAAAATGCATTCAGTGATTCGAAAAAAATAATTAATTTAGCAATTTGTTTTAAAGCTCAAAATACGTACACAAAATAATATCCATTTTATTTAACATAAAATTAATTTCCATTTCCTGGGTGTAAACAAAACGTTTTAATCTCGAACCAGAAAGGCGAAACATGCATTTAACCTTTTGAAAAATTGTAAAAAAATAATGAATTAAGAAATCTGCTTCAAAAGCTCACAATCCATAAACAAACAATATATTTCAGATTTCACATAAAAATAATGTCAAAACATTTGGCTGTGTACATACAAAACAACAGCATTCCAAACTAGAACTAGGAAAACAAAAATGTGAAAAATGTATCAATCAAACTGTTCGAAGACCTCAAAATCCATAAAAAACAATACATTTCTGATTTCACGTAAATACAAATGCACTATTCCAGCTGTTAACAAAACGGCAACATTCCGAACTTCAACTGGAAAAACTAAAATTGCATTCAAAGATTTGAAAAATTAAAAGAAAATAATTGATGGAGAAATCCATAAAAAACAATACATTCCTGATTTCACGTAAAAACAATCGTCATAATTCAGCTGTGTACAGGACGGCAAATGTAAGTTGGCCAGACGCGCAGAGAGCAAGCGAAAGTTCTCTCTCTACAGCCGGCCGAGTACAGTCTCTGTAATAAGCAAGCACATATTCTTCGCGTGCGCTATTCATTTACAACTCTATCGGGCGCTCTCTTCACGAAATCTATCGAGAGAGCCCTTCGAAGGTTCCGCCCACAATTTTGCCACTGCGCAACGGCAAGTTACGTTTCCCGTCCTGTACACAACCTCAACATTCCAAACTCCAGTTCAAGATTCGATAACGAAAAATGCATTCGTCGATATTAAAAAGTGTAAAAAAAGTCAATGTACCAGGTACAAGTTAGTGTACAGATATATATTTTTTTCTTTAACTTTCGATATGATTTATAAATCGAAGGTACCACTATACACAATAGCTACTTTGGTACGATTTTTTTTCACTTTCTGAACAATTTCTTTACTTTCTGGACGATTTTTGTTACTTTTAGGACGACTTTGCGTATTTATGTGGGAGGCCTTGACAAAAACATCAGCTTCGTATTTAATTATAACAGCGCTTGTCATATAACATTCGTGTGTGTTTTTGCTTTTTTAACATAAAAAAGGTTGCAGGAAAAATATTGTACGTAACACGTTCCAAACGTGATTTTTCGGGACTCGCAGGATTCCAGGACGAGCCGTAGGCATAGGGAAATTTCCTACTCATCCAGTAAAATATCACTTTCGGAACTTGTTACGTAAATTACTATTAAGAACAATACTGAAAAAGAATCTTGAAATAAGTGCTGAAAAGATTTCTAAAAAAAGTCCTGAGAAAACTATTTCAAAGAGTCCCAAAAAAGGTCCTAAAAACAGTCCTTAAAAAAGTCATAAAGCAAGAAGTCCTGGAAAAAAGTCCTGGAAAAAAATTCGTGAATAAAAGTCCCGAAGAAAATGTCCAGAAAAAACTGACGACAAAAATAGCCCTGAAAAATTCTTGAGAAAAAGTACTAAAAAAATCCCTTAGCCACTTCGCGCCCATGCTACTTTGATTGTGTTATAGAATAATCCAGGGTTTTTTGAAAAATTACTTTTTTGTTGTTGTTACGGTTTTCTACGAAATATTATTCCACTGTCATAAACTCATTTTTGCAAAAAAATATGAAAAAATATTCCATAGATGGCGGTAAAGCGGTAATTTTTTTTTATTAGTAAAATATATATTTTTTTGCTTGTCGTCACATGTGGCGACCTGGACGTGAAGAGGTTAAAAAGGTTCCGAAATAAGTCCAGAGAAAGGCGTGGGAAAAATGTCCTCAAAAAAAACCGGAAAAATGTCCCGAAATCAATTCCAGAAAGAAAATTCTTGGAAAAAGTTCTGACAAAAACTCCGGAAAAAAATTCTGAAGAAGAGTCATCAAAATAGAGTCTTGAAAAAATTCTTTAAATAAAGATCCTTAAAAACACCTTTAGAAAAATCTAAAAAAAAATGTCCTGAAAAATCTTGAAAAAGCCCCGAAACAAGTTGTGAGAAAAAAATCATGAAATAGTCCTGAAAAGTCTTAAAATTTGTCTTAAAAAAAGTTCTGAAAATAAAGTTTAAACATCTTAAAAAATCATGAAAAAGAAGTCCTTAAAAAAGTCCCGAAAACAATGTCCTCAAAGAGACTTTAAAAAAGTCCCGAAAACAATGTCCTCAAAGAGACTTTAAAAAAGTCCTGAGGAAAGAAGTCTTGGAAAAAAGTCCTAAGGAAAGAAGTCTTGGAGAAAAAAGTCCTGAAAATTAATTCTTAAAAAAGTCCTGAAAAAATGTAATTTGAAAAAAAACTAAAAAATGTAATTAAAGACATCCTAAAAAAAGTCTTGCAAGAAATACCATAAAGACTCAAAAAAAAATCTGAAAAAGATTGTCCTAAAAAAAAAATAACCCAAAGAGAATTGAAAAAAAGCCTGAAGAAGTCCCGAAAATAAGTCCTGAATATGTAGGGTGTAACTGAATTCTGGAAGATCCCAAATATCATTTGCATGTTTACATATATCATTATGAAATTTAGTATGGGGTTTTTAGAGAATAAAGTTTGTTTAATAAAAATTCCATTTCTGGAAATTACCATAACGTTTCTATTTCAAATGGAACACCCTGTATATTTTTGCATAATTTAGTTTGTTTCTAAATTCTGATGTGTCATAAGTGACCCTTTTTATGTTAGTTTTTGGCTGAAATTCAATTTAAGTTTGACATTGTTTAATTCAATGTAAATTTAAACAAAAAACTAACAACCAAAAGGTCACTTATGATATATCTATGAATTTAGAATTTAGAGACGAATTAAACTATGTAAAAATATACAGGGTGTTCCATTTGAAATGGAAAAGTTAAAGTGATTTCCGGTTAAACCGGAAGTGGAATTTTGATTAAAAGTCCATAGGTCGACACATTTTATTCCCTAAAAACACCATACTAAATTTCATAATGGTGTATGTAAAAATGCAAATGATATTTTGGGTCTACCAGAATTCAGTTAGACCTGGTATATTCTGTGAAAATGATGACTCAAATAAAATAGAAATTGGTACTATTTTTTTTACGGAAATATCCGTTTTGGGGTCCCTAGATTCCATTTCAACAATTTCTGGAAAAAATTTTTTTGTGTCTATTTGTGTGTCTGTATGTGTGTGTGTGTCTGCATGTGTGTGTCTGTATGTGTGTGTGTGTCTGTGTGTGTGTATGTGTGTGTGTGTGTACTGTCTGTGCGCGCTGTATCTCAAAAACTAATAGAGCAATTCATATGAAACTTTGAACATCCATCTTATTTGATAATCTGAAGAACTGAAAAGCTTTTGGTAAAATTTCATTCACCGGAAGTGGGTGTTTACCTTAAGTGTTTTTTGTTTTTTGGCACTATTTTCTTAAATATGAAAAATATCACAAAAAAATTTAAACAAACTTTAAAGACAACAATGAAATGAACATCTTTTACTTGAAAACATTTTTTATAAAATCATTTATTCGAGAAAAAAATGTATTATTATTTTTTTAATTTTTGGTTTATAATTATAAAACGATAATAGTTACAACAAATTTATGTTAATAATAATTGTAGAGAATTGTAAAATGAACAACTTATAAAGAATAAGTTTTTTTCGAAATCGCTTTAGTTTTTGAGTAAAAAAAAGTATAATTTTTCTCTTTCATAATTTTGACGTTTTAAACGTCAGTTTCATCTGAGTTTACACAACGCTCGATGTACATTTGAAATATGATTTCAATTGAAAATAAACCATGAAAACGTAAATATAAATGGCTATGATACAGTGGCGGCTCGTCAACTTTTGGTTTGGTGAGGCACCGATTTAATATTATCTACACAACTTTTTAGAACCTTCCTATTTTCCTTTACGTTGTTATTATACGTTTCGATTTCAATTTTCAAAATTAATGTTTTAAGTTGTCAAACAATTGAATAAATCTAAAAAAAATGGTGATGTGGCCATCATGTTACTTTCTCCGACATGATGGTATCATTTATATTTACGCTTTCATCGTTTATTTTCAATTTAAATCATATTTTAAATGCACATCGAGAGGATGACACTGACGTTTAAAACGTCAAAATTATAAAAGATGGAAAAATTATACTTCAAATATAAAAACTCAATTTATTCAAAAACTAAAGGGAATTCAAAAATAACTTATTCTTTGTAAGTTGTTCATTTTAGCATTCTCTACAATTATTATTAACATACTTTTGCTCTAACTATTATGGTTTTATAATTACAAACCAAAAATTAAAAAAATAATAATAAATTTTTTTCTCGAATAAAAATGATTTTATGAAAAATGTTTTCAAGCAAAAGATGTTCATTTCTTTGTTGTCTTTAAAGTTTGTTAAAACGTTTTTGTGATATTTTTCATATTTAAGATAATATTGGCAAAAAACAAAAAACAGTTGAGGTAAACGCCCACTTCCGGTGTACGAAATTTTACCAAAAGCTTTTCAGTTCTTCAGATTATCAAATAAGACGGATGTTAAAAGTTTCATATCAATTGCTCTATTAGTTTTTGAGGTACAGCGCGCACAGACAGACACACACACACACACACAGACACACACACACACAGACACACACACACACACACACACACACAGACACAAAAATTTTTTTTCCAGAAATTGTTGAAATGGCATCTAGGGACCCCGAAACGGATATTTCCGTAAAAAAAATTTTTGAAAAAAAAATCACGATCACAATACTTTCTCGTACTTCGTAACGGAGAAGGTAAAAAAATACTTATATGATGGAATTGCTCAGAATTTTTTATATATTCACAAGATTAATATATACCTTTAATATAAACTTTGATTTTTGAAAATGCGTAAATTTCTACGTGAGATGAATTTTTAAAAATTATTTTCTTAATTGGTCGAATATTTGAACAAGGAAAAAGTAGAAGAAAAAAAACATATCGACATGATTGAATTCCTTAAAAACTCTGATGCAATCAGAATACATTTATGTTTAAAATCAACCTTGATTTTTGAAACTGAATCAATTTTCACGTGAGTTGTGAAGTTTTGAAAATTAATATTTACAGTTGTTGAAGACGAACAATAAAATCTAAAAAAATGAATAGTGATATAATAGAATTTCACAACATTTTTAAAATCTTTACTGCCTTTAAAACTAACTATTTTTTTTTTACATTTGCAAATTTCTCCGAGTTATGAATTTTTGAAAATCAATGTTTTAAGTTTTAGAACATGTGAACAAAATCTAAAGAAAATAAATTCTTATATGATGGCTTAGCTCATTTTTTTTAGTATATTCACAAGGTATGTCTACCTTTAACTTAAACTTTAATTTTTGAAAATGTGTGAGTTTATATGCGAGTTATAAATTTTTTAAAAATAATTTTTTAACTTAATATTTGAATATTTGACCAAAGCAAAAATAGAAAAAAAATATCGATATGATTGAATTCTTTTAAAATAAAGATAAATAAAAAAAATATTTACCTTAAAAAATAGCTTTGATTTTTTGAAATAAGTCAATTTCTGCGTGAGTTATGAATTTTTGAATATCAATATTTTAAGTTGTTGAAGACTTGAACAAAAAATTTATTTTTTTTAAATATATTCACTAAATATCTCCCTTTAAAACTAACTTTAATTTTTGAGAATGTGTCACTTTTTCCTTAAGTTATGAATTTTGAATGTTATAACTTGTTGAAGACTTTAACAAAACAAAAATCGAAAGCAAAATTGAGTTCCACAAATATTTTAATAAATCGACAGAACGACTACCTTCAAAACTTTTTTTGAAATATGTTTTTGGGTGCTAAGAATTTTTGAAAATTATCGTTTTAAGTTGTCGAAAGAAAAAAATTCTAGTATATTTACAAAACATCTGCCTTTAGAATTATCTTCCATTTTCGAAAATGTGTCTATTTTTGCGTGCGTAATAAATTTTCAAAAATATTTTTTTTTATTTGTCGAATATTTGAACAAAGAAAAAAATAGAAAAAAATTATACTGATATGATTGAATTCTTTAAAAACTCTCATCATACTACATTTATATTCGATGATTTCCCGAATTACGGAGTATTAATATAATTAAATAAATAATAAACAAAGATTCTCCGTATATAGCAGATCTGGAGGTTGCAGGTTCGATCGCTGTCGGAGGCATGTTCACAGTTTTGATTCAGCTATATACGGAGAATCTTCGTTTAATATTTATTTAATTATAATACATTTACCTTTAAAATGAACTTTGAGTTTTGTTTATTTTTGCGTCAGTTGTGAATTTTTGAAGATTCATATTTTAAGTTGTCGAACACTTAAACAAAACAAAAATCGAAAAGAAAATAAGTTTTGATATAAGAAGAGTTCTCAAATATTTTAGCATATTCACAGAACATCCACCTTTGAAAGTAGCTTTAATTTTTGAAAATGTGTACATTTTTTCGTGAGTTATGATTTTTTTGAAGTTAATGTTTCGAGTTTCTGCTTTTTCTCTTGTAAAATAGATGTTTTGAAAATAAAGTTTAAATTTAAATTAAATTACGCAAGTTTTCCCAATGATTCAACATAATTCTATTAGAAAATTAATTCTAATCATTAAAAAACTGGAACATTTCGTTAATACAACAATCTATAATTACTATATTTAATACTGAATTTATATCCTTGTAATATATAAAATTAATGGTGAGGCAATGCCTCACCTGCCTCCCCTGACGAGCCGCCACTGCTATGATACCATCAAGTCGGAGAAAGAAACATGATGGTCACATCACCATTTTTATATTTACATGTCAAAATGTTGTTATGTATTTTTCTGTCAATGAATTATTTTCAAAATCCGCTTGAAAATACTCTGAAAAGACGAAAATTTTTACACCTGTACACGCCCGAAAATGTGACCGGCCCCATCTGGTACCGAAGATTTTACCACCCAATTTTTAGTCCCCGCTGAGTGCTATGGTAAATAAGGCCATTGTGCCATCTTCCTTTGTCGTGCCGAAGAAGGCAAGAGTTTACGGTCCACTTCATTCTTAGCGATAAATGAAACACAATTTCTATTTTTAAAATCACTGTACATTAAAACATAAACATATACTCGTAGTATTAATCGATTGATTCATTACAATATAGTAATCATTATATATTTTCCATTGCATTATCTCTGTGTGCTTAGTGCGATTACGATGCCTAAAATAGTGCTCTTTGTTTACAGTAATAAACCGGTTATCATTTCCTCAAATCCCCATAAAATCCACGAACTGTACCAACAAAGCGAACCGTGATTACTCGTCCGCCCAGACAACGTGCGAGGGTACAAAAATGCGTTCTTTTATAGATTACATTTTTTTATAGTCTCAATGCTAACCCGACCCGATTGAACGTCCAACCCCCCGTCGGCGCGCCACTGTTTCGAGGTGACCCTGCCCGAGTCCAGGGTTGAGTGGAAAAAAGCGTTCGAGGTCGACGTCGGGTATTTCTGTTGTGTTCGGATGTGTGTGTATGTGAAGATCATGACCTGGCTGATATTCAGCTCACCTACACTATGAACTAAATGATATGCCATTTTTTCCGACGCTCGCTTTTCCATGAAATTTCAGGACGTAAATAGCATTGGATTCGTTTTGATGGGGAGATAATTCTTTTCAGCGAAGCGCCCACTGTATTAAAGCTCCAAGAATTTATTTATGTCCCTGTTGCGTAGATGGGTAGTTTTAAAATCAATTGTTGCTAAGGGTGTTTAGAGCAGAGATGGCCAATTTTTTTAGTGAAGATGAAATAATTTTCGCAACCAATCATTGTATTGTTTGATAATGACCGAATAGGACGAAACTAATCACAATTGAATTTTTGTAATTCATTTGATAACATAAAATTTGTTCAGATTTATTAGCCGCATTCTCACGTTATATATTTTTTTACCATAATTAGTTGTGGTTGAAACATAGTGAAATTTTCAATCAAGTTTCAGTAGGTATTTGACACTTGAGGATTGCATGAGCCTATTATTATATAATGTCAACAACCTATTATACAATATCGTAAGAAGACGAACAACAATAACGAAACCATTGTTTACATTCGGAGTATACCCACTAACGGTTCAAAATCGGGTCTATTTACTTACGGTGCAAATTATGTACTTGCAACGAATTCGGTTCAAAATGTCAACGTTCTTTCGGCGTGTGTACAGGCCGATGACTTCCGCACTCCGCTAATGACTTGGCAGAAAAAATCGCGATTTGTACACACTGCGTGACACATTTCCTCTGATGAACCCACTAGTAAATATAAACATCAACAATTTTATAAGAAAACATATCTTTATTTATGATTTATACTAAATAAATGCCATTTGTTGAAGGGGTGGTTTGATTAAGAGTTGGCAGCAAGAATGTTATTCGACAAAAAGCTTATGGTAACTAAAGAGAGGATTTTATGCAAAATGCATATTTTTGCATATTTACCAATTTAATGCATATTTCGTCTTTATATTTTGGCATATAATGGTAACCATTTTTGCACAGCATATTGCAACACGTGGAATTTTCCATTCGAAATATGATTTGCGAGTTTTGCAGTGGCGGCTCGTGGAACATGTTGATGGTAGAGCCACTTTACAATCTTTTTTTTGAAGAAAGAAAGAAAGAAGGAACGATTTATTTTCCTAGACCAAAATAACTGGCAAAAAGTGTTTTAAAAATGAATTAACAATTCTTGCTAAGCTTGAAACTACAGGTAGTGAAATGCTTTATATAACGAGCCGCCCCTGGAGTTTTGTATAATTCAATATTCGTCGTGGTATTAGCCAGGAAAGTAGTTGTTTCAAAAATAATTTGTTAATTTTAGTCTTATTAATAAAACTAATTATCTCCAACAATGTTTCTTGTTATTAATATTTGTCTAATAAAAATGTATACAGGGTGGAAACTTTAACTGGAACAAATTCGGTATTTTTGAAATGAGAAGTTCCGGAAAAAAATCCTCGGACACGTCGATTTTTGTTTTTTGTTGCGCACTTTTTAGCCTCTTTAAAAATAGTATGACGTCACTAGTCTTTCACGTATCAAAGACATTTTTTTTAAACGGAAACCATTTTTTTTATTTCACTCAATTTGTAGCCCTTTTTATTCTCTTTACGACTGTGTAAAAATATTTAATTTTTTTATTTCAGAACTTATTTATTGTATCAAATGTTCAAATTCCACCAGAAATGTTTCAAAATGCAAGGGATGGGTTTTATCACCGATAGGCTTATTGCCAAAAGAGGAACGGTGCTCATTTCTCATTTTGAACATTTGATACATTAATTGAGTTCATTAAAAAACAATTTTTTTTTCAATTTCTTAAATAAAAAAAAAACAAAAAAAAATTATTTTTAAAAACGAATCTATTTTTGCGTGAGTTATGAATTTGTGAAAGTTAATATTTTCAGTTGTTGAAGACGAACAAAGAAATCTAAAAAATCAATACTGATATTGAACTTGAATTTTTTAAAGTCTACCAATTTCTTCGTGAGTTGTGAATTTTTGAAAATTAATGTTTTAAGTTGTGGAACAATTAAACAAACAAAATCTTAAGAAAATAAATTCTTATCTGATGGAACGAATTGCTCAAAATTTTTAAAATATTCACAAAATATTTGCCTTTATCATAAACTTTGATTTTTCAAAATGTGTCAATTTCTGCGCGAGTTATACATTTTTTAGAAATGATTATTTTTTGGGTCGTAAAATATTTGAAGAAAGAAAAAATAAAAAAATATATCGATTTGATTGAATTCTTTAAAACCTCTGATGCAATCATAATACATGTATTTACCTTCAAAAATAATTTGGATTTTTTTAAATTAGTCTATTTTTGCGTGAGTAATGAATTTTTAAAAATTAATATTTCAAGTAGTCGAACACTTAAACAAAACAAAATTGAATTAATCAAATATTTTAATACACCCGCAGAACGACTACTTTAAAAATTAACTTTAATTTTTGAAAGTCTGCCAATTTCTTCGTGAGTTATGAATTTTTGAAAATTAATGTTTTAAGTTGTCGAACAATTCAACAAACAAAATCTAAAGAAAATAAATTCTTATATGATTGATGGAATTGCTCAAATGTTTTAATATATTCACAAAATATTTACCTTTATCATAAACTTTGATTTTTCAAAATGTGTCAATTTTTTAGAAATGATTTTTTTTGGTCGTCGAATATTTAAACAAAGAAAAAATAGAAAAAAAATAACGATTTGATTCAATTCTTTAAAAAATTCAGATGCAATCATAATAATGTATTTACCTTTAAAAATAACTTTGATTTTTTTTAATTAGTCAATTTTTGCGTGAGTAATGAATTTTTGAAAATTAATATTTTAAGTTGTCGAACACTTAAACAAATCGAAAATCGACAGCAAAATTGAGTTCCTCAAATATTTTAATAAACCGACAGAACGACTGACAACCTTTAAACCTAACTTTCATTTCTGAAAATGTGTTCATTTTTGGGATTTATGAATTTTTGAAAATTATCGTTTTAAGTTGCCGAACAAAAAAAAATACTGATATAGAATTTCTCAAAAATTTTAGTATGTTGACAAAACATCTGCCTTTAGAATTATCTTCGATTTTTGAAAATGTGCCAATTTTTGAGATTTATGAAATTATCGTTTTAAGTTGCAAAAAAAAATACTGATATAGAATTTCTCAAAAATTTTAGTATGTTGACAAAACATCTGCCTTTAGAATTATCTTCGATTTTTGAAAATGTGCCAATTTTTGAGATTTATGAATTTATGAAAATTATCGTTTTAAGTTGCAAAAAAAAAAATACTGATATAGAATTTCTCAAAAATTTTAGTATGTTGACAAAACATCTGCCTTTAGAATAACCTTCGATTTTTGAAAATGTGTCAATTTTTGAGATTTATGAATTTATGAAAATTATCGTTTTAAGTTGCAAAAAAAAATACTGATATAGAATTTCTTAAAGATTTTATTATGTTGACAAAACATCTGTCTTTAGAATTACCTTCGATTTTTGAAAATGTGTCAATTTTTGAGATTTATGAATTTATGAAAATGATCGTTTTAAGTTGCTGAACAAAAAAAAAATACTGATATAGAATTTCTCAAAAATTTTAGTATGTTGACAAAACATCTGCCTTTAGAATTACCTTCGATTTTTGAAAATGTGCCAATTTTAGAGATTTATGAATTTATGAAAATGATCGTTTTAAGTTGCTGAACAAAAAAAAATACTGATATAGAATTTCTCAAAAATTTTAGTATGTTGACAAAACATCTGCCTTTAGAATTACCTTCGATGTTTGAAAATGTGTCAATTTTTGCGTTAGTTATGAATTTTTAAAAATGATTTCTTTTAAGTTTGTCGAATATTTGAACAAAGAAAAAAGAGAAAAAAATAATAAAAGCGATATGATTGAATTTTTAAGAACCCTAATGCAATTATAATACATTTACCTTTACTTAATTAAATTAACTTAGAGTTTTGAAAATGAGTCTATTTTTGCGTGAGTTGTGAATTTTTGTAGATTAATATTTTAAGTTGTTGCACACTTAAATAAAACAAAAATCGAAAAAAATCGAAAACAAAATTGAGTTCATCAAATATTTTAATACACCCGCAGAACGACTACTTTAAAAATTAACTTTAATTTTTGAAAGTCTGCCAATTTCTTCGCGAGTTATGAATTTTTGAAAATTAATGTTTTAAGTTGTCGAACAATTCAACAAACAAAATCTAAAGAAAATAAATTCTTATATGATGGATAGAATTGCTTAAAATTTTTAATATATTCGCAAAATATTTACCTGTACCATAAACTTTGATTTTTCAAAATGTGTCAATTTCTGCGTGAGATATATTTTTTTTAAGTCGTCGAATATTTGAACAAAGAAAAAATAGAAAAAAAAATATCGATTTGATTGAATTCTTACAAAACTCTGATGCAAACATAATACATTTATTTACCTTTAAAAATAACTTTGATTTTTTAAATTAGTCAATTTTTGCGTGAGTAATGAATTTTTGAAAATTAATATTTTAAGTTGTCGAACACTTAAACAAAACAAAAATCGACAGCAAAATTGAGTTCCTCAAATATTTTAATAAACCGACAGAACGACTGACAACCTTTAAACCCAACTTTCATTTTTGAAAATGTGTTCATTTTTGGGATTTATTAATTTTGGAAAATTATCGTTTTAAGTTGCCGAACAAAAAAAAATACTGATATAGAATTTCTCAAAAATGTTAGTATGTTGACAAAACATCTGCCTTTAGAATTACCTTCGACTTTTGAAAATGTGTCAATTTTTGCGTGAGCTATGAATTTTTAAAAATGATTTCTTTTAAGTTTGTCGAATATTTGAACAAAGAAAAAAGAGGAAAAAATAATAATAGCGATATGATTGAATTCCTTAAAAACTCTAATGCATTTACCTTTAATAAATTAAATTAACTTAGAGTTTTGAAAATGAGTCTATTTTGCGTGAGTTATGAATTTTTGAAAATTAATATTTTAAGTTGTCGAACACTTAAACAAAACAAAACTCGACAGCAAAATTAAGATCCTCAAATATTTAAATAAATCCACAGAATGACTGACAACCTTTAAACCTAACTTTTATTTTTGAAAATGTGTTCATTTTTGGGATTTATGAATTTATGAAGATTATCGTTTTAAGTTGTCAAAAAAAAATACTGATATGATAGAATTTCTCAAAAATGTTGGTAAAATGTTGGTATGTTCACAAAACATTTCCTTTTAGAATTATCTTCGTTTTTTTTAAATGTGTCAATTTTTGCGCTAGTTATAATTTTTTTAAAATTATTTTTAAGTTTGTCGAATATTTGAACAAAGAAAAAAGAGAAAAGAATAAAAGCGATATCATTGAATTCCATAAAAACTCTAATGCAATTATAATACATTTACCTTTAATTAATTAAATTAGAGTTTTAAAAGTGAGTTTTTTGCGTGAGTTGTGAATTTTTGTAGATTAATATTTATTTATATTTATATTATTTATAATATTAAAAGTTGTCGAACAGATAACAGAACGTCTACCTTAAAAATTAACTTTGATTTTTAAAAATTTGTTCATTTTTGGGCGTTATGAATTTTTGCAAATAAACGTTTTAAGTTGCCGAACAAAATAAAAATACTGATATGATAGAATTTTTCAAAAATTTTAGTATATTTGTAAAACATCTGCCTTTAGAATCAACTTAGATTTTTGAAAATGTATCAATTTTTGCGTGAGTTATGAATTTTTGAAAAATAATATTTAAAGTTGTTGAAGACTCTAACAAAAAATCTTTTTTTTAATGTATTCACAAAACATCTACCTTTAAAAATAACTTTAATTTTTGAAAATGTGTCACTTTTTCCGTAAGTTATGAATTGTTTAAAATTAATGTTTTAAGTTGTTGAACTCTTACACAAAATAAAAATCAAATAAAAAATAAGTACTGATATGATAAGAGTTCCTCAAATATTTTAGCATATTCGCAGAACATCTACCTTTAAAACTAACTTTAAATTTTGAAAATGTGTTATTTTTTCCTTGAGTTATGATTTTTTTTATATTTACCTTTATATCATAAACTTTGATTTTTCAAAATGTGTCAATTTCTGCGCGAATTATACATTTTTTTGAAATGATTTTTTTTCGGTCGTAAAATATTTGAACAAAGAAAAAATAGAAAAAAAAATATCGATTTGATTGAATTCTTTAAAACGTCTGATGCAATCATAATACCTTTAAAAATATGTTATTTTTTCCTTGAGTTATGATTTTTTTTTAATGAATGTTTCAAGTTTCTGCTTTTAATATGTTTTGAAAATAAAGTTTAAAATTAAATTGAATTACGCAAACATAATTCTGTTAGAAAATCTGTCAGCCGCTAAAACGAAAATTATTCCGCAATTTGGATTCAAAATCCGCTAGATCTAGCGGATTTTCCGCTGACTTTGGTAACACTGAGTAACGGACCAACAATGTTCGTTAGAGATTAAAATATGGGCGAGACAACATTTTCAAGTATATTTTTAGAAGCACTTACTAAACAAATAAATAAATACATCGCAGTATGCTGATGCTCTTGATTATGGAAACTACGTACAAATTAATATTCTGCGGAATCAACTTTGAACTTCAGTTCTAAGTTTACAATAACACCAACCTCAAGGTTCCTGAATACGTCGAATCGCGCCACTGCGACACGCCAAAATTTTTAGCAAAAACCAATTTGCATGCTTAATTACCAATGAGGACCATAATTAATTTAATGTATGTACCTTCTTTTATATATTAAAAAAAAATGAGCAGAGAGGTGTAATTTGTTTAAAAGCATTGTGCCGTATCAATTTACGGTGACGCGTTCGGGTCAGAACATAGACTCATTCAAGGTCCTTTTATTTTAATCTCGCACCGCACTCCGAAGTCGTTAATCCAATAGTTCCTATAATCGCAAAAATTCGCACATCGATTACACGTTGCTATGGCACTATGGCCAGTCAACATCTACTCCACATTTATATGACTAATGAAATTTATTTTGTAACCTTGCGAATGCCACCATGAATAACGTATCAATCTAAAACGAGGCGAAATTATTTGTTTGACATTGAATTGTAGGAGATGACATCTCCTACTCAATTATTCATGTTTCCTGTTGCGACTTGTGCCGTAAGGTGTACTTCTGACGTAATCGAGATATCGGCGCTGACGACACTCTTAATTCCGGTGATACGGTTTATTTACAGAAGCGCGCATTTTGGAGTGCTCCGAGATAATGTTGGTGTAGGGGATTTACCATGACATACATCTCTCCTGCAAATATTAACTTCCTCAGTTGCGATGGCAGAATTCATAGAATTATTAAAATAGCATGTAATAGGTTTAGTTGTTATTAATGCATAATTAAAATTAGATTGGTGATGGTAACAATAACCATATCTGGTATCGTGCAAGATTCGTACGGCGTACTCATAGAGAACGCCGGCACCGATTCCTACAGCCGGCTCAGGCCCTTATCGCGCATGGCCTGCAGTGGGGTAGCCGGTAGTGGGTGTAAAAACAAAGAATTAACCGCTCACTTTGTTTTTACAACAACAACCTGCTAATCGACAACGATTACCTCCCGGCTATGTATAAAAAGGCATATCGTCGAGGGCCTCGGTTTAAAATTTTATTTGAGCCTCGGCTCTTACTGAATTGAATTTAGAACTAGAAATGAGTAGACGGTTTATAGGTGATGGCGAACCTAAAGTATGTTCATTAAAAAAACCCTCAAGTGTGCCATGACTTTTTATTTTTAAAGATTTATGTTGGTAACACATGTTGAGGTTATGTTACTTGCGGCATGTTCCTACCGATAAATTAATTTGCTGAGACAAATGACGCAGAGAAGACGTAGGTTCACCTTCCAAAATTCCTTGGGCTGTGTTAATAGCATCCTGAGTACGTTTGACTGGTCTACCACTTCCTGGTTTACGGAGAATACTACCCGTTTTATGAAGTAATACAACAGATCGTGATAAGGTATTTTTAAATTCATCATAAATAATGGGAACGTTAGGAAATTCTTCCTGAAACTCTGCTAAAGGTGCGTCGAATGAATACACCCAATTTCCGTCCACTTTGGTCCCATTTCGGAAATAACTTTCAACTAGAAACTTTACGCAAAGATAAGATAAAAAAAACTAAATTCGACTTTCAATTATTTCCGTTTTTTTGAGAATATCTGCTGACCGGATGACCAAATTTTAAAAATTCTTTGAGCAAACTGATCAAATAGATAAAGATAAGATCAAAATTTGATTTTAAGTTATTTCCATATTTTGAGAATATCTGCTTACCGGACGACCAAATTTTGAAAATTCTTAGAGCAAACAGTTCTATTCATCAACTAGATAACGATAAGACAAAAAACAAAATTCGACTTTCAATTGTTTCAGCTTTTCTGAGAACTGCTGACCGGATGACCAAATTTTGAAAATTCTTCGAGCCAACAGATCTACTGATCAAATACATAAAGATAAGATGAAAAACAAATTTGACTTTTAATTGTCTTTGTTTTTTTTTAATATCTGATGCTTACCGGATGACCAAATTTTGAAAATTCTTCGAGCCAATAGATCTAGTGATCAAATACATAAAGATAAGATGAAAAACAAATTTGACTTTTAATTGTCTTTGTTTTTTTTTAATATCTGATGCTTACCGGATGACCAAATTTTGAAAATTCTTCGAGCAAACATTTGATCTACTTATCAACTAGATAAATATAAGACGAAAAGAGGAAATTCTACTTTCAATTGTTTCCATTTTTGAGAATATCTGCTTACAGGATGGCCATTTTTTTTAAATTCTTTTAGCCAACAGTTCTACTGATCAAATAGATAAAGATAAGATGAAAAATCAACATTTGATTTAAGTTGTTTCCGTATTTTGAGAAAATCTGCTTACCAGATGATCAAATTTTGAAAATTCTTAGAGCCAACAACGAAAAACAAAATTCGATTTTCCGGTTTTTTAAGAATAACTGCTGACCAGAAGACCACATTTTGTAAATTCTTGCAACAATGGATTGCAATTATCTCTTATACATTTTGAAGAGATGAAAATGGAAATTCATGCTTTAATTGATTTGCAATATTTCACAATAACCTTTAGAATTTTCCGATTTTAAAAACCTCTACGACAATGCCTTCTACTTATAAATACATAGGTTCAGATGTAGTTGGAAAACAACTCGATGTTCAATTGTTTTTAGACTCTTTACTCTTTTAATTCTTGGATAGATATCCAGATAAAAAAAAAGTTCAATGATTTTGAGTAATCGGATATACAGGGTGGTTCAGATTATTTTTGGGAAACTTAAACAGTCCATTAAAGTTATTAAAAGGAAAAAAGTTCTTATAAACATGTATCTTTAAATGCTCCCTAACGAAGATGTTGCATGGTATAGTTTTTTTAATACTGAAAAACTTTTGAACAGATGAACATATTTTCAATATCATTCAAGTAGATGGGTTAACTCGTCAACTGGAAGTAGATGTGATGAAGAAACGAAATTTGATATTCAATTATTTTCGAGTTGTAAGAGGATAACTTTAGAATGGGTGACTAGATTATAAACATTCTTCTATAATTGGATTACAATTATACAGGGTACCCGGATTTCCTAGGGACAGCATGGGCAACTTCTGCATTTGAAGAGATAGAGAGATGGTCGAATTAGCAAAAAGGTGCATGTTCGAGTGCTCATTAAAAATCCAGCTTCTAATTTTAAAAGTACTACAAATTTAGTGAAATAAAAAAATGGTTTCCATTAAAAAAAAATGGCGATGACGTCATTACGCAAAGGGGAGAGGGTATGGAAAATTGACAACTATCAGAAAAGATGCGCTTTCAAAAAATAAGGTTGACGTTTCGGAGGATTTTGGCCGCAGATGATCGGGGAATTTTTTATATGGAGCGTTCCACAGCCAACGTTAGCACTGTATATTAAATTAGAATGAAAACGGAGGGAGGTGGGTGGTCCTATCCCTTTCTCTAAAGTTTAGTGGGTGGGCTATATCTATCTCCAACCACTTATACACGCTTCAGAGTTTTTATAAATAAATTTGTTTATTGAAAGAACAAAACACGGTTAAATTTTTTTCTTATTAATTAATTTACAGTTGCAAAACCCTAGTTTATGCTTTGGGAATTGGAAGATGGGATAGGGACTAGGCACCATCCTTAGTATCTATGTACACTTAACCTAGAAAATATTGTTCGATTGAAAAAAATTCTTAAAGTCAAACTACTGAAAATTTAGAAGTTTTAAAACTATCAAGACAAGGGGTTTGTAGATTAAATTAGAATTCAAATTAAGGATGATGGGTGGGCCCTATCCCACTCTACAACAACATACACACGTTCCAGAGTTTCTATAAATACATTCGTTTGTCGCAAGAGAAGAAAACGGTTAAATTATTTTCTTATTATTAGTTAATGTACTGAGGATTGGAGGGTGGGATACGGACCACCTACCACCCTTTGCATCAACATTAATCTAATCTAGAAAATACTGTTTGACTAAAATGACTTCGTAGTCAGATCGCTAGAGATTAAAAGATTTTAAAACCATACGACAGAGGGTTTGTAGATTAAGTTTTAATGAAGATGAAGGGTGAGCTCTATCTAATTCTCTGCCAACTTACGCACGCCCCAGAGTTTCTTTCTAATAAATAAATTCTTTTACCGAAAAAACAAAAAAAAGTTAAATTGTTTTTTTTTTATTAATTACTTTACAGTAATAATACTCTCGTTTATGTTCTAAAGATTTGAGGGTGGGCCTGGGCCCACCCATTGCTATTTTTATACATACAATGAAATAAAAAATATTGTTTAATTAATGTAATTTCTTAGCCAAATCACTTGAAATAATAATGTAAAAAAGTAAAGATTGAGTTTGTAGAATAAATGAAAATGAAAACAGAGGGTAGTGGGTGGTCCCTATTCTACCAACTACTTACACACGCTCCAGACTTTCTATACAGGGTGTTTCAAAATTCATGCACCAAAAATTTTCTGCGTACTCCTTGTAGATAAAAAGAAAAAAAACCCTTATGACAAATCTCGATTTTCCACAAAATAACATGGATTAAATCCCCTTGCAGAAATATTAAAGAGACGCCAATGCTCCCATTCATGAATAGTTTCGTTCGCGCGTAGAAAGGCGAGAACACCGCCGCACACGTTCGCGCTCGCCTGGTCTCGGGTCTTCGTCTCTCGAGCTTGTACTGCCGGCATTAGATAAACAAACGGTGTGGATTTTAGTGTTTATGCAGCACACAAATTAGGTCAATGTACCATCGAGTTATTTAGAAGTAAATGTCGTGTCAGTCAGTACAAATTTTCGTGATTATCAAACGGTATTAACGCCATAATTACCAGCTCAGTTTACAAGCAGAAACTAAATGAATTCTTTTTCGGTTTTTCACCGTATTCAATTGATGGGGGTGAATTTGTAGAGGGCATTGATTGGTCAAACTGTGCAGCCCCATCGTCGCCCTTGGAATTTTTAAAACCGATTTGTATCTTCGAGGAAACACACATGTTTTTACGGACTTTCTAAAAATGTGTTATTCCAAATAGGGTCTTGGCCTTGGGTAACAAAGGAATATCATTTTACAGCACCTACCCCCCGTGATTTTAAGTAATAGGACTGCAAGGGATACAATTGTACAGCAATAAAAATGCACAAGTGTAGGAAGCCGCCAGGAACAATAAAAAAAATGCATAATAAATAAGATGAACTTGAAATTTGTGCGTCGGTTTTATTAAGCCTCACCGTACTGTTTATGTTAAGATCAAATTTCAACAGCCCGCTCGAAATTAGGTCACCATTCATTCATGCGTCCACACTTAAAATCGGCACCGTGTGTTTTTATACAAGCGAACGAAAGTATTCATTGATAGATGAACAGTGGCGTCTCTTAAATATTTCTGCGAGGGGGTTTAATCCATGTTATTTTGTGGAAAATCGAGATTTGTCATAAGGGTTTTCTTTCTTTTTATCTACGAGGAGTACGCAGAAAATTTTTGGTGCATGAATTTTGAAACACCCTGTATAGTTCTTAAGTTTGAATTTTATAAATATTTTGATTTTACAATTTTACTTATTTGTTTTATTTAAGTTTAGAGTTACTTTTACCTTAGCTCCTTGATTTCGCCTACTTTTTAACCCTTACAATACAAATTATTTAATTTTAAAGCCTTAATTAATTTTAGTATCCACTTATTCTTTAATTTTGTCTCCACAACATATATTCTTTGACTTGTGTATAACGAAAATTATTGGCACCAATAAAGAATTATTATTATTATTATTATTATACAATGTCTTGTTTGTTGAAAGAACAGAGAACTGTTAGATTATTTTCTTATGAATTAATTTACCGTTGTAGGACCCCAGTTTGTATTCTAATGATAGTAGGGTGGGGTGGGGCCCACCCACGTGCATTTCATTTCACAAAAACGTAAACTAGAAAACATTGTTTCATTACAGAGAGATCTTAGCGAAACCACTGCAAAATTAAAGATTTTAAAACCATCAAAGTAGAGGGTTTGTAAATTAAATTGGATTAGAGGGCGGTGGGTGGTCCCTATCCTACTCTCCAGCCATTTGCCCGGTGGGCCCGTGTAAACTGATGGATTATTTTCTTATTATTTAATTTACAGTTGCAAAACTCACGTTAATGTAATAAGGATTTGGAGGGTGGGATGAGGACTGCTCATCGCTGTTCTAAGGATAGAAGGGTGGGTTAAGGTCCATCCACCTTAGTTCTCAGAAATGAGGTCCCTATAGGCAATTTCAACGGTTGCTGAAAAAAAATGGTTTTAAAATCATCAAGATATGTTTGTAGATTAATTTGTAATGAAAAAAAAGGATGGTGGTGGGCCTCAACCACTATTCAAGAACTTACACGGTTCAGAGTATCTATAAATAAATTCGATTGACGAAAGAGAAAAAAAAAAGTGTTTTCTTTTTACCAATTAATTTACAGTTACAAAGTCCTTGTTTATAGTTTAAGGATTAGAGGGTGGGATATGACTCACCCACGTCTCTTTGTATCCAGGTAAACTTAAACTAGAAAATTCTGCTTGATTAAAACAACTTCTTAGTCAAACCACTGGAAATTTTAAACTATCAAAATAGAGGGTCTGTAGATTAAGTTTAAATGAAGATTGTGGATTGTGGGTGGGCTCGATTCAACTCTCTAACCTTTTACAAACGCTCCAGGGTTTTTTAAATTAAAAAAATGGTGATGTGGCCATCATGTTACTTTCTCCGACTTGATGGTATCATAGCCATTTATATTTACGTTTTCATGGTATATTTTCAATTGAAATCATATTTTAAATGTACATCGACCGTTGTGTAAACTCGGATGAAACTGACGTTTAAAACGTCAAAATTATGAAAGATGGTAAAATTATACTTCAAATTCAAAAACTCAGTTTACTCAAAAACTAAAGGGATTTCGAAAAAACTTATTGTTTATAAGTTGTTCATTTTAGCATTCTCTACAATTATTATTAACATAAATTTGCTGTAACTATTATGGTTTTATAATTATAAACCAAAAATAAAAAAAAAATAATACATTTTTTTCGCGAATAAAAATGATTTTATGAAAAATGTTTTCAAGCAAAAGATGTTCATTTCTTTATTGTCTTCAAAGTTTGTTTAAATGTTTTTGTGATATTTTTCATATTTAAGAAAATATTGGCAAAAAACAAAAAACAGTTAAGGTAAACGCCCACTTCTGGTGAATGAAATTTTACCAAAAGCTTTTCAGTTCTTCAGATTATCAAATAAGACGGATGTATAAAGTTTAATATCAATTGCTCTATTAGTTTTTGAGATACAGCGCACACTGACAGACAGACAGACAGACACACACACACAAACACACACACACAGACACAAAAAAAATTCCAGAAATTGTTGAAATGGCATCTAGGGGCCCCAAAACGGATATTTCCGTAAAATATTTTTTTTGAAAAAAAAATCACGATCACAATACTTTCTCGTACTTTGTAACGGAGAAAGTAAAAATTCTTTTATCAAAAGAACAAAACATGTTAAATTGTTTTTTTTATTAATTAATGTATTAGTCAAGCCACTGGAAATTTAAAAGTTTTAAAACTATCAAGGGGGTTTGTAGATTCAATTATAATAAAAACGAAAGGCGGTGGGTGGGTCTTATTTAACTCTCCAACCACTTATACACGCTCGAGAGTTTTAATAAATAAAGAGCAGAATACTGTTAGATTATATCCTCATTAATTAATTTTCAGATGTAAAACTCTTGTTTATGTAGTAAGGATTGGAGAGTGGGCCCACCCACTACCCCCTGTATCCAGATAAACTTAAGCTAGAAAACGAGAAACTTCCTTATCTTACCATAGGATTTGTAAAGGTTGTAAAACAATCAAGACATAAGATTTGTAGTATAAATAAGAATTAAAGTGTAGGGTGGTGGGTGGTGGGTGGTCCTCATCCCACAATTCAATCCTTAGAACATACATGAGGATATTTCAATGGTAAATTAATTAATAAGAAATGAATTTATCAGTTTTTGTTCTATCGACTATCGAATTTATTATCAAAATATGAAATAATATACAGGGTGTATCATTTAAAAAATGAGCAATTTGCGAGTAGCTTAATACAGGGTTTACACGCTGAGTTATGTTTTGGATGATAAAGTAATTTTGAAGATTAAATATCAATAGAACTCTACCACTAGCAGGAGAGAACTTTAACAAAGTTGTTCATATTTATAATTTCTCCGCTACGAAGTATGGGAAAGTATGACGATCGTCAAAATGTTTACATTTTTCTTTTAACTAAAATATCCATTTGGATCCCTAGAGGCGATTTCAACGATTTCTGGAAAAAAAGTTGTTTTAAAATCTTCAAGATAAAAGTTTTACAACTATCAAGGCAGATGGTTGGGATCGCGGTGGCCTAGTGAGTAGAGCTCCTGCTCACGGGCCTCGTGGTCGTGGGTTCGAATCCCATCCGTGCGGTCACTTTTTCGGAACGAAGAAGTGGCCGTGCGGGTCCATGGATGTTTAGTGTATGTCCCTTTCATCATTATAAATGATTATTAAACAAATTATCGGTTGTGGCAGAATAGACTAGTTGCTTACGCCAATTCCCAAATCATCCGCAGTTCCTCAACCCGAATTCCCGTCAACCATTCTTCCTTTAAAAAAACACAAGGCAGAAGGTTTGTAGATTAATTTCTAATAAAAACGAACTGTGGTGGGTGGGTCTTATCCCACTCTGCAACTACTTATACATGCTCTAGAGTTTCTATAAATAAATTCGTTTGTCTGAACAGCAGAACACTGTAAGATTATTTCCTCATTAATTAATTTTCAGTTGTAAAACTCTTGTTTATGTGTTACAGATTGGAGGGTGGGGTTGGGACCACCCACCACCCTGTTTATCCATGTAAACTTAACCTAGAAAACACTGTTTGGGAAACTTCCTAATCAAACCTCTGCAAATTTAGAGGTTTTAAATCCATCAAGACATAGGGTTTGTAGTGTAAATAAGAATTAAAGCGTAGGCTGGTGGGTGGGCCTCATACCACCCTTCAATCCTTAGAACATAAACGAGGACATTGCAGCGGTATATAATTAATCAGAAATTAATTTAAAAGTTTTTGTACTATCGATTATGGAATTTATTACCAAAATATGAAATAATATACACAGGATGTTTCATTAAAAAAAAAGAGTAATTTGCGAGTAGTTTAATACAGGGTTTATACGCTGAGTTATGTTTCGGACGATAAAATATTTTGAAGACTAAAGATTAATAAAAATCTACCACTATCAGCTGCAGGAGAGAGCTTTAAAAAAAGTTGTTCATATTTTTAATTTCTCTGCTAAGTATGGAAATGTATGATGATCGTCAAAATTTTTCCAACTTTTGGAAAAATTCTCACGAACACAATACTTGCCCGTACTTCGTAAAGGAGTAAGTAAAAGCTTAAGCTGGTCTAATATTTTGTTATGAGGCACCCTGTATATATTTCAATATTTTTAACTCTGCATTAGACGTTTTTCGGTATTTTGATGAAAAATCACGTGATTGAATGTTCCGAGAGTGGTAAAATACCCTGTGCACTTCGTCATAGGTGCATGAGAGTGATAGGGAAGATTCTCTGAAGTAGTAAGTTCGACTAGAATACATAAAAAAAGCCCGCCGTAGGATCATGAATTAGATGGTCAGTTGATATAATCGATGATACAAAGTGCAATTTTATGTCTATAAAGTATCAGCGGCTTCCACCGTCTTATTCCGAAGATTGATATTAATTTTAATTATTAAATTAGCCGAGTGAAACTGCTGCGGGTAAGAATTTGACCGTTCGTAACCCAAGGGAAGGTTGGTTGCCCTCGGCGAAATATTTCGGGTGGACGCACTCTCCGCAAATCGAAGGTTGCTGCTGCTGTGCGTGCGGTTGTTGGCCCATGGCCTTGATGGGACACTCAAGGGCAGAGGAGCGACCCTGCGCCACCGATCCTCTCCTTTGTTGCGAACTGAACAATTCAACAATTTATCCGATATCTCCCTGGCAAATATTAACCGCTCAAGTGGGCCGCTTATCGTTCATAATATGGTCACAATAAATGTTGAGAGAGTTAATTCCATCTGACAAAGGAGACGCGCGAAGGTTATTTTAGACGATCAAAAGCGCCCTCTCTGTCTGATTCCAAGGGCTCCGGGGCCGATAGTGCGAGCCGTAATTGCCCATTCCGGCGGAAAATCGCGTCTGAA
The DNA here is from genome assembly GCA_910593695.2 of Ocypus olens. NCBI lineage: Eukaryota > Metazoa > Arthropoda > Insecta > Coleoptera > Staphylinidae > Ocypus > Ocypus olens. The sequence goes on from OU343055.1 coordinate 46,434,939, forward strand.
CTGAACTTTCCGCGAAAAATGTGAGCGATTTTGCCCGTCCCGTTGGAAACGATCGTAGATGAGGTAATAAGAGCTGAATTATTGATTTGTATAAAATTTGATTGCCACTCTACTTTTATTTTATTATTCTTGCGAAGGAAATAAGCCCTCTGATAATTGTATATGTTAAAGGTAACTTAAGGGGATCTTTCCCTATAGACGGCGTTTTTCACGACTCGACTAACGCGTGGATTGAAAAAAAAGTATTCGTCGTGGGACCGTGAAATTTTTGCACTCGTATTTATTAGTGACAAAACGTATTGTGGTGACAATAAGTAGACATACGAGTGCAAAGGGTTAAGACATCGATAATTAATTTAATAATTTAAAATGTATCGTGTGTCGAAAGTCAGTCTCAGTTCTGAGATCTGAGTGCACCGTGCCGTTTTGACTACATTGTAGAGCCTTCAGAATTAAATCCAGAACAAAAAGTGTGGAAGATTTTTTGTTCATTATTACATGCTTTAGGGATTGACGTTTTGTTTTATTTTGTTCAACTTTTTTTACATAAATTACAACACGTTTTGTAAAAACTTTATTTTATTTTTTCAATTTGTTAAAAAAATAACACAACAAAAATGTTTAAATAAATTTTGACTTCGTCAGTCCCTGGAGAATTATATCCTCTTTAATTGTATAATTTTTTTATTGAAATCGGTGAAGCCATTCTTGGGCTATCGTGCACGCAAGTTAGAAACACGTGGTATGAATAAAAATGTGTTTATCCAAAATCGGGTGTAATAAGCGAATTACTGCGATCATTTGAGGGAAGTAATGTTCATTACCCACTAGTGAGAGGAAAAACTCGAACTCACGGAATGCATAGATCCTTCGTAGGATTTTTGAAATAATTTAAATTGACACCACGTACGTCAACATTTCTTGTCAAAATTTTGTATACATGCAATTACGGACGATTTTGGATAAAATGATATATTATACCAGAGGCGGCTCGTTATATAGAGCCACGGAGCCTTGGCACTACCTGTAGACTCAAGCTCAGCAAGAATTTTTAACTGATTTTTAAAAACTTTTTAAATGGTAAACAACACCTGTAACACCGCGTGGAAGTTCCACATTAATTTCAACAGATGGTTGAAATTTTGACAGACTATTTCTGAATAATGTGTTTTTACAAATTTCCAAAGAAAGCAATCGCAAGTTTACCACAACAAAAATGGTTGCACTAAAAAGAAAATTTTGATGACCAAAAAGGCGCATTTTTCAAAATACAAGTAGGGATTGCACATTTATTTTAACGGATGGTTTAAACTTTGACTGACTAATTCTGAATAATGTATCTTTACAAATTTTCAAAGAAAATCATCGCAAGTTTACTAACCACAACAAAAATGGTTTCACTAAAAGGCAAATTTTGATCACCAAAAAGGCAAATTTTTCAGAAATTCACTTGAGAATTCCACATTTCTTTCTTTCTTTTATAAATTTCCTCAAAAAATAATCACAAGTTTACCACAACAAAAATGGTTGCACTATAAAAGCAAATTTTGATAACAAAAAAAGCGGTTTTTTTAGAAATTCACATGGCAATTCTACATTTATTGCTACAGATGGTTGAAATTTTGACAAACTAATTCGGAATAATGTGTCTTTGCAAATTTACAAAGAAAATAATCGCAAGTTTACCACAACAAAAATGGTTGCACTAGAAAAGCAAATTTTGATAACAAAAAAAGCGGATTTTTTTTATAAATTCACATGGCAATTCTACATTTATTGCTATAGATGGTTGAAATTTTGACAAACTAATTCGGAATAATGTGTCTTTGCAAATTTACAAAGGAAATAATCGCAAGTTTACCACAACAAAAATGGTTGCACTAAAAAGCAAACTTTGATGACCAATAAGGCGCATTTTTCAGAAATTTGCATGGGAATTCCACATTTATTGCAACGGATGGTTGAAATTTTGGCAGACTAATTTTGAATAATGTGTCTATACAAATTTCCAAAGAAAATAATTTTCTTCTAAATTTTCGATTTTTTTGTTAAAATTTTCGGATTTTTAGTCCACAATTTTGATTTTTAGGATCGAATTTTTTATTTTTTATCCTATATGTTTCGAATTATTATTTTTTATAGGCGATTTTTTTTTACTTTTTGGCTATCGTTTTCGACGATTTTGAGTTAAAGAGTTAGCTGAAAATTGCAAATGAATTTTGTTTTACTTGATTATTCAATTTTTTTGGTTTGCATTTTTTATTTTTAGACCAGCATTTTTGATTTTTTTGGCCTATATTGTAGATATTTGACCTGTATTTTTCATTTCTTCGTTCCAAATTTTAGAGTTTTTGCCCGAAATATTCTTTATTTTGGTTAAACTTTTTGATTTTTTTTTTGGTTGAAATTTTCGGATTTTTGGTCTGCATTTTTTAACCGCGAATTTTTGATATTTGTCTAAATTTTCGATTTTTTGTGCTTATATTTTAGTATTTACCTTAATTAAGAGGTAATTCTGCAAGTGATTATTTTTTTTACGATTTTTCAAAACATTGAGTGCAATTTCCGTTCCCTCCAGTGCAATTTTGAGTCAATTCCTGTTGTTTTCAGTAGCAATATTGCAAATATTTTTATAAGTAATGAAAAGTACACTCTTTCTGCATAGTTTTAGTAATTTTGGAGCTAATTCTACAAGTGATTATTTTTTTAAAATATTTCAAAACATTGAGTGCAAATTTCCTTCACTACAGAGCAAATTTTGAGTTTATTCCCTTGTTTTCTGCAGGAGAATATCGTTGTTTTCAGGAAATTAAAAGTAGACTATTTTTGAATAATTGAAGTTTATTTGAAGCGAAACCTTCAAGTATAAATTTTTAAAAATTTTCAAATCGTCGAGTGCAAATTTTCTTTGCTACAGAGCAAATTTTGAGTTTTTCCTATGTTTTCTGGAGCTCATCACCCCGAGTGCTGAAAATGGTAATTTTCGGACTTGAATTTTCAATCTTCTTGTTTTCATTTTTATCGTTAAGCCCAGATTTTGATATTTTGGTCTAAATTTTTAATCTTTTAGCCTAATTTTTTTTTCTAAATTTTCGATTTGTTTGTTAAAATTTTTGATTTTTGGTCCGCAATTTTGATTTTTCGGATCGAATTTTTGAATTTTTTATCCTATATTTTAGATTTCTTTAACCTAAATGATTGATTTTTATGCGCGATTATTTGTATTTTTTTGTCGATATTTGACAGTTTTTGATTTCTTGCCCTTGAATTTAGATTTTTTAACTTGAATTATTATTTTTTATAGACGCTGTTTTTTTACTTTTTGACTAAAATCGATTAAATGCAATTAAAAAAAAATGATTTGATTTTTTTCAAGACGGAGACCATTCTGAACACTATTTGTCCATAAAATTTTGTTGTGGGACTTCAAGGAACTGAGGTTTTCGAGTTTCTGGTCGGCAACTTATTTTGAGCTAAAGAGTTATTTTGGGGGCTGAAAAAGGCGAATTATTTTCGTTTTCCTTGACTTTTAAATTTTTTGGTTAGAATTTTTTATTTTTAGACCGGCATTTTTGATTTTGTTGGTCTATATTTTAGATCTTTGACCTGTTTTTTCATTTTTTGCCCTAAATATTCTATGTTTTGGTTAAACTTTTGTTGAAATTTTCGGATTTTTGGTATGCATTTTTTTAACCGCGATTTTTTGTGCTTATATTTTTGGTTTTTACTTTAATTAAGAGCGTATTTTTTATTGGTCTATACTTTAGATTTTTAACATGATTGATTTTTATGTGCAAATTTGTGATTTTTTGCCGGTATTAACTTTGTATAATTTTCCATCTTTCATAATTTTGACGTTTCAAATGTCAGTATCACCCGATCCAATAAATTGTAAAAGTGGCTCTACCATCAACGTGTTCCACGAGCCGCCACAGATGTTAAAGGTAACTTAAGGGGATCTTTCCCTATAAACGGCGTTTTTCGCGACTCGTGGATTGAAAAAAAAGTATTCGTCGTGGACCGTGAAATTTAAGACATCGGTGGTTCTTTATTAATTTAATATTATAAAATGTATCGTCTGTCGAAAGTCTGTTTCAGCTCTGAGATCTGGACCATACCGTTTTGACGGGGGCAATTTGCGTACATTGTAGAGCCTTCAGAATTAAATCTAGAACAAAAAGTGTGGAAGATTTTTTGTTCATTATTACATGCTTTGCGGATTGACGTTTTGTTTTATTTTGTTCAACTTTTTTTACATAAATTACAACACTTTTTTTTTCAATTTGTTAAAAATATAACACAACAAAAATGTTTAAATAAATTTTGACTTCGTCAGTCCCTGGAGAATTATATCCTCTTTAATTGTATCATTTTTTTATTGAAATCGGTCAAGCCGTTCTTGTGATATCGTGCACGCAAGTTGGAAAAACGTGGTATGAGAAAAACCGTGTTTATCCAAAATCGGGTGTAATAAGCGAATTACTGCGATCATTTGAGGGAAGTAATGTTGTTCATTACCCACTAGATCCTTCGTAGGATTTTTGAAATAATTCAAATTTTATACACATTATTTTAATTTTTAATGCAATTACGGACGATTTTGGATAAAATGTTATATTATACTCATGTGGAATTCCTCATTAGTACCTTAAGAAAATTAAACTTTTTCTTGCGGGATTAATTACGTACATTCCATATTCGTATAATAAATAACTATTAATTATTATACCTATAGAGGCACATATTAATAGTTCTGCAAAAAAGATGTAGAGTTGGAAAATAAGGGCCACCCTAATAGATATGTGTAACATATATTTCCTCCATGAAGTGAAAAAGTGGCGAGAGCAAACTACTGATTTATATATTGGTTTGGCCGGGAGACAAATTCTACAACATGAAAATAATTTCAACATCCACATATCTACAGATCTGCACATCTGCTCACCGCTATAAAATATATGTTGGAAATTTGGCGGTGATCATAAAGACATATTATTTTCACACACCAATTTTCGTAAACGCATAATAAATTTTCACGGTGCAATTTAGAAGAAAAAAAAAGAGAGTAATTTGAATTGGCACGCTCTCGTATACAAATCAATTAGTTGATACAGAACGCAGTTAATATCCACGATTGTGATATTCTTTAATAAGTATAACTCAGACGTAATTATCGTAAAGTTGGCAGAAATTTTTCGCCCGAAATGTAAATGATGAACATGTTTTCGTCAAAGTCTATTTACTCGGAGTGAATTTAAAAGGCGACAGTGTGGTTAATATGGGCTTTATGAAAAAACATAAATTTCAGTTTTTTTCAGTTGGGATAATAATGGTCGGATATTTTGGGCGTCCGCTGCTATAAAGTCTAGACTGGGGGGAGATTTCTTTTTGTTTTTTTTCTTTTGTTGTGGTCGTGCGATACTAACCGTCCTTATTAATTTATTCGGCGGTTTTGTTTGTTATGAGACAACGGGATGCATTTTTATGCGATTTATAATTAAACGTTGTTTGTGTCCAAAATAGTTATTGGGTATTAAAACTTAAATACAGTACATGCTCAATATTAGAATCTTGTAAATCTACAAGCCTTTGATAAAGCATTTACATATATCGTTCTATGCAAATTTCAAACTGTTAGGCCCCTTTCACACGGAGAGCGACACGGCTCTAGCTCGCGAGCAGGAGTTTTTCCGGTCCTACCTTCTACGCTTTCACACGGGGAGCCTTTCGGCTAGGGATCGTGTACTACAATTGTCATAACCAAGCGCCACCAATTAATATTAGTGTTTCTTTCATTAGGTACCCAGTAATAAAAAATATAAATAAATAAACAAAAAAAAAACCCAAGTGACTCAAAAAAAATTAATACAATTTCAACTTACGGTACTTCTTTTGCTTAGAAGCGGACAATGTTCCAAAATCTCCATTGAAGACTTCGGAAACTTACCTCAAATTTTTTGCCGCGCCGTCCTCCTGCTCGCGAGCTAGAGCCGTGTCGCTCTCCGTGAGAAAGGGGCCTAAATGTATTACTCAATTGGTGTTATTTTTCCTACAACAATGTGGGATCAAGGGCAGGGGATCAAGACTAAGGTCTCTTGGCCTATTATATTTTCCCATGCTTGTTACTCATGCAAAAGCATCGTACGAACTTCTTCACTATGTCGGTCGCTGGCCCTTCCTCGTCTATTGCGAGGTTGTTTCACCTGCGAGAAATTGCTTCACATTCAAAGATGATATGAGAGGATGTTTCCTCCTCTTCATTGTAAAGCAGGAAGGTTTTAGAAGTGGCTGTTTCGATCGAGCAATCGAGACGAACAGACGAACCGAATCGACAGCTACAGTCGCACGCGGGGGGTTTTGTGATGATCCGTAACGACTCCGTTGGAACAGCGTCTTCGGCTCAGTAGTAATAAAGTAACGGGTGTGAAAGTGAGAGTGAGAGTGAGAAGAAACGCAAGTCGCAGAAAAAGGATCTAGTAACTAGCTCCGGAAGTGCATTTCAATCAAAATTAGAAGTTGAACCCCGTAAAACGTGGCTGTATTTAAAAGGTTTAAAAACCATGTTACAGAAGAAGAACTGCGGGAACATGTAAGATTAATTATAAATACTAACGACTTTTTTTGCGAGAAAGTACCTACCAAATCCACATATTCAGCCTTTAAAATTGGGGCTGAATTTAAACATCACCAATGATTAACAGAGCCATCACACTGGCCTAGCGGCGTGATACTAAATCGTTATATTTTTAGAAGGGAAGGCCCAAAACCCCCCAATAAATAACAGTGTAGGTAATACTTCTAACTCAAATTTAAATATATACTTTCACAATATCCAGTGCATTAGATCTAAGGTAAATGAACTCGAAGCATTTCTATTGATTAACAATAAGTTTCATGCTATATGTTTTAGTGAACACTGGCTAAGCGAAATTTAAACTTGAACACTTCAAAGTAACCTCACATTTCGCTCGTAAAGTGTACAGCCATGGAGGAGCTTACACATTCTAGCATATTAGCAATTCACTTAAACCATATTAATAATCTCTCTGTTGAGAAAAACTGTGAAATAGCTGCATTACTGCTTCCTTTATATAACATCATTATTATTACCATCTATCGATCTCCTGCTGGCGACTTTAATGAGTTTTTAGCTATTTTAAGTACTGGGTCATTCCATGCTATTTCAACAAAAGGTTGTGCTGCACCATTTTAATTTTTTTTTATATTTTGCACAGATATTTATACATGTTTCTGGAGTTCAAAACTAATTTAAGAAAAATAAAAATTCTTGCCATGTGGCAGCAATGTCCTCGGATGGAGCATGAAACATGTACATTTTTGTAAATGCAAGCGTTTGCGCAAAGTGGCATAACTTTCTTTCCAATTGTGCAAATTTATAAATTTTTAAAACTCTTAACTCAGATTAAAGTGCCGAAGAGTTTAGTGTAATTTTCATTCATTATTTGTTTTATTTTTTCAAATATAATGGCCGTCAAAGTTTAGCATTGAGATTTGCATTTTTTTCATTTTTCGGCCTTGCTTTGGACTGAGAAGGGGGCAATACACTCAAACCAAAATTAGTTTCCAAGTACAATGGTAACAATAGATTTTATCTGAGGCAAAAAATCTAAAGTGTTTTAAACCCTTCTAATTTTTTTTCGCTGGAGAAAATTGGCATTTTCAAGAAAATCCGTATTTTTCTAAAGCTGTATCTCCAGTGGGGCACACAGTAAAAATCTGAAATTTATAATACCAATGCTTCTATCCGGGAGCAACACCATTACAAAATTTGGTAACTTTGTTTTGCCTAGTAATAAAAATATTTAAGTTCAAATTTGTAATAATTTTTATGCAATCGGATTAAAAATTGAACTTTAAATATTAGAAGCCGGTACTAAAATGGAACTCACCAGTACTAGCAGTGATTATAATACACTTGTGAATATTATAATCTCTGGTACTAGGCATTAAAGTACTTACCAAGGGTTTCCGTACAACGAGGTGATTGGCGACTCATTAATGCAAATCATAGTCCTGGTGATGAAATTTAAAAAAAAGGTACCATGGATCCTGAATAAAAACTTATTATTATTATTCAAAATGATTAAAGAATAAAATTGAATAAAACCATAAAAGTCATTAGACAATTGTCTTAAATTTGCGGCTGTTGGGAGTCAAGCTGCTGATTACGTTCTAGAATTTCTGTGTTAATCATTTTATTACAATTTGTTAATCCTTTTATTACTATTGAATTTAATTTAAACTATAATATTAATGAAAGGGCACTTTAGTGCTGAGGTAAATGTATTTTTTATGCAATCGAAAATACTCTATTTTCAGATTTAAAATTGTAATTACTTACGTTTTTCATCTAAAGATGTTCTAGCGTTTCAGTGGTAGAACTTGCAGATGTAATTATAGGTTATGTTGATATTTGTTTAACGCAAGATCCGTAAATTCTTAAGGTTGGATTAGCATCGCGCGCATGGTTTAAACAATCACAGAAATTCTAGAACGTAATCAGCAGCTTGACTCCCGACAGCCGCAAATTTAAAACAATTGTCTAATAAATTTTACGGCTTTATTCAATTTTATTCTTTAATCATTTTGAATAATAATACGTCTATATTTAGGGTCCACGGTACCTTTTTAAATTTCATCACCAGGACTATGACGCATTAATGAGTCGCCAATCATCTCGTTGTACGGAAACCCTTGGTAGGTATTTTAATGCCTAGTACCAGTGATTATAATATTTACAAGTGTATTATAATCACTGCTAGTACTGGTGAGTTCCATTTTAGTGTCGGCTTCTAATATTTAAAGTTCTATTTTTACTCCGATTGCATAAAAATTATTACAAATTTGAACATAAATATTTTTGTTACTAGGCAAAACAAAGCTACCAAATTTTATAATGGTGTTGCTCCCGGATAGAAGCATTGGTAGTATAAATTTCAGATTTTTACTATGTACCCCACTGGAGATACAGCTTTAGACAAATACGGATTTTGTTGAAAATGTCTAATTTCACCAGCAAAAAAAATTAGAAGGGTTTAAAACACTTCAGATTTTTTGCCACAGGTAAAATCTATTGTTACTATTCTACTTGCAAACTAAATTTGGTTTGATTATATTGCCCCCTTCCCAGTCGAAAACAGGATCGAATAATGAAAAAAATGCAAATCTTGATGGTAAATTTGAGGGCCAATAAATTTGAAAAACATATCAAATTATGAAAGAAACTTAAACCAAAATATTCACCACTTTAATCTGCGTTAGGAGATTTTCTAATTTTTAAATTTGCTCAATTCGAAAAATTGTTATACCACTTTGCGCAAATGCTTGTAATCACAATAATGTACATGTTTCAAGCTCCATCTGGGAACATATCTGCCACGCGGCAACATTTTATTTTTTTCTAAAATTAGTTTTGTCCTCTAGATACATGTATAAATATCTGTGCAAAATATAAAACAAAATAAAAATGGTGCAGCACAACCTTTTGTTGAAATAGCATGGAATGACCCTACTGCTATGGATACGATTGATCTGAGTAGTTATGTTGTAATGGGGGGAGATTTTAATGTTGAGTTCAACTCAAATGCTAAAGATCCAAAATGCAACCAACTAGTTGGCTTGCTCAAATCATATGGTCTGACTAGCAGAGTCAATTTTTATACCACACTACAAAACTGCTTAGATAATGTTTTCACAAATATTACTGAACAACAGATCACAACTGAACAAATTAATACCACCATGTCTGATTATATCGGCATAGGGGTTTGCATATCAGTTAGTAAAACAAGCAAACAAGTGCAAACAAAAAATTAGACCATACACAAATTATGGTCGATTTAAATTCTATACGGCACTTGCAAATACTGACTGGAGTATTGATGACTTGGACAACCCATCAAATCAATTTCATCGGTTCCAGAATATTATACACAATTATATAATTCATTCATTCCCAGAAACAAATATTTCCTCGAACTCTCACAAGAGTATCGTATGGTTTAGTGATGATTTACGAGAAATGCGTGAGACCTTGCTACTACTGAAACAGGCAAGTGAACGTGACTCAACTTTTCTATCTCACTTCAAAAACTATAGGAAAATGTACCGTGAACTGCTATACAAGAGTAGGCTATCTGCCAATGCAGAATATATTAAAAACAATGGTAATAGTCCCAGGGCAATGTGGTCGTTAATTAATACCAATCATCCTAAAACCATGGACAGTAAATGTGATATTGATGCTGATGAATTTAATAATTACTTTGTCAATGTGGCAGCTCATATCTTAAATAACATTCCATCTACCCAAGATACGCCAGTCCATCTTCTTGCTTCTAATCCTGTCTCGATGGGAGTATCTTACTTTAAGTTTGTGGAGGTAAGTCAGGTAACTGTCCGCAACATCATAAAACACTTAAAACCTTCAAATAGTCGTGGCATTTATGGAATTAGCAATAATCTTTTAAAGTCCTGTATTGATGTCATCATTTCCCCACTCACAATACTAATAAATAAATGCATTAGAACTAACACATTCCCTGAATGCCTCCAACGTGCTCTTGTAATCCCTATTTACAAGAAAGGAAATGTGGCGGACATTGGTAACTTTAGACCCATATCCTTATTACCTATCCTATCTAAGGTTTTGGAAAAGGTTCTATATATGCAGATTGTGGACTATCAGGATGCACACAGAATTATTTCGGATGATCAATATGGCTTCCGCAGGGGGCGATCTACGCGGGATGCATTAATATCCTTTGTGCAGGAGATCTATGAAGCTGTTGAGAATCAGACATTTTCAACTGCAACCTTCATGGATCTCAGCAAGGCCTTCGACTGCGTCTCGCATGAAATTCTTCTGCAGAAGTTATATTTTTATAATTTTCACCCCAGCAGTGTTCGAATATTGAATTCATACTTAAGTCAAAGGCGCCAATGTGTAAGTTTCCGGGGTACTGTATCATCCGAACAGCAAATACACTGCGGTGTTCCTCAGGGATCGATTTTGAGGCCACTACTGTCCCTAATATATATAAATGATCTGCCCTCTCAACTGAGTAATTCATTTACAATTTTATACGCTGATGACACCACCATTAGCAACCACTCAGTGGATGAGATTTCCGCACATCAAAGGAACTGCAGTGCCGTGGAAAAGGCAACACATTGGTTTTCTACTAACCGGCTCTGTGTGAATCCTGATAAGTCGGCAACCATTACGTTTACGTTAAAACCCGATGCCATAGACGTTAGATCCAAGTTTCCTCGGTTCCCCACAGAATTACGAACCATGACAGCGTCTCCTGACTGGTGCACTGGCGGTGGATTCTTCGGGTCATTATAGCGCCTGATATACTACGTCTGGTGCTCCTAAATCCATTGTTGTTGTTGTTCCTCTCTTTCTTCTGAAGAGTTGACTGGGCCAAGTTTCCGGGTCTCGGGAGCTCTTAGTCAAGGAAGGCATGGCTAAGTGACATCCCAGTGGCCGCATTGACTCTTGTGCGGAGTTCGAAAAACATAGGAGATTTTGTCCACTCGTCTGCTGGCTTTCCCTGAAACATTACCCTCGGATATTTCTTAAATTCCTGGTTTCTTCTCTCCGTCGGGTTGGCTCGTGGGTTTTAAGTGGGGGTGAAGAGTGGGACTGCTACTCACCGTCGACATCACTTATTCCTGGGATATCCGAACAGCTGGAACACGTGATAACTTTGTTAAGATGGGCGTCCGGGTTTGGAAATTGGTGAAAGCTACTTCGTAAAGAGGTATGTTATCACGAACACAAACCTCTTCTTATAGGGCAACTTCGGATATGGGCTCATCAGGTCGATGGCAATAGTCCGGAAAGGTGCTTTTGGTATCCTAGACCGTTGAGGGGCATTGGGTTGGTATCGTCATCGTTTAGTAGCCGCGCAGATTAGGCACTGCCGCACATACTCTCTGATGTCATTGTGGCCAATATAATCGTTGTCGTACTTTTCTTATGGTTTCGTCCCTCCCTGGGTGTATGGTCCGATCAGATCGATGGCAATAGTACGGAAAGGTGCTTTTGTTATACTGGCCCGTTGAGGGGCATCGGGTTGGGGTTGTGTTCGTTTAGTAGCCATGCAGAAGAGGCACTGCTGCACGTACTGTTTGGTGTCGGTGGGTAGAGTAGACCAACAGGATCGTTGTCGTACGGTTTCGTTTCTCCCTGGGTGGACCGCTTCGTCGTGGAGGCTGTGGAGCACTCGAAACCTGGCAGGCTCTGGCAGATGGAACCAACATTGCAAGGGTTCATTCTTCCGCCCGGTGCCACAAGTGTCCGTTAACGATCCCCAGAAACCTGTGGTTTGCTGCGTGGCCTGGGTGTTCTGGGTCGCTAAGGATCCGAAGCTTCTCCAGCGTCAGGCAGACACCGTTCTAGACGGTTCTGACGTCGTCGTGGGGTGAGGTATTTAAAGCATTTAGCGACGATGGTAGGTTTATGTCCAATCCTGGTTCCTCCCCTGTTTCTTAGTCATCTGGGTTATGTCTCAGCGGATCAGGCAGCTGGTTCTCTTCCTCTGGGTAGTTCTCGATGTCGAAATCGAAAATCTGGAGGAAGAGGGCCCACTTGACCAGCGGTGACCGGTGGTCCTTAAATTGATGGAGCCAGGTGAGCGCGCGTGAATCCGTCTTCACCATAACATTCGAGGAGTGGGCGGTATCTGGTGAGGGCTCACACACAAACCATTTCTGTTCGTTGACGTGGTAGCGGCTCTAAGTCTCTATTAGTTTGGCAGAGTCAAAGCCGATAATCCTGTTGCTACTATCATGCTCCGTTCGGAAGAGGATCTCTGCTACCCCGATCTCGGACGCGTCCGGTTGTACGGTACAGGGCAGGTCGTCCATTGGTCTGTCTAGTTTGAGTAGCTTCGTGATGATATCCCTTAGCTCAGCCATTGCTGCGGGTTCCTCGGTCCACTTGAAGGTCTTCGTCGTCTTCGTACGAGCGATACGACCTCTGCGTATCTTGTGACGTATTGCCGGATTCAATTACACAGACCCAGGTACTGGCTTCAAAATCTTCGGAACTGAATGGTGCTAGATCTGCTAGAGATGCCATTTCTGCGGTGTACCTGGTGAGCTAGATAGTCCAGGCGGTTCTTACCTAACGCGCACTTCCCGTGTCTTAGGCGGAGGTAGATTAGATTAGATTAGACGGGGTCGATTGACTGTGGTGAGCCTTACAGCACTGCGACCTGTTTAGATCTTTTGTACTAGTACCCTACTGCTATTTGATTCCCAGAAATTCAACTTCCCTGACAAGGTCAATTAACTTTCTAGGAGGTAATGCCCTGATCCGTTCTGGCGTTACCGCCATACCTCCGGTTAGGGCCTGCCTAGTGGTAGCTAGAGCTACACACTCGCATAATATGTGTTCGGCCGTTTCTTCTGCCGATTCACATAATCTGCATGTGGTGTTATCCACTTTGCCCATATTGTGAAGATGGTACTTCACTGGGCAGTGTCCTGTGAGGAGACCGGTGATTAGTCTGATTTCGGTTTTAGTGAGGCGTAAGAGCTGTTTGGCTCTATTTGGCGAGAAGTCAATAAACATTTTGGATTGCCTTTGACCTGGTGCATTTTTCCAAGGTAAGTGGAGCAAGTGTTCCTCGGGTGTCTTGGAGTACATGATGATGTCGTCCAGGTACACCATGACATGCTTGTCTAGGAGGCCGGGGAGCATTTCTTGGGATATCAGTTGTTGGAAGGTGGCAGGAGCATTCTTCTGTCCGAACGGCATGACCTTGAACTGGTAGTATCTTTTGTCCAGTGTGATGAAGGCGGTGTATGGCTTGCTTCCTTCCTCCATGGGGATTTGCCAGTATCTGCTGTTCAGGTCGAGGGTGGCAAAGATGGTGGTATCTCCTGTCCCTCAGAACCTCCTGGATCATTGGAATCGGTGTGGGTTCTGACGGGATGACTGCATTGATCGTTTTATAGTCCACACAGAACCGACTCGCCTGTCCGTCTTGGAGATGAGGACGATGGGTGACGCATCGTGGCCGGTGGAGTTTGCGATGACCTGCGGAGCCTTAGTGTGTTTTGTTTCAGTCGGAGTGAAGTAGATGGTCTGCCTGGAGGTGGTACCCAGGTGTTGGTATGACCTGGAGAAGTCGTATACCACCTGGTGCTTCTACTGAACTGGTTGCCAAGGATGGCGTCAAATTGCATCTCCGATACTGCGAACGCGGGTATCAAGAGCTCAGTATTCAAAATTAGGGAACAGCAAAACGGTTTGCCCTCGGCGAACACGGACCCAACTCCTATCGACACCATCGACTTCGCTCTATTTGACTACGCTTCAGAATTCTTCGACATGCACCGTGCAAAAAATTAGACTAAATCCTCAAAAATCTCTGTGCTACAGCAGGAAATTTACGTGATGAGATGCCTCTTCCAATTCGAATCACGTCCCACCCGCAAGTCGATGCCAATGCTCTCATGCAAGAGATACGTTTGTCCAGCAATGGACACGATAAACGAAGACGGCGACATCACCAGCGCCGAAAACAAAGGGGCCGCCGCCACCCGAAACACGACCCTGAAGACGGCTAAAAAACAAACAGAAAATTGGCCCCCTGTTTGGTTTGGAAGACTCCCACTCCCATGGTCCCCACAAAATCCATCCCGTCTACCACACCACTGCCCCTACTGCGCCCTCTAACGCAGCTACCAACATCCTTAACACCAATGTCGTATCGGCAATACCGTCTTGCAAGATACTACCGCCTGTAGTAAACATAAACGTGACGTAAACCAGATCAAGTATGTCAACGCCCTTCGCGCTCTCACTTAAACCCTAGACCAGAGGCAAGTTCCGTACCTCAGGTACCAACTGGACTAGGAGAAGACTACGAAGGCGGTGATTGGGAACATCGCCCCGAGATCTCCAACGCTGCAATCTACCAAGATTTATTATCCGTAGTATTATACCAAGGTCGAGGTTAATTATCAAGTGTAATAGCCTAAGAGCAGTGATAATTACGAAATAATTTTGGTATGTAGCTCGAGGGCAATTCGGTCAGATAATTTCTGACATATAAAATTCACTTTAACAACTATGACATTTATTTTAAATATTATACATATATAAATGTGGAAATCTATTATTTATAGGAGTGGAGTCGTTAATGAATTCATCTATTGATGATATGCTCGCCATAGCAAATCGTGACATTTCAATTTCACGTATCTGACGTTTGAAAGAAATGCGTTCGTTTGTGCATAAACATGGTGTAACCATGGCGATTTTGGTTATCCAGTGCACTTACCGCTAACGATAATTGCACCGCCGTTTTTCGTTCTAAGTGTTAATCGATTGGTTCATTTTTGAGACATGACGTATAATAAACTAATTTCATTGGTATTTCATAACAGTCAGAAATTATCAAAAAATAGTTTTTTGAGTACCTTGTTACGAAGTAATTTAACGAGACAATAACATTTGTTGCCTCGAGGTTAATAACTGGTTGACAACAAATGTTATATCGAGATGAATTACTAAAAGGTGACAGGTACGAAAACATGTTTTTTGATAATTCATCCAATGAAATAATAATAAGTTATGGTTTATTACAACTTAAATAGTTTGGTTTGCTACAAGAATAATTGTAAAAATTAAAACTCAATGTCGGTGTCGTAATGTCATGACCATCATGTTCTTTTATAATTTTAAAAGCTACTCGTCTAATTACCGTTTTTCTGTTATCGAACCTAACTTTATGACAATGCAAAACATTGTTGTAATGTAAAGCTACTCCACTAATTATAGATTATAGCATCTATTATTATCTGGTAAATTATCACAGCGGCGTTTGTTTTAAATACTAAGGATTAAGAGTGTACAAAAAAATCAATTTCGGCGACTTTCGCAGAGTGATCGGAGATAACCACAAAAATAATCACAACACTTAATTAAACCATTAAACAAATATCTGCCGCAATAATGAAGAAATTATTATTACACACCTGTTTATATAAAAACTCATTTAACGTTATTGATAACGGTACAAGGTCGGATCGTTAATTCCATGTGCGCATTTCCACACTCTTTTATTTTCGCTTGCGATAACGATTTTTTTTTATTTTCCATATGTACCAACGTGTTATCTAATTTTCCGGGATTATTTCATGGGTGCGATATTAAACATTTGAAGGTTGTTTATTCATGCCTGCCAATGGGCATCACGACGTTATCTATGTTTTGATAGCTAGATTGATAAAATATGTCAATATAATTAATGAATATATCACATAAATTAATAGCAATATTTAATCAATAAACATTGCTATTTCTTAAATATTAACAGTTTGCGTAAAAAGTCGGAATATAACGGGTGTCCAACAATTGAGGAGCAGAAGTAATAAAGGGCAGTGACGGTTCGCGGGTTTTTTTCTTGTACGGCCGAGGAACAAGAGGTGGTAATACAGATAGGTAGGGTCAGTTGCAGAGACGGCTGGCTGCGTGACCTCTTGTTCCTCAGCCGTACCAGAAAAAAAACCCGCGAACCGTCACTGATAAAGGGGCTAAGTGCCAATTTGCCGAAAAATGAGATATTTCTATAGATACGTTTTATGTGCCATCGACTATATCCTATCAAACGTGCAAAGTGCCAGTACTTCAAATTACATAAACAATGAGGCAGATAGGTGGCGCTTTCTGTAAGTGCTCGATCATTTCCACATGAGAGGGGTCAAGTGGCGTAGAACGCATTGCTGTGTTGCCCGTTCATTCGCACCACCGAAAGGCAGAAGCAGCTACCATGCTCAAGAAAAGGGACATCGCATCGTCGCAAGAGCCAGGAAGCACCACGAGTGTGTTCTCAGTAAATTTAGAAGAAATCATGTTCGTACCTACTTTGACCCACTCTGACATGTTCTACTTGAGAGAACGTTTATGCAAGACTTATGAATCAGCTTTGGGGTTAACAAGCATCCATACATGTGTTCCTTCCTGGCATGACATGAAGGAGTGGCAGGACGGTAATGAGATTGCGTCTTGCTTATTCCGCGTCCTAAATATGGGCATTGCAGAAAAAATGGTGATGTGACCATGTGGTCATGATGTTACTTTCTCCGACTTGATGGTATCATAGTCGGAGAAATTTAAACTTACGCTTTCATGGTTTATTTTCAATTAAAATCATATTTTAAATGTACATCTGACGTTTAAAACGTCAAAATTATGAGAGATGGAAAAATTATACTTCAAATTTAAAAACTCAGTTTACTCAAAAACCAAAGAGATTTCGAAAAAAACTTATTCCTTATAAGTTGTTCATTTTGATAATCTCTACAATTATTAGAGTGCATTATGTTCGTCCTATCTGTATTTTGGATTGTGATAGATCAAAATTTTGCAACTTAACAGTTTTTACGGTGTCACTAGCAAGTTTACTTATTAAAAGATCGAAGTGGGTGCGGTTTAGCCGATGAAATGACTGATCCTCAAAACGCGGGTGATAGTAGTTAAAAGCTGGGGTTACTAGGTATATCAAGAAGACATGTTCCCAAGTAAGAGTGGAAATGTTAGGTCAAAACGGCAAGCGCTAACGGTCGGATAATTTTTACTTTGAGGAATCTTCTACAGACAGGGAGTAGTGTCGGATTTGTGCTGATGTGCCTACCGACTAGACCACACTCTTAATCCACTCACATATCAATAGATTCATTATGATGTTCTGATTCTCTAAGTTTGCATGTCGCCGTTGCTAGTGACTGTCTGTCCAAGCCTGGGATCACCGTCGCTGGTACTGTTGCTGTGGTTTGTATGTTAGTGTACCATTAGAAATCCTGCTTAAAGTGGTTTCGGCCAGTAGTGAAATGTAATCCCAGATCGCTCTGGATCCGTTGAGGGCTTGTAGCATGTCTCCGATTATTTCGTCAATACGTTTGTAGATGAAGGTCGTGTTTCTCGGCTTGCTCTGGCCGGGGCTTGTGAAATCTCTGCTGTGGTGGCGTATCCGACCGGACGCGTGGTGTTACTCCTGGCTGCTCAGGTGATGAAAACCAGGCATCCACAGAAACTCGCTGAATGGGATGCCTTGCAAGTATTGCAACTTCCTCTGGTCGATCGTAATCTTTGTCGTGTATAGACCGTAGTACTTCACGAATACGTGTGGCATGCTGCAGATACGCTCAGAATGATCCCGCTGCTGGCATCGGTGGCATCCGGAGGTTATTCATGATTTTCTTCTGCTCGAAAATCTCGAACGCATTATCTCATTTGTACTGAATACTTGTGCTACTTTCTTGATGGAACCATATTTTCAAATTGGGTAAAGTAAAACGCTTGTTTTGTTCCATAATTTTATTTTCAGTTGCCTGACACGTGTTTCGGTCATTTGACCCTAACCGATCGAAACACGTGTCAGGCAACTGAAAATAAAATTATGGAACAAAACAAGCGTTTACTTTACCCAATTATCTCATTTGGTTGATGATGGTTTTCGCAGCACTTAGACTATTCGTTGGTCCTTTGTGCCACCTCCTGAGCCCTACTCCTCAAGCCAACCTAAACTTCTTGTGAAGTCAAGTAGTTAGCCGTGTGGAGTGTTGCCCAGTTGTGACCAATATGGCCACTCCTCTCCGAATACGGACCACCTGAGTTGTTTAAGTGACTCGCATTCACACAGGATGTGTCTTATCGTCTCCTCTTCTTGCTCGCATTTCCGGCATAGGAGATCTTTTGCCACCCCTATGTTATGGAGGTGCTTGTTTAGTTTGCAGTGCCCAGTAAGGGTACCGATTAGCAGCCGCAAACTGCTTCTTGGTAATTCAATGTATTTCCTGCTCAGCTTCGGTGTTGGTGAGTGGATGAATTTTTTGGCGACCACATACTTGTCAGTTTGTAGCCATTCCTTTTTGTGTTCTTCAAGGGAGTTTCCTTTAAGTATCTGGGAGATAGTGAGTGGTGCCAGTGGCAAAGCCTTAGAGCCTTCCCTTTTCAGGGAAGCCCTATCGGCCCAGTCGTTCCCTTCATTATTTGAATGTCCCTTAATCCAGGATATTGTGACTCAGTTGGTTGCGGCAAGTTTGTCTAGAGCTTGCTTGCACTCCAGTATTATGCTCTGGCCACCCTTGGTCTCGATAGCGCAGCTATGCTTCGTTTGCTGTCAGAGAGGAACAAAATGGATTTGTTTGAGACTACCAGTCCCGATAGTTTCCGAGTACCTTCAAGTATCCTGAAAAGTTCCGTTTGAATAATCTTCACATTCTTACCTAGGGGGATGCTGAGTCTGAGGTCAAGTTCCTGGCAGTAAATGCCTGCCCCTGCGCTTTCGCGATTCCCAGCCCCATCGGTATAAACGGTGATTACTGGTTTATCATCAATCAGGTGTCTCGGTGGGACACAGTCGAGGGATTCTTTGAGTTCAGCAATGGTTGATCCCGTTGATCTCATTTGGTTAGTTGCACACCTACATGATATTGTGCGTACGCTCTCGGCCAGTTGGTACGTAAAGTACTTTATCCTCTCCATATTGCCATCTTTCTGAGATCGCCCGGAGATTGGATGTATGCGGATTTTATCGGCAGTGTGTTTGCCGTAAAGGAACTTTATAAGATTTATCTCGATCATCTTGCTCACTGTGGGCCTGTGCCATTTTTATCGACGTAGACAGGTGTGGAGTGACGAGGTCTGTTCGACAGCTAAGGGAGGAGGAGGCGGACAGATGAGGCGGCTCTGTAAAATAATCGCCAGGAAGCTGGAGGTGGTGGGACCTAAAATAGGGTCATTGATACCAGGGAGGTGGTCAGAACAGGATACCCAAGAGGGTATAGGACAGTTTGCCTGATTGACGGGGAAGGCAAAATCCTCGAGCAACTGCTAACAGAAGGGACCAACGCCATCATCGTGAAAACGGGAGGGCTCTCTGTTGTGTTCCCTTCCGACAACGTCATTTCTTTCTTAACAAATAATAAATAATACTTCCAGTTTATTTCAACTTAATGTGCATTTATTGCTGTTTAAAATACAACTGCCTTCTATGAAGGCAATCTCGCCCGCAGAGTGGAACGCAAACTTAACAAAAGCCTGACACCTTTTTTGTCGGTATCAGAATATAAATAGAACATTGACATTGAACAAAATATAAAAATACATTTAGTCCATTAATATATTATACTCCGGCCGCCAACGTGGCGTTTGGGGGGAGAAGATCGGTGGTGAACGCGCTCCTGGTAGTGCAAAGGATAAAAAACGTGGCCAATAGTGGACTGTGGAGACGAAGGCAGCACTGAATTGTCATAGCGCGAAATATGCGTAATAATTGCATTTAACTACCCTCTCATGGACGGAGATTCTAAAGGTACTGATAGGCGGTAGATGCCACCATACTTGCTCCGAATCTTTCGCAGCTATCTGGAATATAGGGTGCTGCTGTATGACGGAGACGGGAAAGTCCAAAAAGAGAGGATGCCATGGGCTGCCACTTCCAGATGGTGCAATCAGAGGACGACAAACTAATCGTTATCAGCACAAGGAATATAGACGAGATGATGGTTGTGACATAACTGGCAGTGGACGCATGAATGAGGTTGCGGATCAGCCTGGATATCCAGGAGACCTGTGGTGAAGATCGCCCTACTGGGGACGGATATTGCGATCCGAAGGACGATGAAATACCTAGGGATTGTATTATAGGTAAATCCTCTATGCAGCTCCCAGGTAACTGAAGCGGCAGCAGGGGCAGCCCGAGCAGCAAGAGCGGTCGTAAGTCTAATATTAAATGTAGGAGGGCGGTTAGAGCACACTGAGTGTGGCAGCACCAACGTTGCTCTACGCACGAAGAGGGACCTACAGAGACTGTGGCACTAAGGACTATCTGCAACTACCGGACATCATTCAGGCTTCAACAGCACACCCCGATATCATTATGGAGGGTTCAGACAACGGACCATATCCACTAAGGCCGCGAGGTTCAAGAAATCCAAATTTGGGATAGGCTTCTTACAAGAGCCCTGGATTAACAACGGGCAGGTAAGGGGTCTACCTAAAGAAAGTTGCAGGTTAGTATACAAAGCAGACTGCACTAAACCAAGAGCAGTCCTCATGCTCAGAAAGGACATCAATTTTACTTACATTCCAGAATTCACCACAGGGGACCTCGCGGCAGTGCTGGTAGAGGTCCCCACGAAGAAAGGAAAAAGGCACATAGTTATGGCCTCGGCCTACTTTCCGGGTGACAAGGATACACCGCCACCAGAGGAGGTAAGAAGACTTGTGGAATGGTGTAGAAAAGGCAACAAACACCTACTCCTGTGCTGTGATGCCAACGCACATAACATCCTGTGGGGCAGCACGGACACCAATAGTAGAGGTAAGGATCTACTTGAATTTATTATCTCTAACAATCTAGACATTGTTAATAGAGGTAGCGAGCCTACCTTTGTGAATGCAATCAGACAGGAGGTACTAGATATCACCCTGGCTGATGCCTTCACAACAAGTACAATTAAAAATTGGCGAGTTCTAGCAGAACCCTCTTTATCAGACCATCAGCAGATTGGGTTTGATATTGAGGTCACTAAGGAAGCTGTTTTAGAGTGCAGGAATCCAAGGAACACAGACTGGGGCCTCTACAGAGAGTGCCTAGGTCTGGGAACCGAAGATCTATGCCTCGACATCCAAACTACAGGGGAGCTAGAAATAGCTGCGGCTCTCCTTAAAAATTGCATCTTAAAGGCATACGAATCCAGCTGTCCACATAAGAGGAGATCTCATTCCAGAGATGTGCCCTAGTGGAATAAGGATTTAGACCGCCTGAAGACGCAATTCAGAAAAACCTTCAATAATGCAAAGAAGACGGGCAACTGGGATGCCTACAAACAGGCACTATCAGAATACAACAAGGAGCTGAGCAAGTCGAAAAGGAAAACTTGGAGAGCTTTCTGTGAGGGAGTGAACGACACAGCCCCGACA
Organism: Ocypus olens; assembly: GCA_910593695.2. Classification (NCBI taxonomy): domain Eukaryota; kingdom Metazoa; phylum Arthropoda; class Insecta; order Coleoptera; family Staphylinidae; genus Ocypus; species Ocypus olens. The sequence goes on from OU343055.1 coordinate 46,456,912, forward strand.
GCAAGACTCCAAAAGGTCCTATCGAAAGACCACTCCAATGGCATTGGTTTAATTAAAAAACCTGATGGGAGTCATGCAGAGAGCCTCAAAGAAAGTCTTAGTGTGCTCCTGAAGACACACTTTCCGGGCTTAACATCTGCGGACTCACTCGCAACAACTGCTCAATCTACGGAAGGAAGCACATTCCTACCAACCAGAGAGAGCAAAAGAAAGGCTGGTAAACTAATTACTAGAGGAAAAATTGAATGGGCAGTCAAAAGCTTCAAACCCTTCAAAACACCAGGGCCAGATGGCATATTTCCTGCATTGCTGCAATATGGGCTAGACATACTAGCCCCATACCTGCAAGCAATATACAAAGCCAGCTTCACGCTGGTCTATATACCAATGGAATGGAAGGAGGCCAGGGCGATTTTCATCCCCAAAGCGGGCCGTAGGCCACCTGATGAGGCTAAGTCCTACCGCCCAATCAGCCTTACCTCTTTCCTCCTCAAAATTATGGAGAAAATCGTGGACAACGACATTAGGTGCAGCGCCCTAAAAGCGAACCCGCTACATAGGCAACAATTTGCCTATCAACCTGGAAAATCTACTGTAGATGCCTTGCACAGCCTTACAATAGGCATAGAGGCATCACTTCAATACAAGGAAATTGCACTAGGTATTTTCGTGGATATTGAAGGGGCGTGTGTCAATACGACCTTCAAAACCATGGAAAAGGGAGCCATCAGGAAGGGCATTGATATACCCACTATCAGATGGATAAAAGCTGTACTTGAAAACCGCAAAATCACGGCAGGTATGGGGAGTGAGTCTGAAACGGTAACCACGGCGAAAGGGTGCCCGCAAGGCGGGGTTCTATCACCCTTGCTCTGGTGCATCGTGGTGGATGAGCTCCTCACGACCTTGGCAGATAAGGGCTACAGTACGCAAGGCTACGCCGACGACATTGCGGTTGTCATAAGGGGTAAATACGATAGCATCGTATCGTCCCTAGCCCAAGAGGCCCTAAACACCATATCAAAATGGTGTCTGAGGAAGGGTTTCAATGTCAACCCGGACAAAACTGTGATTGTACCTTTTACTAATCGCAGGAAACTCTCAATCAAAGCTCCCAAAGTAAAAGGACAAGAAATTGCGCTTTCCGACCAAGTGAAATATTTAGGCTTAGTGCTTGATAGGAGGCTTAACTGGAACGCTCATCTGGAAAAAAACGATCAGCAAAGCAACGGCGGCACTCTGGATAGGCCGCCGGCTCTTTGGCAGATCATGGGGGCTGAAACCTAAAATGATACACTGGTTGTACATCATGGTGGTCAGACCCATCATCACATAGGGCTCACTAATATGATGGACCAAAATAAAACAAGTAACGGCACAAAAGAAGCTCCAAGCTCTTCAAAGACTGGCCTGTCTTGGCATCACGGGAGCTGCACATAGCACTCCCTCTGCAGCAATGGAAGCTTTACTAGACCTACTTCCTTTGCACGAACAAATCAGAAAGGAAGGTCTAATGAGTGCACTGAGACTAAACTGGACCAGTACAGGCCACAGAACCGGGCACTCAGAAATTCTGGACCTCGTCACAACCGAGTTCTTACAAACACCATCGGATATAATGCCGATCAATTATGACTTCGAATCAAGATTTGATGTGACTATTGATAGTCGCCAAAACAGTCTGAAACGAGTCACAGAACTAAAACACAACTCTGTACTCTGGTACACAGATGCATCCAAGACAGAGGTGGGCACCGGCATAGGCATATATGGGCCTAAGCATAAGTAATCAGTTCCCCTCGGACATGGCCCTTCTGTCTTACAGGCTGAAATAATAGCCTTAGAAAGATGTGCTCAGGTGTGCACAAAAAAAGGGCTAAAAGGGGCACGCATATATCTAATCACGGATAGCCAGGCTGCCCTAAAGAGCCTTAAAGCGTACAGCTTTAACTCCAAGACTACTTGGAACTGTAAACAGGCTCTGAACCAACTGGCAAAGGGCAACAAGCTCACCCTAATGTGGGTACCCGGCCACGCAAGCCTAAAAGGCAATGAGCATGCCGATATACTTGCTAAGGAAGAAGCCTCAACTACCATCATAGGACCAAAACCGACCTGCGGGCTACCGAAAGCACATAAAAAAGGTGTGATCCAAGAATGGGAAAAAAAGTGCAAAACAGACTATTCGAGAAATGCACCAGGTCAAAGGCAATCCAAAATGTTTATTGACTTCTCGCCAAATAGAGCCAAACAGCTCTTACGCCTCACTAAAACCGAGATCAGACTAATCACCGGTCTCCTCACAGTACACTGCCCAGTGAAGTACCATCTTCTCAATATGGGCAAAGTGGATAACACCACATGCAGATTATGTAAATCGGCAGAAGAAACGGCCGAACACATATTATGCGAGTGTGTAGCTCTAGCTACCACTAGGCAGGCCCTAACCGGAAGTATGGCGGTAACGCCAGAACGGATCAGGGCATTACCTCCCAGAAAATTAATTGACCTTGTCAGGGAAGTTGAATTTCTGGGAATCAAATAGCAGTAGGGTACTAGTACAAAAGATCTAAATAGGTCGCAGTGCTGTAAGGCTCACCACAGCCAATCGACCCCGTCTAATCTAATCTAATCTAAGGCCGCGAAGGTTCTGGCTTCAACAGCACCCCCCCGACATCATTATGGAGGGATGATCAAGCCATCGGTCATCCCTCCATAATGATGTCGGGGGTGCTGTTAAAGCCAGAACCTTTGCGAACTTATTTTCTGCGGCTAAAGTTGCTTATAAACTGAGCCTTGCAGACTGGAGCTGCTGAGTGATAATGGCAGGGAGTTCGACAACAAACAGACCAGGATCAGTAAACACAAGAAAGGTATTGTTCAACGTTTTATAATGTCCTACACTCCGGAAAAAAACGGGTCCAGTGAGAGGGAAAATCGTACGGTGGTGGAAATTGCTAAAGCAATGATGCACGCGCATGGAAACATTCCTCAGGCACTTTGGGCTGAGATGATACGAACAGGTACCTACATCATTAACAGGACAAATAATAGGAATATCACCTTTCGAATTGTGTTATGGAAGGAAACCATGTTTGAAACATCCACGGACGTCATCTTCGAAGAAAAATTGTTGGAAAAGTGGGTTATTATACCACCAGGAAGCAACAAAGCTGAAGAGATGAAGTCTACTGACCTGAACGACAACAAATCTCGGGAACCCGAATTCTGGGAACTCGATGACAGTGACAGTGATTGGAAAATTTTAGAAATGCCGGAAGCCAATGAAGAAGAGCTGGTGAGACTACGCAACCGAGTAGATCTTACAGCTCCACAGAAATTCCAGGATTATGTGATGCTCACATGACGACCTTCAAGGAACCCGACACCTAGGTAAAAACAAACACCGATGGATCGATTGAGAATTCAAGGCCAGGTTGGTGATCAAAAATGTGGTTTATAATCAAACCATCAGTTCAGTGGCAAGAACATCGACTATTCGAACGCTTCTCAGTGTTGATCTAAATTCTAAAACAATACTTTTCGCGATTTTTTTTATGCAAGTTCATCAATTACATTTGAAATATCTAAAGTTTCACCGATCTCATTTTCAATAGAAATTATAGATGAATTATCAAATCGCTCTTTTGATATAGTTGACCGTAAATAACTCTGCCCAACAGACGTTTTGGTACCTGTGTTTTTCAAACTGTTTCTAGGTAATTTTAGGGCGAGGAATCCAAAATAACCGTCAGATTTGGTCTACCAGATCTAGTTTTTGAGATACGCCATATTGGAATATTTTATAAAAGTCATCATATTTTTTGACTTACGTACATTTCTCTTTATTAATTATTTGTTAACTACCAGTTAAGAAAAACAAAATACTACAAAGTGAGGTATTATTTCACAAAGAAGATTTCTCCGAATGACGGAAGAAATTACTCTTTTTGGTTAAAAGAATGCCCGTAACATTTTTTTGACTCTTGATTGTGAAAGTAATTGTATTAGTGATGAGAATATGAATTTTGATTTAGTTATGACTGATTGCAAACTTTGTCAAAAATTGAGATTTATATAGTGAGGTGTGGATTTCTGCTTACGGAGAAATATTTTTTTCTGGGTTGAAGGGGTGTCCGTATCGTTTTTTCTTTACTTGATTATTAGAGTATTTGTATTAGTGATAAGAACAAGAATTCTTATTTGGTTATGGCCTATTGCAAACTTTGTCAAAAATTGAGATTTATATTATTAAAAAAATACTTTTTTGAAAGGAGTGACAAAATATAAAGGGTTATCAGAAATAAATTAAATAGCCTGTATTTCAAAAACTAGAGCTGATACGAAAAAAAAGGTTGTTTTGGAATCATTTCGTCAAAAATATCCAAAATCAGTTCTTACTTTGCCGACACCAAACCAAAAATTTTATTTTGTTGGGCTGCGTAATTTTTAATTAATTTTAATTTAAATACATTCGCCAGAAGCCACAGTTACCGCTATTGTTTAAACTTTTCTTAGACTAATACTGAAATTTGGAAAAGAAGGAACTAAGTCCTGACTTATTAAATAATTTAAAATTTAATTGGGAATGATTAGAAAATCACAATTCTTTTAGGAGTTCAATTCCATCTAAATCTCTTGTCAATTTTTCATTTCGGTTACCTGTACTTTAATATCCAAATCCATACAATATTTTCTTAGATATTTAAACAAGGAGCAGCAATTTTCTAACGGTTCAGAACGTTCGAATATCAAATTAGTAGCCATATCCAAAATTTCAAAATAAAAGTCAATTCTAAATTTTTCCCTGGGATCCAAAACATTTTCATCGCATGACTCATAATTGGACATCCGCGTTTTTTTATACGAACTTCCGCTTCTTTGCCAAAATCATTACCCGGTTAGAAATCGGATACACTACAGGCAAGGGTCCAGGAGACCGGCCGCTATTTCGGCGACTAAATTTTACAGATTTCGGACACCGCGGACCCTCTATAGGTGGTACACGGGCTTCGCCGGTTTGCCGCCCCCCCTAACCGCCGCCCATGTACCATGCACGCTCTAGCCCCCCGGTAGGATCGGCACTGTCTGCAGGGTAACGACCAGTGGCGGCTCGCGGGGTAACTCATGGTACGGTCGAGGTAGCAAAGGTGGTAGTATAAATAATAGGTGCAGTCACGCCGCCAGCCGTCTCTGCAACCGACCCTACCTATCTGTACTGCCACATCAGCTACCTCGGCCGTACCATGAGGCACCCCGCGAGCCGTCACAGGTACAGACCCATGGTATTTCTAACCAAATATCCAATATTTATTTGTGAAAACAAATTCATCCACCATACTTGGAGATTATTTTTCAAATATCTAAAATTTCTAAAATTTTAAAATAATTTTGGAACTTTGGAGATGTTTGGAGATCGATTAGATCATAATTTAATAATTCAAGAAAGGAATGTGTCTAACCGAAATGAATGAATTGACGTAGTTTCTAGTATGAAATAATCCCGACGAACAAATGTTTATCACGGCTGCGATATTAATAGAGCCGCGACCTTGAGGAATAACATACGTTTTCCTCGCAAACGCGGATGTTACTCATAAATATTTGTCATAATTTCGCTCGTATCGCTCTCAAGCTTAAGATAAGACTTTTCTCCCGATTCGCGAAAATCGTAGAGGTCACCCAAAATGTTTCTGACGCAATCAACAATGTAATCGTCTCGTATATATGCATACATAGAAAATACACGTAGCGCAGTGTATTGGCATATTTTTCGAGTTATTTTTAATGATGCAATTAATTTAGTAAGAGCACAATGTTTCTCAAACGTATTCATTCACTTACATTACCAAAAATCGATATAGAATGCCTAAATGACTTGTAAAGCATAAGTTTTTTCGAAATCCCATTATTTTTGGAAAAAACGGGAGAGTTTTGAAATTTCGATTGAGTTAAGAAGCGATATATATTCTGAGAAAATTTGGTAAGTTGCAAGACTGTGGCACTGTTTTTAATTTTTTTAAATCATCGAATTGTAGTGAGCAACATTGCACTGGATGTATTCCCGTGTGATTATTTTGAAATCTAATGAAAGGCAGTTTCGATTGATTTATAAAAAAAGCAGAATCTGGTTTTAGTAAATTTGAAAACTTTAAAAACTGCGATTGTTTTTATTTTTTTAAACCTTCAGAAAGGAGTCAACTACCACATAGCTACAAGCTGTGCTGTGTTGTCTTGTGATTATCCCAAACTATGGTGAAGGGATGTTTTTAGATTTTGATTAAACTACGAAGCAAAATCTATTTTGAGTATTTTGGAAAGTTCCAAATTAGTGGCGATTGTTTTTATATTTTTAGAAACGATTAGACAGTGGGCAACTTCAACATGACTACAAGCTGCGTTTTTGTGTGATTATCTAGAAATCTAGCAATGGAGTGTTTTGAAATTTTGATTGCGTTATGAAGCTGAATATATTCTGGACATATTTGGAAAGTTTTAAAACTGTTGCGTTTGTTTTTATATTTTTTTAAACCTACAAAACGGGGACTACTTCTACATAGCTACAAGCTGTGTTTTCTTGTGATTATCTCCAACTTTAGGGTGTTTTCAGATTTCGATTTTAATATAAAGCAAAATTTATTTTGAGTAATTTTGGAAAATTTTAATTTGGTGGCGACTGTTTTTATATTTTTTCAAACCATTAGACCGGCGGATCCCAACCTGGGGGTAATTGCCCCCTGAGGGGCAAAATGGGATTTTCTGAGGGGTAAAGAAGACTAGCATTGATCATCAGTCACAAAACCAAATTTATTAACGACGCCGCTAAAGCCTCTCCATACTTTGACAGGCGTTCGAACGAGGTGGTTTGAAATTTGCGCCGCACAGTTGATTGGCGACTTTAAAAAATACAAAAACAATTGCCATCGGCTTGAAATTTTTCAAAATTACTCCAAATTAATTCGGGATATTAATTCTGTGAAAAACTCTATACATCACATCACTAGATTTTGTAACAATTTCATGTGATTAGAGCGTGGATTTGTATAAAAATTTCAATAATTTTGGCTGACTCAAAATAAATCCCTCTTCAATATCCAGCAAAAATTAGCAAACATTACTTCGTTAGATTTCCAAATAAACACTAGAAAAGACAACTGATTTCAATTTTGAAGATCGCGTTTTCCCGAGCGCCCAAAAAAAATATAACAACAATCGCCACAAGCGTAAAAATTTCCAAAATTACTCAAAATAGACCCCTCTTCAATATCCAGCAAAAATTATCAAACATTATTTCGTTAGATTTCCAAATAATCACACGAAAAGACAACTGATTGCAATTTTGAAGATCGCGTTTTCCCGAGCGCCCAAAAAAAATATAAAAACAATCGCCACAAGCGTGAAAATTTCCAAAATTACTCAAAATAGATCCCTCTTCAATATCCAGCAAAAATGAGCAAACATTACTTTGTTAGATTTCCAAATAAACACACGAAAAGACAACTGATTGTAATTTTGAAGATCGCGTTTTCCCGAGCGCCCAAAAAAAATATAAAAACAATTGCCACAAGCGTGAAAATTTCCAAAATTACTCAAAATAGATCCCTCTTCAATAACCAGCAAAAGTTAGCAAACATTACTTCGTTAGATTTCCAAATAAATAAACGAAAAGACAACTGATTGCAATTTTGAAGACTTCAAAAAAATACAAAAACAATTACCATCGACTTGAAATTTTCCAAAATTACTGTGAAAAACTCCATACATCACATCACTAGATTTTGTAACAATTGCATGTCATTGGAGCGTGGATTTGTGAAAAATTTCAATAATTTCGGCGACTTGAAAAAAATACAAAAACAATTGCCATCGACTTGAAATTTTTCAAAATGACTCTAAATTTACTCGAAATATTGATTCTGTGAAAAACTCTATACATCACATCACTAGATTTTGTAACAATTGCATGTGATTAGAGCGTGGATTTGTGAAAAATTTCAATAATATCGGCGACTTGAAAAAAATACAAAAACAATTTCTATCGACTTGAAATTTTCCAAAATTACTCCAAATTTATTCAAGATATTGATTCTACGAAAAACTCTATACATCACATCACTAGATTTTGTAACAATTGCATGTCATTGGAGCGTGGATTTGTGAAAAATTTCAATAATTTCGGCGACTAGAAAAAAATACAAAAACAATTGCCATCGACTTGAAATTTTCCCAAAATTACTCCAAATTCATTCGAGATATTGATTCTGTGAAAAACTCCATACATCACATGACTAAATTTTGTAACAATTCCATGTGATTAGACCGTGGATTTGTATAAAAATTTCAATAATTTTGGCGACTTAAAAAAATACAAAAACAATTGCCTTCGACTTGAAATTTTCTAAAATGACTCCAAATTCATTCGAGATACTGATTCTGTGAAAAACTCCATACATCACATCACTAGATTTTGTAACAATTTCATGTGATTAGAGCGTGGATTTGTGACAAATTTCAATAATTTCGGCGACCAGATAAAAATACAAAAACAATTGCCATCGACTTGAAATTTTCCAAAATTACTCCAAATTAATTCAAGATATTGATTCTGTGAAAAACTCCATACATCACACCACTAGATTTTGTAACAATTGCATGTGATTAGAGCGAGGAACTGTGAAAAATTTCAATAAACCCGGCGACTTGAAAAAAATACAAAAACAATTGCCATCGGCTTGAATTTCCCAAAATTACTCTAAATTTACTCGAGATATTGATTCTGTAAAAAACTCCATACATCATATCACTAGATTTTGTAACAATTCCATGTGATTAGAGCGTGGATTTGTGAAAAATTTCAATAATTTCGGCGACCAGAAAAAAATACAAAAACAATTGCCATCGACTTGAAATTTTCCAAAATGACTCTAAATTTACTCGAGATATTGATTCTGTAAAAAACTCCATACATCACATCACTAGATTTTGTAACAATTGCATGTCATTGGAGCGTGTATTTGTGAAAAATTTCAATAATTTCGGCGACTAGAAAAAAATACAAAAACAATTGCCATCGACTTGAAATTTTCCAAAATTACTCCAAATTAATTCAAGATATTGATTCTGTGAAAAACTCCATACATCACATCACTAGATTTTGTAACAATTGCATGTCATTGGAGCGTGGATTTGTGAAAAATTTCAATAATTTCGGCGAGTAGAGAAAAATACAAAAACAATTGCCATCGACTTGAAATTTTTCAAAATTATTCCAAATTCATTCGAGATATTGATTCTGTGAAAAACTCCATACATCACATCACTAGATTTTGTAACAATTGCATGTCATTGGAGCGTGGATTTGTGGAAAATTTCAATAATTTCGGCGACTTGAAAAAAATTCAAAAACAATTGCCATCGACTTGAAATTTTCCAAAATTACTCCAAATTCAATCGAGATATTGATTCTGTGAAAAACTCCATACATCACATCACTAGATTTTGTAACAATTGCATGTCATTGGAGCGTGGATTTGTGAAAAATTTCAATAATTTCGGCGACTAGAAAAAAATTCAAAAACAATTGCCATCGACTTGAAATTTTCCAAAATTACTCCAAATTAATTCGAAATATTGATTCTGTGAAAAACTCCATACATCACATCACTAGGTTTTGTAACAATTTCATGTGATTAGAGCGTGGATTTGTGAAAAATTTCAATAATTTCGGCGACTTGAAAAAATACAAAAACAATTGCCATCGACTTGAAATTTTCCAAAATGACTCTAAATTTACTCGAGATATTGATTCTGTGAAAAACCCCATACATCACATCACTAGATTTTGTAACAATTTCATGTGATTAGAGCGTGGATTTGTGGAAAATTTCAATAATTTCGGCGACTAGAAAAAAATTCAAAAACAATTTCCATCGACTTGAAATTTTCCAAAATTACTCCAAATTCATTCGAGATATTGATTCTGTGAAAAACTCCATACATCACATCACTAGATTTTGTAACAATTGCATGTCATTGGAGCGTGGATTTGTGAAAAATTTCAATAATTTCGGCGACTAGAAAAAAATACAAAAACAATTGCCATCGACTTGAAATTTTCTAATATTACTCCAAATTCATTCGAAATATTGATTCTGTAAAAATCTGCATACATCACATCACTAGGTTTACCAAAAGCTTTTCAGTTCTTCAGATTATCAAATAAGACGGATGTTCAAAGTTTCATATCAATTGCTTTATTAGTTTTTGAGATACAGCGCGCACAGACAGACACACATACACACACAGACACAATTTTTTTTCCAGAAATTCTTGAAATGGCATCTAGGGACCCCAAAATGGATATTTCCGTAAAAAAATTTTTGAAAAAAAAATCACGATCACAATACTTTCTCGTACTTCGTAACGGAGAAAGTAATAAACCATGAAAACGTAAATATAAAAGTCGGAGAAGGTAACATAATGGCCACATCACCATTTTTTTTCAAACCATTAGAAACTGAGCAACTTCAGCATGATTACAAGCGGCGTTTTTGTGTGATTATCTGGAAATCTAGTAATGGGGTGTTTTGTAATTTTTATTGAATTATGATGCTGAATACATTCTGGATATATCAAAAAAAGTTGTTTATAAAACGCTTTTTTATGTTACGAATTTTATTGAATAAAAAAATCGCATTTTTAAAGTTTAAATAATAATTTGTTATTTAAAAATTCAATGTGAAGTTGTTGACATTTAATTAGAAGACATTTTTCAAATGCCAAGCCCGGGATACAAAAAACATTGTTGAAAATACCGTTCAGCATTTGTTGTTTGTGAAATGAAAGCTGCCAAATTATGTGACTTCCTGCCCTAAGGTCCTCGCTGGTGCAGGTTCGAGTCCGTTCCCGGTGGCCATTTTTTTAAACGAAGAATGACAGCGTAGGTCTATGGATGTTTCGTGATTTTAATGGACTATTAATATATCGGTTGTGGCAGAATGCCCAAGTTGTATACAAATTTCACCCGCACCTTCATAACCCAAGTTCCTGACAACAATCCTTCCCTAAGAAAAATGCACTACGCTATTAAATTACTCGAAGGAGCCATAAATGTACTTTTTCGATGCTTTAATGGCTTAAGAAAACGCATCAATCAAGATTTATAGGAAAACAACTTAATTCTGTATTTTCTTCTATCCTAAAAAAATATATAAATTGTTATTTCTGAATACCTACCAATCGAACTATTTTATAAGGTCGAATTTAAATTTATAAGAGACAAAAAAAGTCGCACATATTAATTACGACAAAGTCGCCTCGTGTACATGTGTACGTACGAACAGCGAAAAAATAACGATCCATAAGCTGCAACATGTTTGCATGTTCAAGGTAAATGATTAGCAAATTGATTGCCAATGTCAGTGCGATTATTAGACCCGTGTGGCAAGTGGCAAGGTCACGCGCGCTCAGTGTTACGTCGGGACGCTGCGCGCTTGACGTCACGGGGTGGAGACCGTCGCCATGGCGACCGGCCGTCGATCCGCTGACGTATCTCCGACACGTTTAAACTTGAACTTCACCCCAACGAAGACCCCTCTCACTAGACAACTGCAGACATTGAAATGAAAACAACACATTCCACCCGGCGTTCTGGGTATTGCGATTATTTCGAATATTCACCGCCGAAACACGTGCCATGTAATTTTTTTTTATTGCGTCGTTTGGTAGTGATTCGTTTTCAGGTTTTACGCATTTAATGACAAAAAAGTCATGGTGATTTTTTTTTTAATTTTTTGACCCTGTGAAATTCTATACTTACAATCGTCATTTTTTTCAACAACATCTGTTATCTTATTTCCTTTTTGTTCAAGTATCATTTTGATAGTAGGTTTTTATTCATGTTATTGGTAATAATAATGCATTACCGATAGGTTAATAGGGCATTAAATTTTAACCGAACTTTAAATATATTACAGTAAAAATATTTGAAATAATATGGAGATAAAAAATTAATTTACGACAGAGTTAAAAATAAAAAATAATTTCGGTAAGAAAGTTGAAAATATTAAAATAGCATCCATAAAGAAAATGTTTTATTTAAAAACTGAATCTATAAAAAAACTGTTGAATTAAAAAAAAAATTACAATCAAATGGAATCAAAAAATCTTGTATAAAAATACAGATCAAGTTGAATTCAAAAGAATTGTATCTTTGAAGAAACATCAGGGGTGTATTGGAGGGGGAACGGGGAGGAACGACTTTCCGGCACTTTTTTCAGAAACGGAACGCGTTTGTGTTTGTTAATATTTTGTATAGTAAGAATAAAAATAAATAAAAAGCTTACAAGGAAAACAATAGTTTGCTTAAAATAAGATGATCTCCGAAAAACTTTCAGCAAGCTGCTTGTGGAAAGTCGCGGACTATTTTTTTGCTCTCACCATGCGTTCCCTTACTTCTTATTTTACCAATACACCACTGAGAAACAGTGCCACAGTCTTGCAACTGAAAAAAAAACGTTTCCTACAAAAAGTTTGTATTTTTTCTCGTAGAATTGCAGGATCGTCCGCAATAAAAAATGGGGGGTTCCATTTGAAAAATCAAAGTTGACCTTCGTTTGACCTTGAAAATGGACCACAAGGTCATTTTCAAGGTCACCAGCAAATGCCCTTCTCCGAACCCTACAACTTTCGTCTGAAACATTTTTAGCCATGTTGCTCAGATTTCGAGATATTAGGGGTGGCAATTTAAAATGGGACACCCTGTATAAAGTGTATAAAAATACAGTTGAACCAAAAAAAAATCTACAAAACAAACTGTTCAATGAAATCATCCATAAATTAAGTTGTTTAAAAAAGTAAAAATAAAGTTGAATTTACAAAATTCATCAATCAGAAAAAATGGTAATGAAATGACGTACGTCCCAGTATTTATTGAATAAATAAATAAATACTGCGACGTACATCATTTCATTACCATTTACATATTACTCAGTAATCATGGATTACAACACCAACAATCAGAAAAAAGTTGAATTTTACAAAAAATCTTTTAGAGAAATACAGTTAAAGTAAAAACTAAATTCATAAAGGAAAATTGAATTAAAAAATCTTACCTATAAATAAACGGTTGTTTTAAAAAAAGAAATCTATAAATCAACAGATAAATTTAAAAAACATCATCTACAAAGATAAAGTGAAATTTTAGATTTTGTATCCAAAAGAAAAGCAGTTGCGTTTAAAAGAATTCAACTATAAATCGTTTCGATTTAAAAAAATCTTGTATAAAAATATAATTTGAATTAAAAAAATCAATCAATAAGAAAACAGTTGAATTTAGCAAAAAATTATTTATGAAATTAGTTGAATTCAAAAAATTCATTTATCATATAAAAACTGTTAAATTAATAAAAATAAATTAAAATTAAAATTAAATTTAATGTGAAAAAACTGAATAAAAAAAAAATCCATAAATTAAGTCGATTAAAAAAATAGAGTGGGATTTAAAAAAATACATTTTTAAGAGAATTGTATCGATTAAAAAATTGAATTTAATTGTTTTACTAGAAAAGAAGGTTTTTTTTTTTGGCTTTGGTTTATAGGCCATTCAGCCACCAACGGTTATAGTATTTGCAGGATAAAAGGGAGAAAAGAAGGTTCAATTAAAAGAAATTCGAATTTAAAAATCTAAAAATGTATAAAAATATGTACAAATGAATAAAAAATGGTGATGTGGCCATCATGTTACTTTCTTCGACGGTATCATCATTTATATTTACACTTTCATGGTTTATTTTCTATTTAAATCATATTTTAAATGTACATCGAGCGTTTTGCAGACTCGCATGAAACTGACGTATAAAACGGCAAAATTATAAAAGATGGAAAAATTATACTTTAAATTCAAAAACTAAAGAGATTTCGAAAAAAACTTATTCCTTATAAGTTGTTCATTTTGGCATTCTCTACAGTTATTATTAACATAAATTTGCTGTAACTATTATTGTTTCATAATTATAAACCAAAAATGAAAAAAAAAAATTTTTTCTCGAATAACAATGATTTTATAAAAAATGTTTTCAAACAAAATAATCTCATTTCTTTATTGTCTTCAATATTTGTTTAAATATTTTTGTGATATTTTTAATATTTAAGAAAATATTGGCAAAAAACAAAAAAACAGTTAAGGTAAACGCCCACTTCCGGTGTACGAAATTTTACCAAAAGCTTTTCAGTTCTTCGGCTTATCAAATAAGACGTATGTTCAAAGTTTCATATCAATTGCTCTTTTAGTTTTTTAGATACAGCGCGTTGGATTTAAAGAATTTTTTCTATGAAACAGTTTAATTAAGAAAAATTGCATCTGTAAAAATAGTCGAATCTAAAACAAAATCATATATAGAAAAACAGATGAATTGCAAAAAGTATATCTATTAAAAAACAATTGAATAAGAAAAAACATCTACAGAAACGTACTTGAATTAAAATATATACAAAAACAGTTGAATTGAAAAAATCATCTATAAAATTCAAAATAAGAAAAAAGTTGAGTTGTACAAAATTTCTTTTAAAGAAATACAGTTGAAATAAAAACTTAATTTATAAAGTAGAGTTGACTTAAAAAATTTTATGTATAAAAAAAACAGTTGAATTAAAAAAAAGGAATCTATAAATCAAGTTGCATTAAAGAACATCGTCTACAAAGATAAAGTAAAATTTTTAAGATTTTGCATATAAATAAATTAAACTACAAATCGTTTCAATTTAAAAAATGGTCATGTGGCCATCATGTTACTTTCTCCGATTTGATGGACCCACAGTTATTTATATTTACACTTTCATGGTTTATTTTTAATTTAAATCGTATTTTAAATGTACATAGAGCGTTGCGTAAACTCGGATGATACTGACGTTTAAAACGTCAAAATTATGAAAGATGAAAAAGACAAATTATATTTTAAATCCTAATAGTCAATTTACTCAAAAACCAAAGAGATTTCGAAAAAAAACTTATTCTTTATAAGTTGTTCCATAAAATTGCTGTAACTATTATCATTTTATAATTATAAACCAAAGAAAAAAATAATATTTTTTTTTCTCGAATGAACAATGATTTTATGAAAAATATTTTCAAGCAAAAGATGTTCATTTCTTCGATTTCTTCAATATTTGTTCAAATATTTTTGTGGTATTTTTCATATTTAAAAAAATATTGGAAAAAAACAAAAAACAGTACACTTCCGGTGTACGAAATTTTACCAAAAGCTTTTCAGTTCTTCGGATTATCGAGAAATTGTTGAAATGGCATCTAGAGACCCCAAAACGGATATTTCCGCAAAAAGAAATTGAAAAAATCACAATACTTTCTCATACTTCGTAACGGAGAAAGTAAAAATCTTGTATAAAAATTTAGTTGAATTAAAGAACAATCAATGAGAAAACGGTTGAATTTTACAAACTTCCATCTAGTGAAAAAATAATTGAATTAAAAAAATGATCAATGAAACATATCTAAAAAAAAAGAGTTGAATTTCAAAAACAACCGTCTATAAATCCACAATTAATTTAAAATGAAATTCGTGTATAAAAATACAGTTGAACTAACAAAAATTATTTTAAAACCAGTTGAATTAAAAAAAAATATCTATAAAAAAACTGTCAAATTAACAAAAATTAATTTAAATTAAAAAAATAATCCATAAATTAAGTTGATTAAAAAAGAAATCATGTGTAAAAAAGAGGGGAATTAAAAAAAGAATTTTATCGATAAAGGAATTAAATTCAATTTTTTTTATTACAAAATAAAGTTGAATGAAAAGAAATTCATCTATAAAATACCGTTTAATTAGAAAATCAATTTATAAATGTAAAGTTGAATTTAAAAAAAAATATCTACAAAGTTTAATTAAGAAAAATTGCATCTCTAAAAACGGTTTCAATAAAAAAAAATCTATAAAAATACAGTTGAATTTAAAACAAAATTATGTATAGAAAAACAGTTGAATTAAATAAAAGAATTTAAAGAAAAGAACTTGAATTAAAATATAAATAAAAAAACAGTTGAATTAAGAAAAATCAACGATGAAAAAATGTGGCCAAAATAACTCTACAATTTGGTATGAAAGGGTTTTTTTTCTAATATTTTGCAAGTTTAACGATTTTTCTTAATAACTAGTAGTTGTTTGAAAAAACTTATTCTTTATAAGTTGTTTATATTGATATTCTCTGCAATTTTTGTTTTTATAAATATCCTGTAACTATCATTTCACCAACTCTTCCATTTCTAATTCTTTCTTATAGAACAAAAAAAAAATATGAAATACATTTACTTACAAAAAAATGTGCAGTTCTTTGTTATATTTAACATTTAAACAAACATTTTTGTAATATTTTTCATATTAACACGTTCACTGCGGCTACGATTTTTGTGCGGTACGGGTCATATAAACCTCGTACATTTTATTTTGATAATTGTGTTACAGAAAATCGAATGGAGTTAATGGGTACCACAGATTAATATTAATCTGTGATTGGTACCAAACATTTTTTAATTCCATCAAAGTACGACGAAGTTACAACCTTTGATAGAATTATCAAATAAAGTTTAAAGATTAATTTGAATATTGCCGCGTACAGCGTACAGCGGCAAGTTCTTTAATCCGGCACTGACTAACCCACCTCTTTCTGGTGTTACTTATTGCTTAGTATTTTTTTTGTTAAACTGACAAGCATTTATAAGAGGCTTCTAAGAGAAGGATCTTGTATAAGCCTTAAAGCCAAAAGTATGTACCTACGGAATCGCACCTCAGAAGCTGGCACAGATTGCGTCATCAAAGCTTACGATGGTTGGCTGAGTGGAAGATTATTACGAAGAGTGGGCTTGGGATTTATTAATAAAAACTATGTGTATCTTATTCTATAAGGAACACACCGCAGAGGCCAGTCCGAAAAACAGCACACGGCAGATAACGGACTTGGAAGATCTGGAGTAAGTTTAGTCGGAACTTCTTCAACGTGAATCTGACACCACCCCCCATAGGATGTCTAGAAAATCCTCACTCACATAAACAAAAAAAAAAGATTAATAAATATGAAATATTAATGAAGCGGGCGTAACAATCATTAATCATGATCCAAAGCAGGGCTATCTATAGGGGGTGGTCACGCCTCAATCCGCTTATCAATAACTTTTTTGAGCCCCAGTACATTATAATTACTGCATCATTTTATAGGCCACCAGACTTATTAGCCCCAGACAGTACTCAGACGTGCATTAATCAAGATCACGTGGTCCTAAAATCGTTAATGCAAACCTAGATACAATTAATCAAGAGGCTTGTTTCTTTGTTTGTTGTTATAGTTTACTACAATTAACTGTGGCGGAATTTAAAATAAATTACTGGCTCCTGCGGTTTTTTTTTCGGCTCAGGCAAATGTTGGCGAGCAAGGGATGGAGTAGATTTCAATAGATAGCGGGGGTTATTGAAATGTAATAAAAGAGTAAGGGTGCATATTATTTTCATTTAAAAAAAAACCTCAAGTGTGCCATGATTTTTTACTTTAAAAAATTTAGGTTGGCACACATGTTAGGAATTGACATACAAAACGTCAGATCGTTCTAAAAGTCATAATTATTCCGTGGTTTATGGTTTACTACAACCAGCAAAAACGTTTCCAGTTAAAAGTTATTTCCGAAATGGGACAAATCCTTTCAGCCCTGGATTTTTAAATTTGAAAAAAAATACATTTTTGTTAATTATTATTGATGGGGAGCTTCTTAAGACCATAAATACCAAATTTGAACTGATTTGATTAATTAGTATAGGAATTAATTAGTGAGGCTTTGTTGAAGTGACATCTAGTGTTAAACAACAAAAATATGGATTGTCATAGTAAGTAGAGACATGTAAATGTTGCGGTGGCAATTGCCACCACCAGGGCCGAAAGGGCTAAAGTGTAAAGTGTATTCATTCGACGCACCTATGGCAGAGTTTCGGGAACGTTCTTATTATTTATGATGAATTTAAAAATACCTTATCACGATCTGTTGTATTATTTCGTGAAACGGGCAATATTCTCCGTAAACCAGGAAGTGGTAGACCAGTCAAACGTACTCAGAATGCTATTAACACAACCCAAGGAATTTTGGAAGCTGAACCTACGTCTTCTCTGCATCGTTTATCACAGCAAATTAATTTATCGGTAAGAAAATGCCGCAAGTAACATAACCTCAATATGTGTTACCAACTTAATTTTTTTTAAATAAAAAGTCATGGCACACTTGAGGTTTTTTTTTTAATGAACATACTTTATTTCAACTTACATTAGCCACACGCCGTCGTTTCGAACCTCTAGGTTGCGCAACTGATAATTAACTTGCATTCTAAGAAATATATTTTTGTTCGAGTTTCGAAAGATCCAGGTAACTTTATTTCCAGGAAGCTAAAGTTTATTTATCGAGGGGCGACTCTTACCGCCGCGTGACCTTTGATTTAGTTAAAAAGAACCGGAGACCGTTGCCTTGGCAACGTTCGCTGACGCAGCCCCATTATGTTTAAACTTGAACTTCACCCCCGAGAGGATTTCCAGACTCCAGACAATAAATAACAACACACAACCGATTTTACTTTCGCATCATTAACTTTATACATATTTTTATGATCAGTCGTGATCGATGTACGTACTCCTTTATGGCTTCGAGCGAATATTTTTCATCCACTAAAATCACATCTTTTAATGTCGTGACTGAATGGCATATGTCAAAGTTAATAAAAACGTATCAATGGTGTTGCTGTAAATAATATAAATTGCAAATCGCGAAGGAAGATTAAAAAGAATTTAAAGTGCAATGTTTTTGTGCGTTTAGATAATTTATCTATATTGTATGCAACCCACCTGTTGTATATGCACAATCTATAAATCTATTTGACCACTTTTTTTAACAGCTGGGACCGTATATCATCTTAAACGCGGCCAATGAGCGTAGACTAGCAACATCACATATCCTTACAGAAAATAATCCAGAGGCGTCACAGGAAACCTTGGAGGCCAATGTAAGTTATGCGCCTATCTAATGTTGCCTTCAATGAATTGACTGTAGCGCGGGCTGTGTGGCATGTTGCACCGTACTGTTGAAACCACAGCTCTTTCACATGAATGTCATTCAATTGGGGAACGTGAAAGTTGCTAATCATGAATCCATTTTGCTCTCCATTGACTGTAACGTTCTGGTCGGCATCAGTTTTAAAGAAATGTACACCAATGTTCTGACGGCTGTTTAGCGGAAGTAGAGATTGGTTATGGCAACTCACCTTTACCCCACCAATAGAATTCAATTCATTAAGAGAATGCTACGAAGTATTACTTTGTATAACTGAAAACAGTGCTACAAAGCGAGAGTTGTAATGTCAAAATAAAAGAAAGTATTTTTTTGTGTTTGCTTAAATATTAAAAACGATAATCCGCTTATTTAGAAGATTGCACACTTTATAGTTAGTTTTCCAATGTAGTCCACGAATTATACAAATATATCGTAAAAGAACACCCAAATCTAACTTGGAAACCTTTCATCTCATACGCGATGGACCAGTAGAATTGATGCTATAAAGCCATTTACCAGAAATGTTTTCAAATAGTAAGTTCAAAGCCATCATTTAAAAGTTGACTTACCATTGCATTATAATTTGTTTATTATAAAGGCTGCATGTGTATTGCGCAAGAATATTATTGAGCAGTCACAGTTCAAGTTCACTTTTTTGTAATGAAATTGTTTACAGGAACTTTGAAAGTCTTTAATTAATTTATGGAAGACGCAATTACATAATATTATTAGATGTTGTGGTCATTGTCGGGTTAAGCCTTTATCGGACCGAAAGACAAAATTGAAATTAAGGTCCCATTTATTTATTTAGTTATTTAATTAATCCCCAACAGAACAACTTTCCAGTAATAATAATAATAATAATATGTACACACATACAAGAGTAAACATATGTATGTCATAAAAATCTTAATAATATAATAATAACAATAATAAATTGTCTTTTGACAAAGAGAAAGGTACAAAAAAAATCATGAAAGAATATAGCAAGAGTAGGCGTAGTTTTTACTGCTCTTCCACTTAATCTACAAATTAATGAAACTAAAACTAAATTAAATTAAATGTACAGTAAGGTTAATATCACTTAAATTTTCGGATTTTCAATTAACAAAATTAAATAAAATCTTCGCAATTTAGTATCTTTATCTATATCTAAAGATCTCGTTGCGATACTTTCGTGCATTGTTAAGAAAATTCTTGAAAATATTTCATAGGCAAAGAAGATGCAATGTTGTTATTTGCTGTTGTTGTTATCTGAAACATATTGTGCGTGTTTCCAAATTTTGTTTTCTCCTCATTAAAATAAATTGTGCCAGCATATCGTCTAGTTCTTAAACATCAATGTCATTAAAATAAACTTTAACCCTTTAACCCTTTAAACAGCAGACAATGTTTCGGCAGTGCGGAGCAATAATGAGAAACATAAATATTGTTGCCAGTTTTTACTTTATCCGTTACGAAGTACAAGAAAGTATTGTGACCGTGATTTTTTATTCAATTTTTTTTTTTACCGAAATATCCGATTTGGGGTCCCTAGATGCCATTTCAACAATTTCTGGAAAAAAAAATTGTGTGTGTGTGTGTCTGTGCGCGCTGTATCTCAAAAACTAATAGAGCAATTGATATGAAACTTTGAACATACGTGTTATTTGATAATCTGAAGAACTGAAAAGCTTTTGGTAAAATTTCGTATCCCGAAAGTGGGTGTTTACCTTAACTGTTTTTTGCCAATATTTTCTTGAATATGAAAAATATCACAAAAACATTTAAACAAATATTGAAGACAACAAAGAAATGAACATCTTCTGCTTGAAAACATTTTTCATATAATCATTGTTATTCGAGAAAAAAAATTATTATTATTTTTTTAAATTTTTGGTTTATAATTATGAAACGATAATAGTTACAGCAAATGTATGTTAATAATAATTGTAGATAATGCGAAAATGAACAACTTATAAAGAATAAGTTTTTTTCGAAATCTCTTTGATCTCATTTGAAGTATGATTTTTCCATCTTTTATAATTTTGACGGTTTAAACGTTAGTTTCATCCGAGTCTACAAAACGCTCGATGTACATTTAAAATATGATTTAAGAATAAAATAAACCATGAAAGCATAAATATAAATAATACCATCAAGTCGGAGAAAATAACATGATGGCCACATCACCATTTTTTTTTAATTTGTAACAATCTTAGTATCCGTTTCAAAGGGTTCTTTTCGCAAAATTAAAGAATGTTGAAATATAGTGTTTTTAAAATTGCAACGTAGCTGTAATGGCAGTGAAAGATTTGACAGTTTTTTAAAGAAATACAATTTCTCGATAAAAAAAGAATTTATTATGCTTCCCGTAGAAATATTTAGGTTTTTGCACGTAGCTGTAATAGCAGATAAAAGAATAATAGATTTTCTAAGAGAAAAATAATTTTCTCTAATAAAGAAACCATTTTCAAGCTTGTCGTGGAAATATTTACAGTTTTATTTCGGGAAATTAAAAAAAATGTTGAATTTTGAAAATTGCAAGTCGCTGTAATAGCAGATAAAGAATTTACAGATTTTTTTTAAATAAATACAATTTCCTCTAAAATAAACCACTTTTTTGTAGAAATGTTTTAAGTTTTTTACGCGAAATCAATGGTGAATTTGAAAATATTTTAGAAATTAGCACGTAGTTATACCGGGTGTGGCACTTAAGACGCCTCGGACCATAGCTCCTTTACGATAAAAGCTATCGAAAAAAATCTAAGAACAAAGTGGTGCATAGTTACCGTCGCTATGTTTTAAAAATATTTCTAATCATCAGTGGCGTGCCGTACTCCAGTGGCGTACCAAACTTATGTTTTTTTAAATGGAATGCCCTATTTTTTATTGCAGATTTGGAAAGTGCTCGACGAGTACTTATTTTTTTATCTAACATGTTATACCCTTCACTTTAGCGGTTTCGCTGTTATAACCCCTTCTTTCAAAATTGCGCCCCATTTTTGAGATTTTTTTGTAGAGAAACTAATTGACGCCGGCGCCTAAATTTTGAATTGAGGTACAGGTTAAGACCTCGTATACCTTCACATAATTTTTTTTCGGGTAATTTATGGCAAAAAAATAATTTTTGATTGATCTTCGCATGTTGTCATTTTTTCCGAAAATTTCAAATGGCACCCCCCTAAAAAAATTACGGCGTTGTACAGCCAAAACTCTAAATTTTTCATTGGTGTAAAAAAAATTACACATTGCATAACAAAATTTCGGAGAAAAAAGGAATTTCATCGCAAATGTCGGGAAACGTTTTCCGTTCCCAAGTGTGCCATGAGAAAACAAAAGATTGGTAATTGTCAAAGTAAATTATTAGACGTCAGTAGCAGCCATAAGTCATTTTTGATAAACGTTCTAAAAATGTTCCGAACTCAAGAGGAAATGGTTGACATGATATTTATTCTTGGAGAATGTAACAAGAATTGTTTCTTGGCATCACGAGTGTACGCTGCGAGATATCCGCACAGGGCACATCCAAATGAACGTGCGTTTCAAAAAGTGTTGGAGAGATTTACTACTACGGAAAGTGTGAAACGGCCAAGGAGAGTTAGAAAGAAGGCAGTTATTACCGAAAATAATGAACTGCGGTATATCACCAGAAGTTGCGGTTATGCCTCCAGCAGGAAGGTCGTCATTTCGAACATTTAGTTTAAGTTGTTAAATTTTCTTTATCTGCATTTTTCATATCATGTTGAATAAATAGGTACATACTATTATGTTGACCGTATTTGTGTATTTGTTTTGGTACTTTGACAATTACCAATCTTTTGTTTTCTCATGGCACACTTGGGAACGGAAAACGTTTCCCGACATTTGCGATGAAATTCCTTTTTTCTCCGAAATTTTGTTATGCAATGTGTAATTTTTTTTACACCAATGAAAAATTTAGAGTTTTGGCTGTACAACGCCGTAATTTTTTTAGGGGGGTGCCATTTGAAATTTTCGGAAAAAATGACAACATACGAAGATCAATCAAACATTATTTTTTTTCCATAAATTACCCGAAAAAAAATTATGTGAAGGTATACGGGGTCTTAACCTGTACCTCAATTCAAAATTTAGGCGCCGGCGTCAATTAGTTTCTCTACAAAAAAATCTCAAAAATGGGGCGCAATTTTGAAAGAAGGGGTTATAACAGCGAAACCGCTAAAGTGAAGGGTATAACATGTTAGATAAAAAAATAAGTACTCGTCGAGCACTTTCCAAATCTGCAATAAAAAATAGGGCATTCCATTTAAAAAAACATAAGTTTGGTACGCCACTGGAGTACGGCATGCCACTGATGATTAGAAATATTTTTAAAACATAGCGACGGTAACTATGCACCACTTTGTTCTTAGATTTTTTTCGATAGCTTTTATCGTAAAGGAGCTATGGTCCGAGGCGTCTTAAGTGCCACACCCGGTATTTTAGTAGATATTTTTTTTAAGGGAAATACAATTTTTCTAATAAAAAATCATTTTTAAAGCTTTTCGGGAAAAAAATTCAAAATTTTCGCGAATTCAAAATTTTTGAATCAAAAAGTGTTTTTGATAGTTGCATGTAGCTGTAAATGCAGATAAAAATTTGACAATTGTTTTTAGAGAAATACATTTAGTTAACGAAAAACTTATTTTTGACAATTTTTGATAATCAAAGAATGTTGAAATAGAAAGTGTTTTTAAAAATTGCACGTAGCTGTAATAGCAGATAAATACTTTACAGATTTTTTAAATAGAAATACAATTTTCTGTAAATAAAAACTACTTTTGAAGCTTTTTGTACAAATATTTCATGTTTTCTTTTGGGAAATCAAAAAATGTTGAATTATAAAGTGTTATTTAAAGTAAGCCTGTAGCTGTAATAGCAGATATAAAATTTAAAGATTCTTTAAGGAAAAATACAATTTTTTCTAATTTTTGAAGCTTCTCGGGAAAATATTTAAAATTTCCATTTACGAAATCAAAAAAAAATAGAATTAGAAAGTGTTTTCAAAAATTGCACGTGGCTGTAATAGCGGATAAAAATTTGACTATTTTTTTTAGAGAAACCCTTTTTTATTGAAAATATCATGTAAGATGTTTCCCGTGAAAATATTTAAAATTTTCTTGCATGAAATCAAAAAATGTCGAAAAAGGGTGTGTTTTTGAATGTTATTTGAAAGTGATTTTAAAAGTTCCACGTTAAATTTGCTATTACAATTGCAGATAAAAAATGGACAGGTTTTTTTTTAGGAAAAATAAAACTTTCACTAATAAAACATTATTATTGAAACTTTGACTCTTTTCGCGGGAAATATTTAAATTTCCTTTCGTGTAATCAAAACATGTTCAATTAGAAAGTGCTTTCGAAAGTTTCACGTAGTAAATTTGACAGATTCTTTTAGAGAAGGTCAACATCTTTTAATCCCGCGGAAATATTTTAAGTTTTGCATCTAGCTGTTATAGTAAGTAAAATAATTACAATTTTTTTAATAGAAATTAAATTTTCTCTAATAGAGAAACCATTGTTAAGCTTTTCGGACAAATATTTAAAGTTTTCTTTCGCGAAATAAAAAATGGTGATGTGGCCATCATGTTACTTTCTCCGACTTGATGGTATCATTTATATTTACGCTTTCATGGATTATTTTCAATTTAAATCATATTTTAAATATCCATCGAACGTTTCGTAGACTCGAGTGAAACTGACGTTTAAAACGTCAAAATTATGAAAGATGGAAAAATTATACTTCAAATTCAAAAACTCAGTTTACTCAAAAACTAAAGGGATTTAAAAAAAAACTTATTCTTTATAAGTTGTTCATTTTAGCATTTTTTTAAATTATTATTGACATAAATTTGCTGTAACTATTATAGTTTTATAATTATAAACCAAAAAATAAAAAAAATAATAATACATTTTTTTCTCGAATAAAAATGATTTTATGAAAGAAAAAAAAATCAAGCAAAAGATGTTCATTTTTTTGTTGTCTTCAAAGTTTGTTTAAATATTTTTGTGATATTTTCCATATACATATAAGAAAATATTGGCAAAAAACAAAACACAGTAAAGGTAAACGCCCACTACCGGTGTACGAAATTCTACCAAAAGCTTTTCAGTTCTTCAGATTGTCAAATAAGATGGATGTTCAAAGTTTAATATCAATTACTCTATTAGTTTTTGAGATACAGCGCGCACAGACAGACACACACACACACACAGATACAAATCTTTTTTTTCCAGAAATTGTTGAAATGTCATCCAGGGACCCCAAAACGGATATTTCCATAAAAAAAAATTTGAAAAAAAAATCACGATCGCAATACTTTCTCGTAACGGAGAAAGTAAAAATGTTGAATTAGGAAGTTTTCAAGAGTTGCACCTAACTGTAATAGCAGATACATAAATTGCAGATGTTTAAGAGAAATACAATTTGTTTTAATAAAAAAAATTTGAAGATTTTTGGGAAAATGTTCAAAATTTAAAATTTTCATTCGCGAAATCAAAATTTTTTAAATAGAAAGTCTATAACAGAAGATAAAAAATTACCTTTTTTTAGAGAAATACATTTTTTATTGAAAAAATCATTTTTGGTGCTTCCCGTAGAAATATTTAAAATTTTCTTGCACGAAATCAAAGGATGTTGAAATGGAAAGGGTTTTTAAAAGTTATTAGAAAATGTTTTTAAAATTCGCACGTTGTATTTTTTTTCTAATAAAAAATCATTAATGAAGCATTTCGCGGCAAATATTTTTCTTTTGCGAAATCAAAAAAATCTTCAATTAGAAAGTGCACGTAGTAAATTTGATTTCTTTTAGAGAAATTAAATTTCTTTATACTAGGCATAATTAATTGACTAGACTAAGCTTGTTTTATTTATTTATTTTTAAAGACAATTACTTCAAATTATAAGTGTCCTGTTAAAATATTTTGTGTGTATAGCGGCTTACGTGTAATATATAATTAAATTGAATTGAATTCATTAAAATCATTTTTAAACTATTTCGGGAAAATATTTAAAATTTTCATTCGCGAAATCAAAATTTCTGAATTAGAAAATATTTCCAAAAGTTGCACGTGGCTGTAATAGCAGAGAAAAATTCGACAATTTTTTTAGAGAAATACAATTTTCTTGTTGAAAAAAATCATTTTTGATGCCGTAAAAATATTAAAAAATCCTAATAAAAAATCATTATTGAAGCTTTTCATAAAAATATTTAAAGTTTTCTTTCAATAAATAAAAAAATGTTGAATTAGAAAGCGTTTTTAAAAGTTGCACGTAGCTGTAATAGCAGATAAAAAAATTGCAGATTTTTTTAAAGAGAAATACAATTTCTTCTTTACTGAAACAAAAATTTTTTGAAGCTATTTGTAGAAACATTTTAAGTTTTCATTCGGGAAATAAAAAAATGTTGAATTAGAAAGTGTTTTTAAAAGTTGCACATAGCTGTAACAACAGATAAAAAAATATAGATTTTTTTAGAGAAATATAATTTGTTCTAAAAAAATAGTTTTAAAGCTTTCTGTAGAAATATTTAATATTTTCTTTCGCAAAAGAAAAACGTGTTTTAAAAATCTGCACGTAGTTGAAATAGAAGATTTTTTTAAGAGAAATATATTTTGTTTCTAATAAAAAATCATTTTTGAAGCTCTTTGTAGTAACATTGCAAGTTTTGCTTTGGGGAAATCAAAAATGTTGAATTATAAAGTGTTTTTGAAAGTGGCACGTCGCTGCAACAGCAGATAACAAATTGACAGATTTTATTTAAGAGAAATAAACTTTTCTCTGGTAAAAAAACACTTTTTAAAGCTTTTTGTAGAAATATTTTAAGTATTCTTTCCGGAAATTAAAAAATGTTGAATTACAAAGTGTTTTTAAAAGTTGCACGGAGCTGCAACAGCAGATAACGAATTGACAGATTTTATTTAAGAGAAATAAACTTTTCTCTGATAAATAAACACTTTTTAAAGCTTTTCGTAGAAATCTTTTAAGTATTCTTTCGGGAAATTAAAAAATGTTGAATTATAAAGTGTTTTTAAAAGTTGCACGTAGCTGCAACAGCAGATACCAAATTGACAGATTTTATTTAAGAGAAATAAAGTTTTCTCTGATAAAAAAACACTTTTTAAAGCTTTTTATAGAAATATTTTAAGTATTACTTCGGGAAATTAAAAAATATTGAATTAGAAAATGTTTTCAAAAGTTGCACGTAGCTGTAATAGGTAATAAAAAAATGACAGATTTTTTTAAAGAGAAATACAAATTTCTCTAATAAAAAAACATTTCTGAAGTTTGTTGTGGAAACATTTAAAGTTTTCTTTCGCGAAATCAAAAAATGTTGAAATATGAAGGGTTTTTAAAAGTTGAACGTTAGGCAGGTACAAATTTAAGATTTTTTTTTGAGAAATACAATATTAAAAAAAAACATTTTTGGTAACTAACGGTAACAAGTGAGCAATTTGGTTATTTAAAAAAATAATTTAGAGAGTTTTGCGTAAAATCAATGCGGTAGGTACGTCAAAATCCCTAGTTTTCTCAATTTTGGCACCTGCAAAATATGATTTTGATGATGAAAATTCACGACTGCGAAACGTATAATTAATTAAGCATCAAAGCCTAGGTAATTTAATCAAATTCAAAATTGGATTATGAAAGTTTCTCTTAAAATAAACACGAAATATTTCAATGGAGCGGTCTCCATTCTTACGCCCACAAAAGATTTTTATGTTTGATAATTCAAAACTTTCGAACGCGTCGCTAGATTTTGATGAATCAAACATTGCAGTCTAGGAAATTTAGCTTTGAGGAAGATTTAAAATGATTTGCGTGAAATCGACGTAAAATGGTATCATAATGTGTTTTGCAATTTTTATGCCCACAAAGTATGATTTTGATGTTTGAAAGTTCACAACTTTGGAACGCATAGTTTAATGTTGATCACTGAAACATCAAATCGTAGGCAATTTAAAGAATCCAGAAATGAATAAGGAAAGTTTTGTGGGACATCGACATATCTATTATTAAAAAAAAATGTCCTGATCACCAAAAATAATCCATTCGAATTTAAGAGATCTCACTTTTTTTTTGTTTTTGTTTTGTTGACGTCGGCAACTAGGCCATCTGCCACAACCGTTTCCTTGTAGGTTTCTATTTAGATCTCACGTTAATTATTAAAATTAAATGTTTTATTTTCTGCAAATTTATTAAGTATTTCACTTAAAAGAAATAATATAAATTCAGTCTATTCGCTTTGTTTCAAAATAATAGTAATTAAATTATTTTTCCCAAAACAAATAACACTTAAAAATTTCGCAATTAACCGAACCCGAAAGCGTTTCGCGTATATTGCATTAAGCTTTAGTCCCGTGTTAAAATTTAATTCCGAGCGTTGAAAATTTTAGACGTAAGAGGTGGTGAATTTCGTATTTCGTAATGAAATTTTCCCTCATCATCTGGGTACTTTCCCATGATGAATAAAGAGAGCGAGCGTCCGCCCCCGCAAGAAAATCCCAATCCGCCCATTTCTAATAAAATCCGAAATTAGTTGGAACAACGGGGCGAAATGGGAAAATGGGAAAATAAACGACCTTCCGTTTGTTTACGTCCTGAAAGCTCAAGGTCAAGGTCAAGGTGTATCGTTTAATCCTGAAAATAGCCGCGCACGACCAGTACGCCGCACGCAATCTTTACAAGTTGTTCATTTCGGGATTCTCTATAATTGTTATTAATATTAATTAGATGTAACTATAATTTCATAATTATAGAACTAAAATGATAAAACATTTCAATTCATTTTTACTTTCTCCGTTGCGAAGTACAGGAAAGTATTGTGATCGTCAAAATTATTTCAAATATCGGAAACAATTTTACAGGGAAATGAGTAAACAGGTAAACATTTTGAAGAACGATTTTATTAAATTATGGCTTTAACAATAGTTTGATCGTTAATTACTTGAGTTTCCGGATTATTTTTAGAAATGTGTATTTCGAGGGATTTAAAAATGTGCAGACTTCCAACTTATAAAAACTAATATTCACGAATGATTGGGACTTCATATTCTAGAAAAATCCAAGCAAGTCAACCACCTGGTTTCCCAATAATTATCACCAAATCGAAGAATAATAATTTTCAGCACTTAAACAGCCAAAAAGCGTTGTTTTTTCAAAATTCGAGTGCGGTTTTTAAATTTTTACAAAATTATTTAGAAATAATAATAGTTTTGATAAGCCAAAAATATCCACTCAAGTCAATGACCTAGTTTTCCCAATAACTTTTCTTTTTTTTGACTTAGACATGAGCCATTCAGTCACATCGAATATTTAATTTTGTATTTTTAATTTTTGGTATGAATAAATGAACAAATGAATAATGTCAGACGTGTACACAACAATTATGGACCCGACCGAATACTTCTCGATCCCCGAAAAATCTTTCGGCCGGGCTGGGAATCGAACCCACACGGCACGCGGTGCAAAATAATTATTATCAAATTTGAGAAAATCCATTTTTAGCAGTCAAAAATCGAAAAAGCGTTGATTTTTAATTAAGTCCAAGAAAAAATCATAAAAAAATTCAGTTCACTTCGTGACTTTGTGAAAATTTATATTTTCAATGACGAACACGAGTGCGAAAAATTAAAAATCAATATGAAACTCAGGGATAAAATCCTGAAAAAATTTAGTTCACTTCACAAGACGTCAATCTTTCAAAATAATTTTGCTTTTTAATGCGCAACAATTTTCAGTCGAGTTATGAATTTTTAAAAATGTATTTTTTCAATGACAAACACTCGAGTGCAAAAAATTAAAAATTAATATAAAACGCAGTGATAAAATCCTACAAAAATTCAGTGCACTTCATAAGACGTCGAACTTTAAAAATAATTTTGGTTTTTGAGCGTGCAGCAATTTTCAGTAGAGTTATGAATTTTTGAAAATGTATTTTTTTCAATGACGAACACTTGAGCGCAAAAAATTAAAAATTAATATGAAACGCAGTGATAAAATCCTACAATTCATTTCATAAGACGTCGATATTTCAAAACAATTTTGGTTTTTGAATGTGCAGCAATTTTAAGTGGAGTTATGAATTTTTGAAAATGTATTTTTTTCAATGACGAACACTCGAGCGTAAAAAATAAAAAAAATAATATGAAACGCAGTGATAAAATCCTTTAAAAATTCAGTGCACTTCATAAGACGTCTATCTTTCAAAATACTGTGGTATTTGAATGTGCAGCAATTTTCAGTCTAGTTATGAATTTTTGAAAATGTATTTTTTTAATGGCGAACACGAGTGCGAAAAATTAAAAATCAATATGAAACGCAGTGATAAAATCCTGCAAAAATTCAGTTCACTTCATAAGACGTCGATCTTTAAAAATAATTTTGGTTTCTGAATATGCAGCAATTTTCAGTGGAGTTATGAATTTTTGAAAATATATTTTTTCAATGACGAACACTCGAGTGCAAAAAATTAAAAATCAATATGAAACGCAGTGATAAAATCCTAAAAAAAAATCAGTTCACTTCATAAGACGTCGATCTTTTAAAATAATTTTGTTTTTTTTAAGGTGCAGCAATTTTCAGTCGAGTTATGAATTTTTGAAAATGTATTTTTTTAATGGCGAACACGAGTGCGAAAAATTAAAAATCAATATGAAACGCATTGATAAAATCCTGCAAAAATTCAGTTCACTTCATAAGACGTCGATCTTTGAAAATAATTTTGGTTTCTGAATATGCAGCAATTTTCAGTGGAGTTATGAATTTTTAAAAATATATTTTTCAAAGACAAACACTCGAGTGCAAAAAATTAAAAATCAATATGAAACGCAGTGATAAAATCCTACAAAAATTCAGTGCACTTCATAAGACGTCGAACTTTAAAAATAATTTTGATTTTTGAGTGTGCAGCAATTTTCAGCCGAGTTATGAATTTTTGAAAATGTATTTTTTCAATGGCGAACACGAGTGCGAAAAATTAAAAATCAATATGAAACGCAGTGATAAAATCCTGCAAAAATTCAGTTCACTTCATAAGACGTCGATTTTTGAAAATAATTTTGGTTTCTGAATATGCAGCAATTTTCAGTGGAGTTATGAATTTTTGAAAATATATTTTTCAAAGACAAACACTCGAGTGCAAAAAATTAAAAATCAATATGAAACGCAGTGGTAAAATCCTGCAAAAATTCAGTGCACTTCATAAGACGTCTATCTTTCAAAATAATTTTGGTATTTGAATGTGCAGCAATTTTCAGGCTAGTTATGAATTTTTGAAAATGTATTTTTTCAATGGCGAACACGAGTGCGAAAAATTAAAAATCAATATGAAACGCAGTGATAAAATCCTACAAATATTGAGTTCATTTCATAAGACGTCGATATTTCAAAACAATTTTGGTTTTTGAATGTGGAGCAATTTTCAGTCGAGTTATGAATTTTTGAAAATGTATTTTTCAAAGACAAACACTCGAGTGCAAAAAATTAAAAATCAATATGAAACGCAGTGATAAAATCCTGCAAAAATTCAGTGCACTTCATAAGACGTCGATCTTTGAAAATAATTTTGGTTTCTGAATATGCAGCAATTTTCAGTGGAGTTATGAATTTTTGAAAATATATTTTTCAAAGACAAACACTCGAGTGCAAAAAATTAAAAATCAATATGAAACGCAGTGATAAAATCCTACAAAAATTCAGTACACTTCATAAGACGTCGATCTTTCAGTATAATTTTTGTTTTTGAGTGTGCAGCAATTTTCAGTCGAGTTATAAATTTTTGAAAATGAATTTTTTTCAATGACGAACACACGAGTGCAAAAAAATACAAATTAATATCTACACCAAAACTTCGTCGTGCGGGGCATTTTTCAGAGTCCGCCAAGGAATGGATTGTTAATATTTTTAAGGTGTATCAGGAAATTAATAATACATTTACATAGTGTAAACCAGACTTTTGCGCAGAACATACGGCGATTGTGGGCGTTTTCACAACTCTATCTGTAGAATGAATAGACTATAAGAATATCCATTCTCTGCGTTCAAAAATCGAAAAAGCGTTGATTTTTTTAAAATTGCAAACAACTGCAGACTTCCAATTTTAATATAATTGTTCAGAAATTATTTTGCTTCTAAATTCTAAGCAAATAAATTACCTAGTTTTCCTAATACTCATTATAAAAATCAAGAATATCCACTTTTGGCACGCAAAAAAAACGCAACAGCTTTGATTTTCCAAAATTCGAAACAAGTGTGGACTTCAAACTTTTATTAATTTATTCACAAATTATTGGGTTTTCATATCCCAAAAAAATATAAGCAAGTGAACCACCTAGTTTCCCTAATAGTCATCATCAAGTCTAGGAATATTCATTTTCAGCGTTCAAAAATCAAAAAAAATCATTGACTTTTTTTAAATCCAAAATAAGAGCATAGTTCCAACTTAATAAAATTGTACACGAATAATTAGGCTTTCATGTTCCAGAAAAACCCAAACGAGTCAACCAATATGTTTTCCCAATGATCAAAACCAAGAACATCTATTTTCAGTGCACAAACAACAAAACAGCGTTGATTTTTTAAAATTCGAAACGCGTGCGGACATTAAACTTTTACGATTTTTTTCAGAAAGGACCGAGTTTAGATATTCCAAAAAATTCACTCAAGTCAATGACCTAGTTTTGCTAAAAATTATTATCAAATTTAAGAAAATCAATTTTCAGCAGTCAAAAATCGAAAAAGCGTTGATTTTCCAAAAGTTGAAACTAAGGGGGGCTTCTAACTTTTATAAAATTATTCATAAATTAGTGCGTTCTTATATCCCAAGAAAATCGAAGCAAATCAATTATCTAGTTTACTCAATAATCACCATCAAATCTAAGAATATCAATTTTCAGCATTCAAAAATCGAAAAAGCGTTGATTTTTCAAAATTCGTAACAAGAATGGACTTAACTTTTATAAAATTGTTCAGAAATTATTGGGTTTTTATATTCCTAGATCTAAACAAGTACCTAGAAATGTATATCAATCGAGAAGGTACAATTTTCGAAACGTTTTTCTTCCAATTTTTGTAAATAAAACTATTTTCTGGCGAGAATTAATGTTTTTGCATTGTAGAATGTGAGCAATAAGAAATAAAAATCTGCGTTTTTCTCAATTTTTTTAATGTGAAAAATCTTTTCATAAGTGTTTTTGAAAAACATCAATTTTATACTTGACGAACAAATATCTCGACTGATTCCTTACAAATTTCTAATCACGCCAGATATAAAGTTCTTTTACAGTATTTTTACTTTCTTCGTTACGAAGTACGAGAAAGTATTGTGATCGTAATTTTTTTTTCAAATTTTTTTTTACGGAAATATCCGTTTTGGGGTCCCTACATGCCATTTCAACAATTTCTGGAAAAAAAAATGTGTCTGTGTGTGTGTGTGTCTGTCTGTGCGCGCTGTATCTTAAAAACTAACAAAGCAATTGATATGAAACTTTGAACATACGTCTTATTTGATAATCCGAAGAACTGAAAAGCTTTTGGTAAAATTTCGTATACCGGAATTGGGTGTTTACCTTAACTGTTTTTTGTTTTTTGCCAATATTTTCTTAAATATAAAAAATATCACAAAAACATTTAAACAAACATTGAAGACAACAAAGAAATGAACATCTTTTGCTTTAAAGCATTTTTCATAAAATCATTTTTATCCGAGAAAAAAATTTATTATTTTTTTTAAATTTTTGGTTTATAATTATAAAACGATAATAGTTACAGCAAAGTTATGTTAATAATAATTGTATAGAATGCTAAAATGAACAACTTATATAGAAACGTTTTTTTCGAAATCCCTTTAGTTTTTGAGTAAACCGAGTTTTTGAATTTGAAGTATAATTTTTCCATCTTTCATAATTTTGACGTTTTAAACGTCACTTTCATCCTAGTTTACACAACGCTCGATGTATATTTAAAATATGATTTCAATTGAAATGAAAACGTGAATATAAATGGCTATACCATCAAGTCGGAGAAAGTAACATGATGGCCACATCGCCATTTTTTTTTAACTAAAATGGCCGCGGAAATATGCAATTAGGTAGGCGATTGAGACAGTGGAAGGCCTCTTAATTGGATGTAATAATTAAACTCGTGCAAGTAACAAGTATCGGGAAATTAGATTATTCACCGGCGACATTAAAGGGAGAGAGATGGGGTGGAGATGGAGAGTGGAAGGCGGCGGCAGCTCCGCCCCCGCAATCTCTCCCCATTCATGGCCAACCTTGACGGGGTTCATTGTGAACGGAGGGGCGAGTGGAGCAGGTCAAGGTTTTGCGTTCCAGGGGCGGAACAAGGACAACACACCACATATTATAACGTTCCTGGATTTTTCACGTGACTCATACGCCGGGAATATGGTCTCATTTTAATTTAGTAATTACATCGAATTTTGTTCACGAATTTAATTAAAGCAAAATTTAGCCTGAAAAAATCGTTTTTTTTCAATTCTAGTGTTCTCATTATGTTTTCAGATGAAATACAAATTGTTTTACCTACTCCCACTTTGTAATTGATAAACTACGAACTGTTTACACCAATCGTAAGCGAAAGAGCACATAGAAATGTAAAATGTAACATCAAAAGTGACAGTGACATTTAAATGTCAGATTACAAAATATTGGTTATAACACTAACTGACGCAATAAATTCCTCACCGTGCCTTATCGGTACCCCAGCTTCCTTCGCAATGGCATTTTAGCAGATTAACTCTTCAATACGAATAGAACGATGGGAGTCCGTAAAGTTGGAGAAGCCGTCGGTTATTTTTCAAAACTTCTTGAAATGTATGAAAAATGTATTGTGAGTATTTTTGAAAAGTTTGAAGTCGGTAGCGTTTGTTTCTAAAGTTTTGGAGTCACCAAAATTATTACAAATTTCAACTTTTATTCTGTTTAAATGAAATTATCCCAAAAGTTAGCGTCTTATGTTGAATTGCTTACAGAAACGAAATTGAAGTGAAATTAAAGACTTTAAACTGGGTTTCATAGAGTACCGATGTGAAGATACTCTTATCTACGCGTTGTTGTTAAAAAAATAAATTTGAAACGCGTCAAACAGTGCGATTTTGGACTTTGAAAGTTTGCTATATTATCTATTTAGTTTGGGCGGACCCGAGAAAAAAAATTCATAAAAAAGTTATAAACAATTTTACCCAAAATTTCATGCGTTAAATCGTTTAAGTAGACTCTTATCTACACGTTGTTGTTAAGAAATTAAATTTGAAACGCGTCAAACAGTGCCATATTGGACTTTTTAAAAAGAGAGTTCCCGTGGACTCGAGAAAAAATAATTAAAAGTGTGGATTGACTGTACATCTATAGGTTAATGTTAATTACATTCTCAGCGTTTGATTTATTATAAATCATTAAAATTGAAGAAATTTTTATTTGGTGGAGGATTCGCCGGGAAATCCGTGGCTGAAAAATCCGTGGCTATCTTCACATCGGTTCATAGAGTGCATGTAATATTTGCAGCAATCAATTTGGAATATAATTTAAATGATTTTGTAAAGGTAATTGTTTTTATAATTTTTTTTAAGCGCCAAAATTCTTATTGTTTTACTTACTTTTTTAGAAGCGCCGGTTTGAAATACCCCACCCGCCACTGAAGGTGTTCAATGGATCATTAAACAGTTCTATTATTCTAAGTATGTTCAGCTTGTATATCTCTTTAAGATTTACAAGATTTTCACCATTACTCGATATTGAATTTCATATATTAAATTTTCAGAATTACTCTTAGTATTTTTGCAACCAAAGTTAAAAGCATTATTTATACCTAAAAGGGATGGGCGATATTTCACGTATCTATGATTTTTCACTGGTTTTGAAAAATCACAGGTCGCCACTGTTACTAATGGGCGAATTTCACTGCTACTTAAAATCACTGCTACTTACAAACTTACAATCACTGCTACTTACAAGCACTGCTACTTAAACTGTGATTGTCACCTAAACTGTGACTGTTACTTAAAACGTGATTGTAAGAAGGCAATACGAGGTGGAATTTTTAAATATTATTTAAAACTCATTACTTTATTTTCCTATTTGTGCAGGGTTTTCCATTTAAATTTCAAATATTGAATAAAAATGATTGAGTCCAACGACTTTACACTCGGCCACCGCGATGCGTGATTTAATGATCTTAAAATTATTATGTTCTTCCTGTGAAGTGAAAAAAATATATATAAAAGGTCAAATTGTGTTACTTTATAGTATAACAATAAGTTAAAATTTATACATTAAAATTCTAACATAACGTATGTTTACCAGCCGTGATTACAGTCACAGTTTAAAATAACAGGTATTAAAAAGTAGCAACGTGATTCAAAAGTAGCAGTTTTGCCCATCTCTAATACCTATCAGGATTTAATTTATTATTTATATATTACCTTTTCAGTTAAACTGTGTATGAATTATTTTGTAAAAGGGTATTCCCTAAACATTATCATTATTATTATAAATATTTTCGTACATATGAACAAAAATTGTAGAGAATGTTAAACTGTATACCTTATAAATTTTGTAAATGTGAATTTTATTTAGGGATTCCCTGTTTAATTTCAATTTACAAACGAAAACATATTGTTTACGTAAAAATATTTTATTTGCAGCGCAGTACAGGCACAAATGATATATATAATTCCTCAATTTTATCAACAATAACGGCACCATAAACTGTTGTCAAGCAAAACAGGATAAACACACTGTGCTGTTATTATCTTGGACGAAATACACATTGCCATTAGGACTGAGCAAAATAATCGATTAATTGGTTGTTTGATTATTACTGGAAAAAAAATCAATTAATCGATAATTTGATTAATAACAAATGCCAGTTTTGACAGGTAAAATATGCCAAGTCTCTCTAATAAAACATGCCATTTTTAACAGGTAAACATACCATTTTTTACTAGATGGATATTTTTAGCAGGTTAAATATCCCTTTGTAAAATCTGCCATTTTAGGCCTGTAAAATATGTCACTTTTGACTATTAAACTATGCCAGCTTTGATTGCTAAAATATGCCATTTTTGACTGTTAAAAAAATGCCACTTCAATTTCTTAAATATGCTATTTTAGCTGTATAAATATGCCTCTTTTGACTTCAAAAATATCCTTTTTAACTTATAAAATATAACATAGTTGACCGATAAAATATGCTAGTTTTGACAGATAAACTATGCCAGTTTTGACTGGTTAAATGGACTATTTTTGACTGTTAACATATGCCATATTTGACTGGTAAATATGCCGGTTTTGAAAGTTAAACTATGCCAGTTTTGACTATTTAACAATATGAATTTTTTTGACCACCAAAATAGACTATTTTTTATTGTTAAAATAAGCAATGTATGCCTTTAAAAATGCGCTAATTTCAACTTTAAAAGTTGCCAGTTCCGATTGGTATAATAAATCATTTTAAATAGGCAAAACATGTTATTTTTAGCTGTAAAAATATGCCAAATTTGACTAGTAAAATATGCCATTTTTTACTGTTAAAATATGCTAATTTCGACTGGTCAAATGTGCCACTTATGACTATTAAAATATGCCAATTTCGACTGTTAAAATATGCTTCTTTTGTCTGGTAAAATATTCCACTTTTGACAGTTTAAATTTAAATATGCCATTTTCGACTGTTAAAATATACTAGTTTTGTCTGGTAAAATTTGACCCTTTTGACGGTTAAAATAAGCCAGGTTTTGACTGGTAAACTATGTCATTTTCGACTGTTAAAATGTGTTACTTTTGTACGATAAAAAAATTTCACCTTTGACAGTTAAAATATGCCATTTTTTACTATTAAAATATGCCAATTTTGACTGATAAAATATGCCATTTTCGACTGTTAAAATATGCCAATTTTGACTGATAAAATATACCGTTTTCGACCGTTAAAATATGTCCGTTTTTACTGGTAAAATATGCCATTTTTGACTGTTAAAATATGCCAATTTTGACTGATAAAATATGCCATTTTCGGCTGTTAAAATATGCCACTTTTGTCTGGTAAAATATGCTACTTTTGACAGTTAAAATATGCTATTTTTGTCTGGTAAAATTTGACACTTATGACAGTTAAAATTTGCCAATTTTGACCAGTAAAATATGCCAATTTTGACCAGTAAAATATGGTCTTTTTGACTGTTAAGATATGCTACTTTTGTCTGGTAAAATATGCTACTTTTGACAGTTAAAATATGCTATTTTTGTCTGGTAAAATTTGACACTTTTGACTGTTAAAATATGCCAATTTTAACCAGTAAAATATGCCATTTTTGACTGTTAAAATATGCCAATTTTGACTGATAAAATATGCCATTTTCGACTGTTAAAATATGCTACATTTGTCAGTTAAAATATGCTTTTTTGTCTGGTAAAATATGCCATTTTTGACTGTTAAAATATGCCAATTTTGAGTAGTAAAATATGCCTTTTCGACTGTTAAAATATGCCAATTTCGACTGGTCAAATATGTCACTAATGACAGTTAAAATATGCCGATTTTGACCAGTAAAATATGCCATTTTTGACAGTTAAAATATGCCAATTTTGACTGATAAAATATGCCATTTTCGACTGTTAAAATATGCTACTTTTATCTGGTAAAATATGCTACTTTTGACAGTTAATATATGTCCGTTTTTACTGGTAAAATATGGAATTTTTGACTGTTAAAATATGCTTCTTTTATCTGGTGAAATATTCATTTTTTTGACAGTTTAAAGATGCCAGTTTTGACTCGTAAATTATGTCACTTTCGACTGTGTGCTACTTTTGTATGATAAAAAATGTCACCTTTGACAGTTAAAATATGCCCGTTTCGACTGGTAAAATATGCCACATTTGACAATTAAAATATGCTAATTTTGACTGGTAAAATATACCATTTTTTACTGTTAAAACAAACCAATTTTGACTGGTAAAATATGCCATTTTTTTACTGTAAAAATATGCCAATTTCGACTGGTCAAATATGCCACTTATGACAGTTAAAATATGCCAATTTTGACCAGTAAAATATGCTATTTTGACTGTTAAAATATGCAAATTTTGACTGGTAAAATATGCCAATTTTGACCAGTAAAATATGCTATTTTGACTGTTAAAATATGCCAATTTTGACTGGTAAAATATGCCATTTTTAACTGTTAAAATATGCCAATTTCGACTGGTCAAATATGCCACTTATGACAGTTAATACATGCCCATTTTGACCAGTAAACTATGATATTTTTGGCTGTTCGAATATGCCAATTTTGACTGATAAAATATGCCATTTTGGACTGTTAAAATATACCAATTTCGACTGGTCAAATATGCCACTTATGACAGTTAAAATATGCCAATTTTGACCAGTAAAATATGCTATTTTGACTGTTAAAATATGCCAATTTTGACTGGTAAAATATGCCAATTTTGACTGGTAAAATATGCTATTTTGACTGTTAAAATATGCCAATTTTGACTGGTAAAATATGCTATTTTGACTGTTAAAATATGCCAATTTTGAGTGGTAAAATATGCCATTTTTAACTGTTAAAATATGCCAATTTCGACTGGTCAAATATGCCACTTATGACAGTTAATATATGCCAATTTTGACCAGTAAACTATGCCATTTTTGGCTGTTCAAATATGCCAGTTTTGACTGATAAAATATGCCATTTTTGACTGTTAAAATATGTCAATTTCGACTGGTCAAATTTGCCACTTATGACAGTTAAAATATGCCAATTTTGACCAGTAAAATATGTCATTTTTGACTGTTAGAATATGCCAATTGTGACTGATAAAATATGCAATTTTCGACTGTTAAAATATGCTATTTTTGTCTGGAAAAATTTGACACTTTTGACAGTTAAAATATGCCAAATTTGACTGGAAAAATATGCTATTTTTTACGTTTGAAATATACTATTGTTGACTGGTAAAATATAACATTTTAACTCTTTAAATATGCCATTATAACTAGGACTGTGCAAAATAATCGATTAATCGGTTGTATGAATATTACTCGAAAAAAAAAATCAAATAATCGATAATTGGAATATTTGATCATTTGATAATTTGATTAATCGATCATTTGATTATTCGATTGATCGATATGATCGATTATTAAAAATAATCAATAATCGATTATTCATTTCCATAATCGAATAACCCCAATTGCCCTACATTATTGATATCTCATGTACTCAATGTTGCCAGTATGCGCTTCTTACCTTGACATGTGTAAACAATGTAAATTGTAGTCACGAATAAATCATTCTATATTAAAGAATAACCGGATATCTAAGACTTTTATAGTGCAGGTCAGTCAACTTGACCGGAAAGACACAGGAAGCCGGCCGAGAATAGCAGGGTTAAGGAACGCGCGAGTTTGAGAGCACGACGGCCATATTTCATGCAGTGACGGCTCGCGGGGTGACTCATGGTACGGCCGAGGTAGCAGAGGTGGTAACACAGATAGATGCGGTCTCTGCAACCGACCCTACCTATCTGTATTACCACCGTTACTACCTCGGCCGTACCCCACGAGTCACCCCGCGAGAAAAAACCTTCAACTGCTTCAGAGAGTGACGTTTTATTGGATTAGTTTATAAATGGTTAGCTAGATATTTAATTGAACATCTTTTGATGGGGTTAAAAATATATGTTTAGTGATCCCAATTAAATCAGTGGGAAGTGACTATAATATCATTATGGAATACAAAGCTGATGCCGGCACAAGTCTTTCAGAATTAAACCAAAACCATTTATTGCCCGACTGTCATGGTAGTGCTTCTTCAGGGCAGGACAGGGATTTAAACTAAAACTTTACCACTAGTGTTTCCCCGGGGCGGGCAGAAGATGAGAAAGAATGTGACCTTAACTTAACTGGAAATTAAATAAATAATGGGTGAAGATTCTCCGTATATAGCTGAATCAAAAGTGTTAACATGCCTCCGACAGGGATCGAACCTGCAACCTCCATCTGGAGGTTTTATCAAACTTTACTTTTAGAAAAATGTACTGAGTACTTAAAAACGTAATAATCCCAGAACTTGAAAAAACAACAACAAATATGTGATGTAATTTCGTGTTGAAATCTGGATGAATAATTTCCGACACTTATAAAAGCCGTTTAAATTTCTGCTACGATTTCTGCTACGAACATCATCTAAATCTCTAGATACCTATAAATTGTGAAAGAAGAAACCGTTAGTCTTCGGGTTTATCGGCCGGAAATTTCTTTCCTTGCCCCGCCGAATTACAAAAAATGTACTCTCGCATCAATTTACTACAATATTTCAAATTTTATATTTTACATTTTGTAGCAGAAATTTAAACGGCTTTTATAAGTGTCGGAAATTATTCATCCAGATTTCAACACGAAATTAATGGAAACGCACGCGCCGCCAGTGATTATAAAGCATTAAATACACATCATTTATTTCATTTATCCCCCCCCCCTTCCCCGCCCGCCCCCTTCATTCGAATTAAATAACGCAATTGAGAAACCCTTCGGAAAGCTTTTAGCGGCACAATGTAAAGATCAAAAACCGGACGTAAATTTACTTAGTGCGTGGGCCCCGCTCACTAGTTCCCAGTTCCCGGTTCCCATTTTCCGGTTCCGGGCGAAACCGTTCGCTCCGCGTAGGTGTCCCACGCCCGCCCGCCTGCCTCCCACAGGACTCCCACCTACTCGCCGGCCCCGTCTCTCTCGTTCCCGATGCCGGCGCACCCGTCCACTCTCTCGTCGTCCCCAACCTTCACCATTCTTGGAAATTTCAAGCTCGTGGCCGGTCAAGGACAACAGGGATGACTGAGGTCGCGGATTAAGCACGGGACGTGGTGGGGGAGGATGGGAAGAAAACGGGAACGAAATTCGCTTAGAAGAGATGGATTATGTAAATCGCATAAAAAAAACGGTATTATCCGTTTTGCTAATGATATATTCGATGTAATAAAAAATTCGTTTTGTAGGGGTTGGTATTGGAAAATTTTAATTT
Source organism: Ocypus olens (assembly GCA_910593695.2). Lineage (NCBI taxonomy): Eukaryota > Metazoa > Arthropoda > Insecta > Coleoptera > Staphylinidae > Ocypus > Ocypus olens. Next base: position 46,499,056 of record OU343055.1, read on the forward strand.
TAATTCGATGACATTTTTATCGTCTTTTGGACTAGAGATTTAAATGTAAAGTTCATATGTTAAATTACTTTTCAATAGTTGTAATAATAAAAACAATAATCTAAAATAGTTATACAATTTAAATGTGTGAACACATTATTACCACGTAATATCGGTTGAAAATATCAGTGACGGCTCGCGGGGTGATTCATGGTACGGCCGAGTTAGCAGAGTAATACAGATCGCGGTTTCTACAACCGACTCTACCTATCTGTATTGCCACCTCTGTTACTTCGACCGTGCCATGAGTTACTCCGCGAGCCATCACTGGCAAATATCCTAATAAGAAATATGTCTTCAGAATAGGCGACCTCTATTGTTTTAAGTGTTGTACAAATTTCCATAATTGAGTGGAGTTATCCACCAACAATTGTTAGTCAACGAATATACTGTGCTGACGAGATCAAATAAGATCAAAACCGGTCCGCAGTTGTGTCCGACGGGGAAAAAATAATCAAAATACTATCTCGGGGCGGCCCGTTGGTGTAGTGGGCACAGGCGAGCGCTTGTGCCGGTTGCACCGCGTGCCATGTGGGTTCGAATCCCAGCCCGGCCGAAAGATTTTTCGGGGATCGAGAAGTATTCGCTCGGGTCCATGGTTGCTGTGTATACGTCTCACCAGGGGCGGCTCGTTATATAGAGCCAAGGTGCCATGGCACCACCTGTAGACTCAAGCTCGGCAAGAATTTTTAACTAATTCTTAAAATTCTTTTTGTTTCCCGTGTGTATTATTTGATGGTGAGGTTACGTGGACGAATAATGGTGTTACAGATTTAGTGCATGTCTGCGACAAAATGTAAACGCACGATAAATCGAAAGTACACATAAATCATATTTTCAGCTTATTTGAAATTATGAACCTTTATTTTACAACTCAAAATAATCTTGGACTATGATGATCAATATCGTTCTTTCCTTCTTCAAAAAATTATATTATATGTTGTAAACCTACCATCAACATGTTCCACGAGCCGCTACTGAGAGTCATACTAACCAAGTGAATTGTTTTATTTGAATTATTCAAAATGTATCTACTAAATCTAAAGTTGTCGAAACTGCCGGCACAAAAGGTGAAACAATAAAGTTAATGGTTTTATTTGAATTATTTTTAAAACTCAATTTTTGGACAATTAAAGCGAAAATTAAAAAAAAAAATTGGAAAATTATTTTGAACAATAGAGTGATTTTTGAGACTAATTCAAACTATTTTCTTACCAGAATATTCAGCATTTTTTATTATTAAGCCTGTATATTCAATTTTTTTTGTCTAAATTTTGGATTATTTGGCCTAAATATTCTTTATTTTGACCTAAATTTTCGATTTCATTGTTAAAATTTTCGACTGTTTGGTCCGCATTTTTGATTTTCCCGACGAATTTTTAATTTTTAGATTGTTGACCTGTATTTTTGATTCTTTTGGGTCTAAATTTTTGATCTATTGACCTAAATATTCCTAATTTTGACATAAATTTTCGATTTAATTGTTAAAATTTTCGTTTTTTTCGTCTCGTATTTTTGATTTTTCGAACAGAATTTGTAATTTTTAGATTTTTGACCTGTATTTTCGATTTTTTTTGGTCTAAATTTTTTATCTTTTGCTCCAAATATTCTTTATTTTGACCTGAATTTTCGATTTAATTGTTAAAATTTTTGATTTTTTGGTCCGCAGTTTTGATTTTTCGGGCCGAATTTTTACTCCTAGTTCCAAATTTTTGATTTAATTTTGGTTAAAATATCTATAATATTTATATGCAAGATTTTGTTTTTATTTTTGCGGTATTTTCGAGTTTTGTTTGTTGAAATTTTCGATTTTTTAGTCTGCATTTATTATCTTTAGGCCAGAGTTTTCGATGTACTGTATACATTTTCGATTTTATGGCCAACATACAGATTTTTTTTTGTTTTGAATCTTTTGACCTAAATTTTTCATTATTTTGACCCAACTTTTTGGTATAATTTTTAATTTTTCGAACAGAATTTTTAATTTTTTAGATTTTTGACCAGTATTTTCGTTTTTTTTTTGTCTGAATTTTTTATGTTTTGCTCCAAATATTCAAATATTCTTTATTTTTTTATTTTGGTCTAAATTTTCGATTTATTTAATTGTTAAAATATTCGATTTTTTGGTCCGCATTTTTGATTTTTCATTTAGTCTGGATTTATTATCTTTAGCCCCGAGTTTTCGATGTTTTGTCTAAATTTTCGACTTGGACATTGTGGATTTTTTTGCAGTAAATTTTTATTTTTTTGTCTGTAAAAATGTTTCTTTCCTTGGTCTACCAATTTTTATTTTTAGGTCAGAATTTTAGATTTTTGGTCTCTTGGATATTTTAGATTTTTGGTCTATTTTTAACTTTTATTTAGATTTTGATTATTGATTTTCACGAATTCAAAAATTCTCGATTTTTTTTAGTTTTTGCCATTATTTTTGAATTTCTGGTTAGAAACTTATTTTTGGCGGCTTAAAGTGGTAAATTATTTTTGATTTCTTGTCTGCGTTTTTTTTTTTTATTTTTAGATCAGGATTCTTGATTCTTTAGCCCTTATTTTAGATTTCTGTATTTTCGATTTTTTGTATTTTTCTTTATTTTGACCAAAATATTCGATTGGTTTGTAGAAATTTTCGATTTTTTTGTCTGCAATTTTTATCTTTACGCTTGTTTTCGATTTTTTGTCAAAATTTTCACCGTTGTAGATTTTTACTGTTATGGACTATATTTTGTATTTTCGATTATTTTGGTTTAATTTTAGGTCTTTTGGCCGAAATTTTCTTTATTTAGACTTAAATTTTCGATTCGTTTGTTAAAAATTTTACCACTTTAATTTTAGGGTATGAATTTTAGATTTTTGATCTTAATTTTTTATTTTTTGTCCCATATTTTCGATTTTCGTAACTTGAATTATTGATTTTATTGTGCGAATTTTTTTTTTAAACTTTTGCTATTATTTTTGAATTTCTCGTTGGAACTTATTTTAAGCTAAAAATAGTTATTTTTGGGAAATCATTTTTCTTTTGCTTGTATTTTCAATTTTTTTGGTCTGCATTTTAATTTTTGAACCAGGATTTTTGATTTTTTTGGCCGATATTGTAGATCTTCGGCTGTTTTGTTCCAAATTTTTGATTTTTTGGCCAAAATATTCGATTGGTCTCGGAAGGTAAATGGTTCTTTGTTTCTTCAAAAAAGGAGGGGGGGGGGGTATTGTATAAGTGGTTCTACCATCAACATGTTCCACGAGCCGCCACTGCGTCTGACATTATTCATTTATTCATTTATTCATTTGTTCATTTATTTATCCAAAAATTAAAAAAAAAATACATAATTAAAATAGTCGATGTAAGTAAAAAAAAAATATATATATATATCCAGACTAACAGCGGCAGATGGCGCGGCTCATAGTACGACGGGCTGAAGTGAGGATGGGTCAGCATAACGCATCTTTACCGCACCAATAGTAGTCGCCTCACTGAGTGATTGAGTCAACTGATCCGCATCCACCTTTATTGCCACGCCATCAGCTGCCACTGCTCCTGATTTTTCACATCAATGTGGCTTCCATAGGGCTATATTAAACATTCGCATGGACGCGTGAATGATATATAAATGAAAGCTATTCGTTCAAACAAATTCCGCTAGAGGCACCACCGTAGTTGTAAATATAAGTTCTTGCATGATATTTTTAGGCCGCGGGACTCTGCGTGCGGATTTATCGACTACGCCCTCTTCGACCGTAAACATGAATGAAAACACAAAAATAAAAATAATTTCAGTGGCGCGGCGCGGCGGAATCGAGAATATGCATCTCTCTGAATGAAATCGCACAGATGATCAACTTCGTCATGCAAAAGCATCTTACAATTAGTAGAATTTATTTATTCAATGCCGGCGGCACGTACAGGCAAGGCAGGCAGCCGCACGCCACTGGTATTAACAATATATTTTATTAAATATATTTGCAATGCAGTTCTATAAGTTAATGTTTTTTTTATGGATCTTCAATTCCAAAAAAGTTTGATTCTTAAGTTTTTTTTTTAACTTCAAAAAACATTTTTTTTTAGTTGCTTATTTTGGATTTCCCTATAATTGCAGTTCACGTAAATTTGATTGTCATTATAATTTGTTCCTAATTTTTTTTTTTCTAAAGCTATTTATGAAAAATATTTATAAACAAAAGATGTTTAGTTCTTCGTTATCTTCGTCAATCGTAAAAGTGTTTTTGTAAAAAGCATTGCATTAAAAAAAAATCGGGAAAAATACGTTTAAAAATTCAACGAAATTATTCATTTTGAACATCAAAGAAATATTTTCTTTTTTCTTAATGAATATGAAAAACGAAAATATTATGCTAAAAACGTTATAAAACATTTTTGCAAAACATTTTTTAGATTAGGGCGGCGAAAACCCTAACGCCGGCACTGAATTTATTGCATGTGTTATTATAATTGTTATAATTGTAAATGTGAGATTTTATTTATTTGTATATTTTATTAACATATTTGTAAATGTCAACTTTTATTTATACATATTTTACAATGATTTTTAAGTTTTACTTATAGATATTTTACAATGATTTTTAAATGTTAATTTTAGATATATATGTTATAAGCCTATTTGTGTATGTACTATTTATTCTTTTATGTACTTTTTGTGTCTAGCATAAGCGCAAATTAATATTAATTTTTAATATGGCTGATCAATGATTAATGTAGCTTCTTTTATTTATAACTTGACTTACCTAGATTTAAGAGACCTGTGTAAATATTATTATATATTAGCACCAATAAACTACATACATATATAAAGACTAATTTATTTTTCTAAATTAATAAAATTAGATTATCAAATAGTTACACGTGAATCAAGAAGAGTGAATTTTTTATATTGAGCTTTTCTCAGTTGATTATAAAAATGGAAAAACAATTGCAACTAATTCAAAACTTTACAAATAGGCTCAACAACTATCCTTCTTCAATATTCTAGAAAAATCTAAAAACACCCCATCCCTAGATTATCAAATAGTTACACGTGAATCAAGAAGAGTGATTTTTTTATATTGCGTTTTTCTCAGTTGATTAAAAAAATGTTAAAACAATTGCAACTAATTTCAAACTTTACAAATAGACTCAACAACTATCCTTCTTCAATATTTTATAAAAATATTAAAATACCGCATCCCTAGATTATCAAATAGTTACACGTGAATCAAGAAGAATGCATTTTTTTATATTGCTCTTTTCTCAGTTGATTAAAAAAATGGAAAAACAATTGCAACTAATTCAAAACTTTACAAATAGGCTCAACAACTATCCTTCTTCAATATTCTAGAAAAATTTGAAAACACCCCATCCCTAGATTATCAAATAATTACAGATGAATCAAGAAAAGTGAATTTTTTATATTGCACTTTTCTCAGTTGATTAAAAAAATTTAAAAACAATTGTAACTAATTTCAAACTTTACAAATAGACTCAACAACTATCCTTCTTTAATATTTTACAAAAATCTGAAAACACCCTATCCTTAGATTATCAAATAGTTATACGTGAATCAAGAAGAATGAATTTTTTATATTGCGCTTTTCTGAGGTGATTAAAAAAATGGAAAAATAATTGCAACTAATTTGAAACTTTACAAATAGACTCAACAACTATCCTTCTTCAATATTCTATAAAAATCTGAAAACACCACATCCCTAGATTATGAAATAGTTACACGTGAATCAAGAAGAGTGATTTTTTTATATTGCGCTTTTCTCAGTCGATTAAAAAATGGAAAAACAATTGCAACTAATTTCAAACTTTACAAATAGACTCAACAACTATCCTTTAATATTTTACAAAAATCTGAAAACACCCCATCCCTAGATTATCAAATAGTTACACGTGAATCAAGAATAATGAATTTTTTATATTGCGCTTTTCTCAGTTCATTAAAAAAATGGAAAAACAATTGCAACTAATTTCAAACTTTACAAATACACTCAACAACTATTCTTCTTCAATATTTCATAAAAATCTGAAAACACCGCATCCCTAGATTATCAAATAGTTACACGTGAATCAAGAAGAATTATTTTTTTTATATTGCGCTTTTTTCAATTGATTAAAAAAAATAGAAAAACAATTGCAACTAATTTCAAACTTTACAAATAGACTCAACAACTATCCTTCTTTAATATTCTAGAAAAATTTAAAAATACCGCATCGGTAGATTATCAAATAGTTACACGTGAATCAAGAAGAATATTTTTTTTATATTGCGCTTTTCTCAGTTGATTAAAAAAATAGAAAAACAATTGCAACTAATTTCAAACTTTACAAGTAGACTCAACAACTACCCTTCTTCAATATTCTATCAAAGTCTGAAAACACCCCTCCCTAGATTATCAAATAATTACACGTGAATCAAGAAGAGTGAATTTTTTTATATTGTGCTTTTCTCAGTTGATTAAAAAAATGGAAAAACAATTGCAACTAATTTAAAACTTTACAAATACACTCAACAACTACCCTTCTTCAATATTCTATAAAAATCTGAAAACACTTCATCCCTAGATTATGAAATAGTTACACGTGAATCAAGAAAAGTGATTTTTTATATTGCGCTTTTCTGAGTTGATTAAAAAATGGAAAAATAATTGCAACTAATTTCAAACTTTACAAATACACTCAACAAATAACCTTCTTCAATATTCTATCAAAATCTTAAAACACCCCTCCCTAGATTATCAAATAATTACACGCGAATCAAGAGTGGATTTTTTTATATTGCGCTTTTCTCAGTTGATTAAAAACATATAAAAACAATTGCAACTAATTTTAAACTTTACAAATAGACTCAACAACTATCCTTCTTCAATATTTCATAAAAATCTGAAAACACCCCATCCCTAGATTATCAAATAGTTACACGTGAATCAAGAAGAGTGATTTTTTATGTTGCGCTTTTCTCAGTTGATTAAAAAAATGGAAAAACAATTGCAACTAGTTTAAAACTTTACAAATAGACTAAACAACTATCCTTCTTCAATATTCTATAAAAATCTGAAAACACCCCATCCCTAGTTTATCAAATAATTACACGTGAATCAAGAAAAGTGAATTTTTTATATTGCGCTTTTCTCAGTTGATTAAAAAAAATGGAAAAACAATTGCAACTAATTTCAAACTATACAAATTGACTCAACAACTAACCTTCTTCAATATTCTACAAAAATCTGAAAACACCCCATCCCTAGATTATGAAATAATTTGTATGTATGAAAGGTACTTATACACAATGCAAAAAATGGTGATGTGGCCATCATGTTACTTTCTCCGACTTTATATTTAGGTTTTCATGGGTTTATTTTCAATGGAAATCATATTTTAAATGTACATCGAGCGTTGCGTAAACTCGCATGAAACTGACGTTTAAAACGTACAAATCATGAAAGATGGAAAAAATGATACTACAAATTCAAAAACTCGGTTTACACAAAAACTAACGAGATTTCGAAAAAAACTTATTCTTTAGAAGTTGTTCATTTTGGCATTCTCTACAATTATTATTCACATAAAATTGCTGTAACTATTATTGTTTCATAATTATAAACCAAAAATTAAAAAAAGTTAATAAATTTTTTTTTTAATAGCAATGATTTTATGAAAAATATTTTCAAGCAAAAGCTATTAATTTCTTTGTTGTCTTCCATGTTTGTTTAAATGTTTTTGTGATATTTTTTATATTTAAGAAGATATTGGTAAAAAACAAAAAACGGTTAAGGTAAACACCCACTTCCGGCGTACGAAATTTAAACCAAAAGCTTTTTAGTTCTTCGGATTATCAAATAAGACGTATGTTGCAAGTTTCATATCAATTGCTTTATTAGTTTTTGAGATACAGCGCGCACAGACACACACACAGACACAAATTTTTTTTTTCCAGAAATTGTTGAAATTGCATCTAGGGACCCCAAAACGGATATTTCCGTTAAAAAAATTAAAAAAAAAATCACGATCACAATACTTTCTCGTACTTCGTAACGGAGAAAGTAAAAAAAACGTAGGAGACGGGCATTGGCTTTAAAACAATTTCTTTAATAATAATGATCATATAGATCGTGTTTGTACTCTAAATTAATGATTTTTCGTCGAAAGCGGAATGCTGCCATGACGACCTACAAGCACATAAACTTCGCATAAACGCTCTTCGATATTCGATTCTGTGAAAATGAATAATCAAGGTTAAAGATTAGGTCTCCAAATTGTTGCAATGTTTTTTTTTTAATGTAACTTGATTCCTCCTGGGAGGGGGGCTCGTTAAACACCCATAGCCTAAGCCCTAGGGCTAATCCATAAGACGGTTTTGATACCAATGGAAAGCATTGTGTTAATTGCTCTGGCGAATATTAATAACACTTTAAATGTCATTATCTCTTTGTAGAGTTGTCCCGCTAAACTCTTAAACCCCGCCAGCCAATTGTTTTATGACAATTTAAAAAAGAAATGTTGAGAAATCAAGCGAATAGTCAATTCCAGATGTCACCGCCGCGCCGCGCCGCTTCTTTTGAATTATTTGCAATAAAAATTTGTAACGCCTTGTATGTCAACTATAAATTGTTTGTCTTTCAAGAAAATCAGAACACCAAATATTTCTTGAACGATTTTAATGGAATTAACACAGTTTGATGAACTCGCCGAAATATATCGATGATGAACAGTTGACAGTGATCTGGAAAGGTCGAATCTATAGCTGAGTTAGTATTGTTTGTAATAATAATAATAATAATAATAATAAACTTTATTGTCCAACAGGAAGAACCAAAATAGGACACCATCAAATACAAAAAAAAAAATGGTGATGTGGCCATCATGTTACTTTCTCCGACTTGATGGTATCATTTATATTCACGCTTTCATGGTTTATTTTTAATTGAAATCATATATTAAATGTACATCGATCGTTGCGTAAGCTCAGATGAAACTGACGTTTAAAACGTCAAAATTATGAAAGATGGAAAAATTATACTTTAAATTAAAAAAACTCGGTTTACACAAAAACTAATGAGATTTCGAAAAAAACTTATTCTTTAGAAGTTGTTAGTTTTGGCATTTTCTGCAATTATTACTAACATAAATTTGCTATAACTATTATCGTTTTATAATTATGAACCAAAAATTAAAAAAACATTAATAAATTTTTTTCTGGAATAACAATGATTTTATGAAAAATATTTTCAAGCAAAAGTTGTTCATTTCTTTGTTGTCTTCAATATTAGTTTAAATATTTTTGTGATATTTTTCATATTTAAGAAAATATTGGCAAAAAACAAAAAACAGTTCAGGTAAACACCCACTTCCGGTATACGAAATTTTACCAAAAGCTTTTCAGTTCTTCAGATTATTAAATAAGACGTATGTTGAAAGTTTCATATCAATTGCTCTATTAGTTTTTGAGATACAGCGCACACAGACACACACACACACACACACACACACACACACACACACACACACACACAGACAGCCAGACACACACACACACAGACACAAAAATTTTTTTTCCAGAAATTGTTGAAATGGCATCTAGGGACCTCAAAACGGATATTTCCGTAAAAAAAATTTTTGGAAAAAAAATCACGATCACAATACTTTCTCGTACTTCGTAACGGAGAAAGTAAAAATATACCGCTTATACAGCTAGGTATAGGTAATTAAAACGGATTAAACATTGTATTTGTGTAATTTTTTCAAACGTAGAATTTCAAATTACCTGAAGATGAACTGCAACAGAGAACCTATCGCAACCATCATCTTGATAAATATTAAGCTAGGTCAATATAAATAAAGTATATAACTCACATACGATTGATCAACATGGAAACAATGACATTTAGAGAAATCGGAAACGTCTCCCATTATCAATAAAAATAGTTATCAAAACGTTGGCAAATATTGTTTTGTTTATTTAGGAGATGACATACGCCGTGCATATGTATAAAAAGATAATGATTCAAGGTTCAAGTGCATAACACATTCAAGGTTGGTGTTAATTGTCATCATTAACATACGGCGCAGAGCTATGAAACTGAAAACGAATTAAGTAAATTATATATATATATATACATACATATAGGTATATTGTTGTGACCGTGCCAGCGGACACGAATAAAAATAAGTGAGTCAATTGAATTTTTCTACGTGAACCATTGCCAAGGGCGAACATGTATTTTTGGTTGGCTGCGTGCTTGTTGAAACTTGAACTGCATTGCGACCTGGTATTTGTCGCCCGGACACCTTTGCAATTGAAGTACGCAATAAACTGCAATTATCGTCTTCTATGGCATAAACTAGTTGTTAGTTATCGTTTTCACGATCCTTTAAAGTCCTTCCTTTTCCTCTATCAAAATTATAATCTTATTCAATGTAACATTAAGCGATATTAAAATCAATTCTGCTTATTTATATATTGGAAGCCTCGTGTGGAGCCCTAGAAAGGGTAAATCCGCTACTGCGTCTATATAACAATCTATCAGTAACAAGTAAAAAAGGGCGCGTAATTGAAAATCAAACCGTTAAACAAAGTTTTAACATTAGTAGAGTTGTACCAAGCACTCGAGATGTGTTGCGCAGTGACCAATTGGTTCCGGAGATTTGTGGTCGCGTTCTCCGAATACTTTCTCACTCTGCGCAAGCTTTACTCCCACACGCCTCGAGTGCTCGGTAATACTGTACTGTTTGTAACATATAAAATTATTATGTATAATTTTATATTAGTCGTTTGCTCGTTTCAATAAGCGATTATTATGGTAGATTTTATACAAAGCTTTAATTAAATTCAGTGACGGTTCGCGGGGTTTTTTCTGGTACGGCCGAGAAACAAGAGGTGATAATACAGATAGGTGCGGTCACGCAGCCAGCCGTCTCTGCAACTGACCCTACCTATCTGTATTACCACCCCTTGTTCCTCGGCCGTACCAGAAAAAAAAAACCGCGAACCGTCACTGGTTAAATTTCATAATTTGTTCGGGTGTAATTTTTTTATACATAAACCGATGATTTGAAAATGTAAAAATTTAAAAACTGCAGTAAACCAAAATGTGGTATTACGCGAGTAATAAAGCATAGCATTCGTAATATCAGTTTCCGACGAGTTGTGGAAGTGATTGCTAATTAGCAGACGCGCTTCAGTTAAATGTACCGCAGGGGCTGCAGCGTTAATTCACTAAAGTAGACGCGTGAAGTATTTAATTGACATAACATGAGGATTGATTAACTTTGCATAATCCTGCGTAGCATTAAAATGTTCAAATGCAAAATTCCCATTTCCATAATTACATATTGATTAAATACACAAGCACCAATAAATCTATTTATTCTTGGCAAAAGCTCGAAACTTCAAAGTTCTTAATTTTAACTTAGCAAATGTGAGTTTAATGGAAAATATACTTATGATAAGTTTCATACAGGGTTGAGAAAATTAATGTCGCATCAGAGAGCAATGACAATGTGTCATTCATATACATATATTTTATAAACAAGGTGAGTTTTTTTTATGTTTGGTATGGGTATCTCGGAAACTAGCCGAGATGGAACAGTTAAATGGGGAAAGAAGTGTAGTTTTATGAGCTGGATAAAATGACACACTGAAAAAGTCACTGGCAACTGGATATTAAAAAAATATAAAAGTGCTGATTTTTTTAAATCGATTTTTTTCGATTGTCACAAGAGATAGAACGAAACTGTAAAGTGCAAAGTTTTAGATAATTTTAGACCAAATAATAAAATTTTATCAGAATGTTTCTATCGATGTTAATTTCTGAGATATAACACAAACTCACATTTAGCGCTCGTGGATGTTTCCATCTCAATTCATTCTCGAAATTTGTGTTGATTTAATGGCTCGTGCAAAGAAATAAAATTTAACCGGCCAAATTCTAACCTCTTGTGGTATTATCCCCGACAATACAGTTGAATTTAAATAAATTTATCCATAAGAAAATAATTGAATTTTAGAAAATTTCACCTAGAGAAAATAGTTTGAATTAAAAAATAACCTCTAAGAGAAAGTTGAAATTAAAAATCTATAAAGAAACAGTTAATTAAAAAAAAAACAATAAATCAACAGTTGGTTTCAAAATAAATTCATGAAAAATACAGTTTATTTAGAAAAAAATCATTTCAAAGATATTTGATTTAAAAAAATTTATAAATCAAGTCGATTTAAAAATGTTTTTACTTTCTCCGTTACGAAGTACGAGAAAGTATTGTGATTTTTTTTTTAATGGAAATTTCCGTTTTGAGGTCATTTCAACATTTTCTGAAAAAAAAATGTGTATAAAAGAAAGTTGAAATCAAAAATTTCATCTATAAAGAAACTATAAATCAACAGTTGATTTAAAATGAAATTCATGAATTAAAATACAGTTAAACTGAAAAAACCAAAAAATTAGAAAGACAGTTGAATTTACAAAAAAAATCATGTATAAAAAACATTAATTAATTAAAAATAAACTTCTACAAAGATGATTTCAATAAAAAAAAATGGTGATGTGGCCATCATGTTACTTTCTCCGACTTTATATTTACGTTTTCATGGGTTTATTTTCAATTTAAATCATATTTTAAATGTACATCGAGCGTTGCGTAAACTCGGATGAAACTGACGTTTACAACATCAAAATCATGAAAGATGGAAAAATTATACTTCAAATTCAAAAACTAGGTTTACTCGAAAACTAACGAGATTTTGAAAAAAACTTATTCTTTATAAGTTGTTCATTTTGGCATTCTCTACAATAATTAATCACATAAAATTGCTGTAACTATTATTGTTTCATAATTATAAACCAAAAATTACAAAAAAATAATAATTTTTTTTCTCGAATAGCAATGATTTTATGAAAAATATTTTCAAGCAAAAGCTATTAATTTCTTTGTTATCTTCGATGTTTGTTTAAATGTTTTTGTGGTATTTTTTTATATTTAAGAAAATATTGGCAAAAAACAAAAAACAGTTAAGGTAAACACCCACTTCCGGTGTACGAAATTTTACCAAAAGCTTTTCAGTTCTTCGGATTATCAAATAAGACGTATGTTCAAAGTTTCATATCAATTGCTCTATTGGTTTTTGAGATACAGCGTACAACGACAGACACACACGACAGACACACACACACACAGACACACACACACATACACACACACACACACACACAGACACAATTTTTTTTTTCCAGAAATTGTTGAAATGGCATCTAGGGACCCCAAAATGGATATTTCCGTAAAAAAAATTTTTGAAAAAAAATCACGATCACAATACTTTCTCGTACTTCGTAACGGAAAAAGTAAAAATACCTATAAAAAGCAGTTGAATTTAAAGTCGAGTCGATGGAAAAAATTCTTGCATAAAAATTAAGTTGAATTTAAAAAAAAATCAATTACAAGAGAACAGTTTTTTATAAATCTTATAAAATTTAATTAAGGTTAAAACAGTTGAATTAAATAAAATGTATATAATTAGTTGTTTTAACATCTACGTATTGGCATTTTTAAGGATAATAATAACATGAAATAGATATTAATTTAACAGTTTAGTTTCTGCATGTTTAAATTAAAGAAATTAGTCGAGAATTTTAAAGAATGTAAACTGACATTTTATTTAGAAAAATATTTTATCATTTTATTAAAAAAATATATAAATCGACAGTTGATTTAAAAAGAAATTCATGTATGAAATACAGTTGAACCAAAAAGAATTCTTTTATAAAAAAACAATTGAATTAAAAAAAAATCATCAATAAAAATAGTTACATTTTTTTTGTACGATACGTCGCCAGAAAGTGAGTCCGTATCCATAGCTACCAGCAGTGGCGGCTCGTGGAACGTATTGATGGTAGAGCTACATATACAATATAATATTCAATATTCAAGCAAAACATCAAAATTTTCTGAAGATGGCTTTTGAGTTATTCAACTAAAAACTCAAAAATATTATTTTTTGGAACAAATATTGGGAAAAAGTGAAAATTCGGCTAAAATCAAAACAAATCACAACGGACTATTACTCAACATTACCTACTAATATCCGAACTTTAATATTTATGCAAAATATTCAAACATTCTGAAGACGGTTTTTGAGTTATTCAACAGAAAAGTCGGATTTTTTCTAATTAATTTTGAGACAATTCGCTTCAAATCAAAGCAAATCGCAATTAACTGTTACTCAAAATCACTCATCGACATCAGGGCTATAATATTCACTCAAAATATCAAAACATTCTGCTGATGGTTTTTGAGTTATTCAACAGAAAAGTCGGAAATGTCAATTTTTTCTAATTAATTTTGAGAAAGTTCACTTAAAATCGAAGCAAATCGCAATTAACTGTTACTCAAAATCACTCATCAACATCAAGGCTACAATATTCACTCAAAATATCAAAACATTCTGCAGATGGTTTTTGAGTTATTCAACAGAAAAGTCGGAAATGTCAATTTTTTCTAATTAATTTTGAGAAAATTCGCTTAAAATCGAAGCAAATCGCAATTAACTGTTACTCAAAATCACTCATCAACATAAGGGCTATAATATTCACTCAAAATATCAAAACATTCTGCAGATGGTTTTTGAGTTATTCAACAGAAAAGTAGGAAATGTCATATTTTTTTTCTTATAAATTTTGAGACAATTCGCTTAAAATCGAAGCAAATCGCAATTAACTGTTACTTAAAATCACTCATCCACATCAGGGCTATAATATTCACTCAAAATATCAAAACATTCTGCAGATGGTTTTTGAGTTATTCAACAGAAAAGTCGGAAATGTCATTTTTTTCTAATAAATTTTGAGAAAATTCGCTTAAAATCGAAGCAAATCGCAATTAACTGTTACTTAAAATTACTCATCGACATCAGGGCTATAATATTCACTCAAAATATCAAAACATTCTGCTGATGGTTTTTGAGTTATTCAACAGAAAAGTAGGAAATGTCATATTTTTTTTCTAATAAATTTTGAGACAATTCGCTTAAAATCGAAGCAAATCGCAATTAACTGTTACTTAAAATCACTCATCCACATCAGGGCTATAATATTCACTCAAAATATCAAAACATTCTGCAGATGGTTTTTGAGTTATTCAACAGAAAAGTCGGAAATGTCAATTTTTTCTAATTAATTTTGAGAAAATTCACTTAAAATCGAAGCAAATCGCAATTAACTCTTACTTAAAATCACTCATCCTTATCAGGGCTATAATATTCACTCAAAATATCAAAAATTGTGCAGATGGTTTTTGAGTTATTCAACAGAAAAGTAGGAATTGTCATTTTTTTTCTAATAAATTTTGAGAAAATTCGCTTAAAATCGAAGCAAATCGCAATTAACTGTTACTCAAAATCACTCATCGATATCAGGGCTATAATATTTACTCAAAATATCAAAACATTCTGCAGATGGTTTTTGAGTTATTCCGAAAAGTCGGAAATGTCAATTTTCTCTAATTAATTTTGAGAAAATTCGCTTAAAATAGAAGCAAATCGCAATTAACTGTTACTTAAAATCACTCATCCACATCAGGGCTATAATATTCACTCAAAATATCAAAACATTCTGCAGATGGTTTTTGAGTTATTCAACAGAAAAGTCGGAAATGTCAATTTTTTCTAATTAATTTTGAGAAAATTCACTTAAAATCGAAGCAAATCGCAATTAACTCTTACTTAAAATCACTCATCCTTATCAGGGCTATAATATTCACTCAAAATATCAAAAATTGTGCAGATGGTTTTTGAGTTATTCAACAGAAAAGTAGGAATTGTCATTTTTTTTCTAATAAATTTTGAGAAAATTCGCTTAAAATCGAAGCAAATCGCAATTAACTGTTACTCAAAATGACTCATCGATATCAGGGCTATAATATTTACTCAAAATATCAAAACATTCTGCAGATGGTTTTTGAGTTATTCAACGGAAAAGTCGGAAATGTCAATTTTCTCTAATTAATTTTGAGAAAATTCGCTTAAAATCGAAGCAAATCGCAATTAACTGTTACTTAAAATCACTCATCCTTATCAGGGCTATAATATTTACTCAAAATATCAAAACATTCTGCAGATGGTTTTTGAGTTATTCAACAGAAAAGTCGGAAATGGCAATTTTTTCTAATTAATTTTGAGAAAATTCGCTTAAAATCGAAGCAAATCGCAATTAACTGTTACTCAAAATAACTCATCAATATCAGGGCTTTAATATGCAGAAGATCAAAACATTCTGCAGATTGATTTTTTCGACTATAAACTCAAAAATATTCATTTTTTATATTATATTTTGAGAAAAATTGAAAATTCGTTTAAAATCAAAAGAAATCATAATGGACTGTTACTTAACATTACCTACTAATACCAGAACTTTAATATTTATGCAAAATATCAAAACATTCTGAAGATAGTTTTTGAGTTATTTCATTAAAAACGCGAAAATGTCAATTTTTGTAACAAATAAAAATCCATTTGATTATCAAATTCCATTCTATTATTTTCTATTGTGGTAAAGTATGAATGTTTGTAACGACAAAGAGGATTTTTTTAATTAAAAAAAAAAAATTAAAAAAAAAATTAAAAAAAAATTTTTTTTGCTAATCGAAAAAAATTAGTAGAAGCCAAATCTGCAATAAAAAAAGGGGTACCTATTTAAGATTTCAAAGTTACTCCCCAACCCGTCCCAGGGGGGAGGGGTGGTGGTTTATATTTCACACCACATAATAGAACTCAAAAAATAAATTTAGACGTATTTTTTGTATGTCAATCCGATTTGTATTTCGCGAGATATTTGGGGTGAACGGGTGGTCTGAAACACCCGGTATATACATATACAGGGTGTTTTAAATTCGAGGCTCACCATGGGGATCTCGCTTATTAGAAGAGATAGAGGGTATGTTTAAATTCGGCACTTTTGTAGAATTTTATGCTGATTAATAATCCGTTGAAAAAGAATTCATTAAAATATTTTGTTTTCGAGTTATGTTAAAAAAACTGAAAAAACTCATTTTATTTTTTCTGTATATTTGCGTTATTTAAAAAACGGAAAAAACGTTCTTACAGCACCTTTTTATTATCTAATAGATGGCGTTAAATTTTTCTTTGTAACATGTTTCGTTTCTTTTGAACCATCATCAACTTTCTTATTTCTTATGAAATTAAGATTCATTTATTATTACCATTTCCAAAATATGATTGCGATATTCTTGAGTAATTTTATTAGCGTATGGTATGCGTCAATTTTTTTAATTATTTTTTTAAATTCCATGGCAAGGATGATTTTTGGTAAGCGCTAAATAGATTGCCAATGAAAGTGTTTTAAACGATTATATGTTCATTTATGATATTAAATATATGTTGTGTTATATTGTTGTTATCACAATAAATTAAGCATTCAGATGTGATAAAAATTAAATATGGCTCCTATAAGAAATAAGAAAATTGATGATGGTTCACAAGAAACGAAACATGTTACAAAGAAAAATTTAACGCCATCTATTAGATAATAAAAAGGTGCTGTTAGAATGTATTTTCCGTTTTTAAATATCACTTCAAATAACGCAAATATAAAGAAAAATCAGTTTTTCAGTTTTTTTAACATAACTCAAAAATAGAAGAATTTAAGTAATTTTTTCAGTGGATTATTAATCAGCATAAAATACTGGAAAAGTGCCAAATTTAAACATACCCTCTATCTCTTCTAATAAGCGAGATCCCCATGGCGAGCCTCGAATTTGAAACACCCTGTATAAATAAATTTATTTTTCTCCAAAACAAAGTTGAATTAAGAAACAATTCATGTGTAAAAACAGTTTAAATCAAAAAGGCATCTACATATAAAAATACAGTTGAATTTAAAAGAAGAAAATGTATTTATTAAATTTAAAAAAAAACAATTGCTTGTTAACTTGATCTGGAGTGACTTGCAAACGAAAAGGCGAAGAACAAGTTGTTTTTTTTTTATTGCAGAAACTAAACATGAGTAAGCACATTTAACAGTTCTCTAGCTTCGTGTAAGTCAGCCATCATTTCCAAAATTAATTAATTCTTTGTTTTTACTAACTCTTAAGCCATAATTGGTTCGTTGTCAAAATTATTTTTTAAAGTGTAATGCGTTAACTAACCCTGTCGCTATAGTATATATTTGTACCTTCTCCTTTACGAAGTACGTAAGTAAGTAAGTATTGTGATCTTGATTTTTTTTCAAAATTTTTTTTTTACGGAAATATCCGTTTTGGGGTCCCTAGATGCCACTTCAACAATTTCTGGAATTTTTTTTTGTGTGTCTGTGTGTGTGTGTGTGTGTGTGTGTGTGTGTGTGTGTGTGTGTGTGTGTGTGCGCGCTGTATCTCAAAAACTGAGAGCAATGAAACTTTGAACATAAAAAATCATTTCTATTTGAGAAAAAAATTTATTAATTTTATTTTAATTTTTGGTTTATAATTATGAAACGATAATAGTTACAGCAAATTTATGTGAATAATAATTGTAGAGAATGCCAAAACGAACAACTTCTAAAGAATAAGTTTTTTTCGAAATCTCTTTAGTTTTTGTGTAAACTGAGTTTTTGAATTTGAAGTATAATTTTTCCATCTTTCATAATTTTGACGTTTTAAACGTCAGTTTTATCCGATTCTACAAAACGCTCAATGTACATTTAAAATATGATTTCAATAAAGGCTATGATACCATCAAGTCGGATAATGTAACATGATGGCCACATCACCATTTTTTTGTTATACATGGTGTCCCAACAGTCTGAGCTCGGAAGATTGTGCCCACACTAAAAGCTATGAGAAAAATATATTGGTGGATTGTCATAGATCGTTCTGAGTGCATGTTCTAAAAATATTTGTATGTGTACAGGATGTTCCATTTTTGAGTTACACACCAAAGTTGTATTTTTTATGGAACACTCAGTATTTTATTCAATATTTCGATAGACCAGTTCAAAAGCAACAAATTAATAGAAGATACTAGGATGATTTAATCGTCAATTGTTTAGTTTATTTACTCTTTTATATGAAAACAGACCCAAGTTTAAAGAGTCGCCATTTTGAAAGAATAAATTTCTTTTATTCGGTTAGAATTTTTTTTATTACTTTAGCTTTTAAGGAGTTGTCATTTTCCAGCGATGTTGTGATAAATTTATAGAGGGTGTTCCAAAATGCAAAATCTAGATTTTCTCAATTTTTTTTAATGGAACACCCTGCATATTTATATGATATTGAATTTAAAATAAAAGTAAGATTTTCAATCGAAATAAAAAGATTAGATAGAAAACAAATTTCAACAGAACTGAAACCAGAAACAAGGGGGCGCACCGATTGTACTTGTTCCGGGGCGCTAAATGTGCACCTACGCCACTGACAAGTATCTAATTTAGAATCCATGGATAATAGGAAATTGTTTAATCCAGCTACGGCTGATTTATAGTATTTAATAATTCACATTTGCATAAAACGACACAAACACTTCTAGACATCCGGCCATTCTTCATCACCACCCGTACGGGATTCGAACCCGCACCGACTGGGCCCAGAAGCCGGACCTCTACCCACTTGACCACCGCGTTAAGGTTATAATTAAATAAAATTATTCACAAATAAAATTCGCCAAAATATAGCAAATAACACCTTATCTTGTTTGTTTCCGCGAAATGGTTAAGGTTAAGGCAAATTGGTGAAAACAAATGAGTAAAGTAACCTTGATGAGGTGAATCGGATAGGTCGAATGAATCAGCGTGTGTGTGTGTCTCTGGCTAGAGGTGAACTTTATCAGAGTGAAAAATCGCGATAACAATATCAACAAAAAAGTGCAGTGGCGTACGTGCCAGGATACAAACTGGAGACGTTACGTGTATCGGGTTGCAAAATTTCCTGATAACTCTCTCAGGGCCACCGTTCCAAATTCGCGGAAACGTCGCATATTCAATATAATTATTAAATACGATCTGGCTATATCACATTCGTTATTATAAAAGAAACGTCTCATCATTTATCCGCCACCTGTATCCCGTAAACATTATCAGGGGCACGTACGACGAAACATGTTTACAGAAGAAATTAAATCAATTAACGCCGCTGATCATCATCGAGTGTCCACTCATTTGTTGTATAACATATTTACGCATAGCCAATGAGGTTTTTATAAATGTTAAGTTTATCATAAAAATGCTACCTTGAAAACTACGTGATTTCGCATGATCTTTATGTAATAACTTTATTATTTTTATAAATAGTTATGATACCGACCTTTTATTCACGATGTACACTGGAGACATATTCGCAATATGCAAGTTTTCGAGGACTTGTGTGCAGTTTGTTTCGGAGATCAAGGCAGCTTGCTTCTGAAAATAACATCTGAAATCAGCATAGGCATCAAATTCTTTCATGGAATGTGATAAACATCTACCCGTAATATCAACCATAAAGTTTGGAAAAATTATAAATTTACTTGTAATCTGTTTATTACATCTTAAACGATAGTGTTTGCATTTTTCAAATAAGTGAATAAGTAGTAAAATTGTGAAATTTATGTTTAATATTGCAAGTAATATTCGTGGTACTATAGTTTTTGACAGCCAATTTTGTAATGTTTTTTGTAAATTATTTCAAAACACAGAACTATTTAACCTTAAAATTTAACATTTTTGAATTATTGGTTCGTTATCTGGAAACATCTGGTATAAACCTGTAACATTCTTTCCATTATAATAATTCATCTTTCTTCCCTTTATTCTTATAAAATATTATAACTGTTAGTGGCTGAATGGCTAATAAATCAAAGCCTAAAAAAAAACCTTAAAATTGCTTACACAATCAAGAAATAAATAAGAGCCGCGAATAAGGCAAACTGTCACACCATTAAATCGAATGTAATGGGTTTCTAGGATTCCTCTATAGCAATGATGGCGAACCTTTTGAGCTCGGTGTGTCAAAATTTTGAAAAATCGAAACATAATTTTCGTGGCGTGTCACACATCACAAAGGTAAAGACTAAAAAAATAGAAATATTTATAATTTTTATATTAATTAATTATAATTTTGTTAATTATTAATTATTATTAACGTAAGTAATAATATTATTATTAATAACCAACTCTGGCCGTTATGAAAGATAAATATTTGAATTATGAATTTTTTTATCTTTGAAGATATACGTCACTGAATATGTGCTCCGTGTCGGCACTGACACGCGTGTCATAGGTTCGCCATCACTGCTCTATAGGCTTATACAGGGTGGATACTTTAAGTGGAACAAATTCGGTACACCAGAAAAAAATCGTAGCACACGTCGATTTTTGTTTTTTATTGCGCACTTTTTAGCGTCTTTAACACATTGACTGCCGAGACACATTTCCACGATTTTCTTCGCATAGGTGATAAATATTGTCAAATTGCTTTCGTAAGACTTCAATATTCGTGGCCAATATGGCCCAAAAAAAAATAAATTTTGGCCCAATATGAAATATACCGCCCGGCCCTAGCGTAAAATATAATAAAAAGCACTCCAGCAGTAAACGTGTTAAAAATACTATGACGTCACTAGTCTTTCACGTATGACGTCATAGACATTTTTTAATAAAAACAATTTAATTATACTATTTTTTAAATTTGTAACCCTTTTCATGCACTATACACTGTGTGAAATTTTTTTGTATTTTTTGTTTCTTCATTTCAAAAATTTAAAAAAATAATATGACATCGCTAGTCTCTCACAAATGTCGTCATAGACATTTTTTTTTAAACGGAAACCATTTTTTTATTTCACTAAATTTATAGCCCTTTTGATTATATTTACGACTATGTAAAATATTTTGTTTTTTTTGATTTAAGGAATTGAAAAAAAATAATTTTTTTTCAATAAACTTATTTAATGTATCAAATGTTCAAATTCCACCAGAAATGTTTCAAAATGTAAGTGATGGGTTTTATCACCGATTGGCTTTTTGCCAAGAGAGGAACGGTGCTCATTTTAAACATTTGATACATTAAATAAGTTTATTGAAAAAAAAAATATTTTTTTCAATTTCTTAAAAAAAACGAAAGAACAAAATATTTGGGGCCGCGATGGTCTAGTGGGTAGAGGTCCGGCCTCTGGATGCCGTTGGTGCGGGTTCGAGTCCCGTCCGGACGGTCACTTTTTCAACACGAAAAATGGCCGTACGAGTCCCTGGTTGTCTAGTGTTTGTCCCCATTTCATTTAAATATGAATATTGTTAATATAAATTGGTTGTGGCTGAATGCCCTAGCTGGCTAAGCCAATTCCCCATCATCCTCGATTCCCTAACCCGAACTCCCGTCAATCATCTTTCCTTTTAAAGAAAAAAAAAAAAAACAAAATATTTACACAGTCGTAAATATAATCAAAAGGGCTATAAATTTAGTGAAATAAAAAAAATGGTTTCCGTTTAAAAAAAATGTCTATGACGTCATACGTGAAAGACTATTGTCATATTATTTTTAAAGACGCTAAAAAGTGTGCAATAAAAACAAAAATCGACGTGTCCTAGGATTTTTTTTTCTGGAACTTCTCATTTTATAAATACCGAATTTGTTCCAGTTAAAGTTTCCACCCTGTATATTAACCAATACGCTGCGGCATGTGATTTTCGAAAACATAACTATTATGCTGCAGAATTGGAAGTTCCGTATAAATGCGTAATTATCTGGTTGCCGCAGTGAAAGGATAAAGTAAAGACTTCCGGTGTATTCTAGTGATGAGAGCAACGGTTATTTTGCAGTAACAGTTATTACAGTTACTTTTACTAAAAATAACTGGTTATTTAGACGGTTATTTAATTTAACCTCTGAAAACAGTTTCTAACAGAGTAATCAATTATTTTATGATTCTAAATTTATTATTTTAATAAAATTATACAATTGTAACTAAAAACAAATTTATTATCTTACCAACAAATTTGCATGTAGTACAGTATAATTGTTTGTAATTGGAATTTAAAAAGATATTTTTTATAATTAATAATTTATTAATTTTGCCAATATCCATTGCAATACAGTAAATTCAATAAAATTTGCATTAAATTAATTAATCTGTAGGAATATATTGTGCGTTTTAATTTTGTAAAGATAAACTAAACGTTATATGTAACCTTAAATTACACGTTTTAACACTTTCAAATCTTTTTTTAAATAACATAAACATTCCCTAAATTTTGACATGACATTTCACTTGTAAAAATCCGTCAGAGGATTCAGAAGTTGCACGTTTGTAAAATTTGTATTTTCAGAAATAACGCTCTCAACGAAAATATTACAATTTTAACACTGAAAAAATAATACAAAGTATTTTAATAATTTTATAAAGAATGTAAAATTGCCTACATTTTGATGTTTCAATCGGAAAATCCGTCACGATTCAGAAGTTAACCGCTTGTAAACATTTGGATTTTCAGAAATAACTTGCTCACTAGGAAATAACTGCAATTTTAACACTTAAAAAAATGACTGCAAAGTGTTTGAATAGTTTTTTAAAGAACATAAAACTTCCCACGTTTTGATGTTTTAACTGCAAAAATCCGTCAGATGATTTAGAAGTTGTACGTTTTCTAAATTTAGATTTTCAAAAATAACTCTCACGGCGAAAATACTGTAAGTTAACACTTGCAAAACAATTAATGTAAAGTGTTCCGATTCTTTTCTTAAAGAATGGAAAATTATCTAAATTTTGACGCTTTAATCGGGAAAATCCGTCAGGATTGTAAACATTTGGATTTTCAGAAGTAACTAGCTAGAGCACCTTCAAAGTGTTTGTATGCCTTTGTAAAAAACATAAAATTCCCTAGATTTTGATGTTTCATTTGTCAAAATCCATTGGCGGATTCAGAAGTTGCACGCTTGTAAAATTTGGATTTTCAGAAATAACTTGCTCACAGGGAAAGAACTGAATTTCAAAACTTTCAAAAATTACTACAAAGTATTTGGATCTTTTTTTAAAAAACATAAAATTCCCTAGATTTTGGCGTTTAAACTCTAAAAATCGGTCGCAGGATTTAGAAGTTGCACGCTTGTAAAGTTTGGATTTTGAAAAATGACTAGCTCACAACGAAACAATTACATTTTCAACACCTAAAAAATATTGTAGAATGGTCTGGATGCTGTTTTTAAAGAACATAAAATTGCTCAGAGTTTTAAGTTTGAATTGCAAAAATCCATCGTAGGATTCAGATGTTACGCGCTTGTAAAATGTAATCTTCAAAATCTATAGAATTTTCTGTTCTTTAAAAAAAAGAAATGAAACACTTTCATAAATTTTTTTATAAAGTATTTGAATGCTTTTAGAAAGAACATAAAATTCCCTAGATTTTGACTTTCAACTGCAAAACTCCGTCTGAGGATTAAGAAGTTGCACGCTTGTAAAATTTCAATTTTCGAAAATTACTAGCTCCCAGTGAAACAACTGTAATTCCAGCGTTCCCACAAAATGGTTTGGATGGTTTTTAAAGAACATAAAATTACGTAGATTTTTACGCTTGAATTACAAAAATCCATCTTAGGATTCAGATGTTCCGCGCTTATAAAATTTGGATTTTCAGAAATTACTAGCTGACAGATAAAGAATATGCAATTTCAAAACTTTCAAAAAAATGAATACAAAGTATTTGGATGTTTTTTTAAAGAACATAAAGTTTCCTAGATTTTGAAGTTTCAACTGCAAAAATCCGTCGGAGGATTTAGATGTTATGCGCTTGTAAAATTTTTCTTTTTTCAAAAATTACAATCTTACAACTGAAATTTCAGTACTAAAAAAATACTGTAAAATGAATTGGATGCGATTTTTAAAGAATATAAAATAGCCTAGGTTTTGACGTTTTAAATGCAAAAATCCGTCGTAGGATTCAGATGTTACGCGCTTGTAAAACTTGGATTTGCAAAAATTATTAGCTCACAGGGAAATAACTGCAATTTCAGTACTTAAAAAAATACTGGAAAATTGATTGGATGCTTTTTGAAAGAACATAAAATTGCGTAGATTTTGACGTTTTAACTGCAAAAATCCGTCGGAGGATTTAAAAATTGCACGCTTGTAAAATTTGGATTATCAAACATTACGGGCTTACAGCGCAACACCTGCAATTTCAGCACTTTAAAAAAGTACTGTAAAATGGTTTGGATGTTTTTTTAAAGAACATAAAATTGCCTAGATTTTTATGTTTCAATTGCAAAAATCCGTCGTAGGATTTAGTTGTTACGCGTTTGTAAAATTTTGATTATCAGAAATTACTAGCTCACAGTGAAAAAAAATGCAATTTCAAAAAAAATTCTAAAAAATAACTTAAAAAAAAACGTAAAATTTGATAGGTTTTGACGTTACAATTGCAAAAATCTGTCTGAGGATTCAGAAGTTGCACGCTTGTAAAATATGGATTTTCAAAAATAACTAGCTCACAGAGAAAAAACTCAACTTTTTCAAAAATATGACTTCAAGGAGTTTAAATGCTTTTATGAAGAATATAAAACATCCTATATTTTGACGTTTCAATTGTCAAAATCCATTGGAGGTTGTAAAAATTGGGATTTTCAAAATTTACTAGCTCACAGCGAAAAAACTATAATTTCAACACTTTCATAAAAGAAATTACTTGCTCAGCGAAAAAAATGCAATTTCAAAAAACTTATTACATAGCGTTTTAATGCTAGATTTTAACGTTTCAATTGCAAAAGTCTTCCAAGGGATTAAGAAGTTGCATGCTTGTAAAATTTGGCTTTTCAAAAATAACTTGCTTAAAACGAAAAAAAAAAATTTGACGTTTTAACTGCAAAAATCCGTCGGAGGATTTAAAAGTTGCACACTTAAAATTAGATTTTAGAAAATTTAGATTTTCAAACATTACTGGCTCACAGTGCAACACCTGCAATTTCAGCACTTTAAAAAAGTACTGTGAAATGGTTTGGATGTTTTTTTAAAGAACATAAAATTGCCTAGATTTTTACGTTTCAATTGCAAAAATCCGTCGTAGGATTCAGTTGTTACGCGTTTATAAAATTTTGATTATCAGAAATTACTGCTCACAGTGAAAAAAATGCAATTTCAAAAAAATAACTTAAAAAAAAACGTAAAATTTGATAGGTTTTGACGTTACAATTGCAAAAATTCGTCAGAGGATTCAGAAGTTGCACGCTTGTAAAATATGGATTTTCAAAAATAACTAGCTCACAGAGAAAAAACTCAACTTTTTCAAAAATATGAGTTTAAATGCTTTTATGAAGAATATAAAACATCCTACATTTTGACGTTTCAATAGTCAAAATCCATTGGAGGATTCAGAAGTTGGAGGTTGTAAAAATTGGGATTTTCAAAATTTACTAGATCACAGCGAAAAAACTATAATTTCAACACTTTCATAAAAATTTCATTGCTTTTTTAAAGAACATAAAATTCTCTAGATTTTGACGACTCAATTGCAAAAATCCGTCGTGGGATTCAGATTTTACGCGTTCATAAAATTTGGATTTTTGGGAATTACTATGTGAGCGAAAAAAAATGCAATTTCAAAAAACACTACAAAGTGTTTGAATGTTTTTTTAAAGAAGGTAAAATTTGCTAGATTTTTACATTTCAATTGCAAAAATCCTTCAGGGGATTAAGAAGTTGCATGCTTGTAAAATTTGGATTTTCAAAAATAACTTGCTTACAACGAAAAAACTGCAATTTCACACTTCCATAAAAATTACTACAAAGTGTTTATTCTTTCTTAGAGAACATAAAATTCCCTAGATGTTGACGTTTCAACTACAAAAATCCGTCGGCGGATTTACGCTTGTAAAACTTGGATTATCAGAAATGACTAGCTCACAGCGAAACAACTGCACTTTCAAGACTTCAAAAAATTCTGTAAAATGGTTTGGATGCTTTTTGAAAAAAAACATAAAATTGCGTAGATTTTTTCGTTTGAATTGCAAAAATCAGTTGTAGCATTCAGATATTTTCAGAAACTACTATCTCACAGCGAAAAAAACTTAAAAAAAAAATTAATACAAAGTGTTTGAATGCTTTTTGAAAGAACGTAAAATTCACTATATTTTGACTTTTTAACTGTAAAAATCCGTCAGACGATTTAGAAAATGCACGCTTGTAAAATTATGATTTTCAAAAATTACCAGCTCACAGCGAAATAACAGCAATTTCAAAACTTAAATAAAAATACTGTAAAATGGTTTAGATGCTTTTTTAAAACTGTCTAGATTTTTACGTTTGAATTGCAAAAACCCGTCAAAGGATTCACATGTTTCCCGCTTATAAAATTTGGATTTTCAAAAATTACTAACTCACAGCGAAAAAAACTGCAATTTCAAAGTTTCGCTGTATTGGAATTGCTTCTACTTGCATTAAATTATATCTTCAGAGTTCTTAAATCTGCCATTTCGTTCATATTATAGAGTTTAATAATTATTTGTAATGATTTCATAAAAATTTAAGTTTTTCGTTGAAATTTTGTGCTGTAATATTTTCCTCTGTCAAATTTGACATTTCTGTGCCTTAAAAACAATTTGACATTTCCGTGCCATAAAAACATAAAAAAGTACTAGTGTTGTAAAAAGTCACTTTTGCAACAAAAAGTGCCTACTTTAAAGCGATCGTAGATAAAATATATTTAGACGTACTTTAACTATACATGGATGCAATTTATAACGTTATCTTTATCGTTATGGTAGACTGCAACGTTCGCCTTTAATTATCTTATATATTTCGTTATTTGTTTGTAATCTCGTTGCGACTATGCTTAGTAAGCAGAAAGACAGTACTCCTTTCATTAGTTATATTTAATCTCATTCCCAACGCAGATATTTATCACTTTAGAGACCTTGAATTGATATGACGATGGCGGTCGCAAAATGCGCAATATTTTAATTGTTTACAATAATTAAGAATTGTGCAATCAAGCTTCTGCAAAATTACATCAAAACATTATTTTTGTTTCTCAGAAACGTTTAACATTCTGAATTAATGGTCCTTACAGAACCCAATAAAGAATTGACAAGCTACCATGGGCGTAGGTGTATGTCATCTCTACAGCTACGCTTGAACAAAAAGTGAATCATCCATGACCATACACAAAGCTTATCTGTACTTGAGCATGGATAACATAAACGGCAACTATCGTATGTTCATTAAAAAAAAACCTCAGAGTGCCATGACCTTTTATTTTTTAAAATTTAAGTTGGCACGCATGTTAGAAATTGACATACAAAACGTCAGATCTTTCTAAAAGTCACAATTATTCCGTGGTCACAATGGTGCACAGCAACCAGCAAAAAACGTTTCTAGTTGAAAGTTTTTTTTTATTATTTCCAACGACTTCTCTGCGTCATTTGTCACAGCAAATGAATTTATCAGTAGGAACGTGCCACATGTAACATAACCTCAATATGTGTTACCAACTTAAATTTTTTTAAATAAAAAATCATGGCACATTTGAGGTTTTTTTTAATGAACATACTTTACGATGATTAAACTTGAAAAACCTCACTTGTTGCAGATGCATTAAATAAATATAATAAAGATGAGATATAGCCTGAATATACTGCAATTACTGGTATCAAATATTTAGTGACACCTTCAATCGGAATACAATATGTATGTGCTCAGAAAATTCATTTAGGGCCAGTTGTTCAATAGCAGCTTAAATCAAGTTAACCATATAAATTACTTTTGGCGTTGTTCAATCACAGTTTAAAGATAATCAAAGTGCAAAAAACGGCAGTTTATTATAACCTTAAAATAATTTATACTGAGTTTAAGGTAAGCTCGGTTTAAGCTGCTATTGAACAACTGACCCTTCATGGTTTGATGATTTGTATTATTATACATGAACTTTATTCTAACATACATATGTTAGAAAGGGCCATCGACCTAGTCCTTCAGCCCTGATGATTTGTATTTTCCCAGTTTCGCCAAAATCAAATTAAGCTTTCATTAGTTATATTTAATCTCATTCCCAACGCAGATATTTATCACTTTAGAGACCTTGAATTGAAATGGCGATGGCGGTCGCAAAATGCGCAATATTTTAATTGTTTGCAATAATTAAGAATTATGCAATCAGGCTTCTGCAAAATTACATCAAAACATTATTTTTGTTACAGATTTAGTGCATGTCTGGGACAAAATGTAAACACACGATAAATCGAAAGTACACATAAATCATATTTTCAGCTTGTTCGGGTGTTTGAAATTATGAACCTTTACTTTACAACTCAAAATAATCTTCGGCTATGCAGATTAATCGTTCTTTCTTTCTTCAAAAAAGGAGGCGAGGGCCTCCCCATATAGTAAAAATACCATTAACATGTTCCACGAGCCGCTACTGAGAGCCATACTAACCAAGTGAATTGTTTTATTTGAATTATTCAAAATGTATTTACTAAATCTAAAGTTGTCGAAACTGCCAACTCAAAAGGTGAAACGATAAGGTGATCCCAACAAAGTTAATGGTTTTATTTAAATTCTTTTTCAAATTAAAGCGACAATTAAAAAAAAAATTCCTATTAAAAAAAAAAATTGGAAGATTATTTTGAATTTAGAATGATTTTTGAGACTAATTTAAACCATTTTCTTACTAGAATATTCTGCATTTTTTATCATTTGGCCTAAATATTCTTTATTTAGACCTAAATTTTCGATTTCATTGTTAAAATTTTCGACATTTTTAATTTTTTCCGATGAATTTTTAGTTTTTAAATTATTTTTGACAAGTATTTTCGATATTTTTGGTCAAAATATTTTAACTTTTGGCCTAAATATCCTTTATTTTGGCCTAAATTTTCGATTTCATTGTTAAAATTTTCGACATTATTAATTTTTTCCGGTGAATTTTTAGTTTTTAAATTATTTTTGACCAGTATTTTCGATATTTTTGGTCAAAATATTTTAACTTTTGGCCTAAATATCCTTTATTTTGGCCTAAATTTGCGATTTCATTGTTTAAATTTTCGACTTTTTGGCCCGCATTTTTGATTTTCCCGCCGAATTTCGACCTGTATTTTCGATTCGTTTGTGTACAAATTTTTTATCTGTTGACCTAAATATTCTTTATTTTCACATAAATTTTCGATTTACTTCTTTACTACTTTTCGTTTTTTGTTTGGTCTGTATTTTTGATTTTTCGAGCCGAATTTTTAATTTTTAGATTTTTAACTTGTATTTTCGATTTCTTTTGTCTAAATTTTTAATCTTTTGCTCTAAATATTCTTTATTTTGACCTAAATTTTCGATTCAATTGTTAAAATTGATTTTTTGGTCCGCATTTTTGATTTTTCAGGTCGAATTTTTAATTCAAGTTCCAAATTTTTGATTTGATTTTAGTTGAAATATCTATAACCTGAATTATTGATTTATATGTTCAATCTATTATATATGGCCAAATGAATAAATAAAGTTTTATTATTATTTATTAAATGCGAGATTTTTTTATTTTTTTCCGGTATTTTCGAGTTTTGTTTGTTGAAATTTTCGATGTTTTAGTCTGCATTTAGGCCCGAGTTTTCGATGTACTGTCTAAATTTTCGACTTTATTGCCAACATTACAGATTTTTATTATTTTTTCAAATATTTTGTCCTAAATTTCTCTTTATTTTGACCTAAATTTTCAATTTTACTGTTAAGATTTTTTGGCCCCAATTTTTGATTTTTCGTTTAGTTTGCATTTATTATTTTTAGGGCCGAGTTTTCGATGTTTTGTCTAAATTTTCGACTTTTTGGCCAACATTGTGGATTTAAAAAAAAATCTTTTGCCGTAAATTTTTCTTTATTTTTTTGTCTGTTAAAATTTATAATATAATAATAATATAATAATTAATTGTGCTAACAGCAAAATGCTTTACACTTGTCAAGTATATTTACTACTAATATATAATAATATAATATAATATAATTTAAAACTAACATTTTAATTTTTACAAATTTCGACGAGGTCACTAATTTAAAGAGAAAAAACGAGATATAAAGTAGAAATTATGTATGTATATTAAAAGAATTAATTAAAATTAAAATTAAGATATTTGTCCCAGCTGTAGAATACATTTTCAATCAGGAGATTCTATTTTTCTTACCTTGGTCCACTATTTTTATTTTTAGGCCAGAATTTTAGATTTTTGGTCTATATTTTGGATTTTTTGTATATTTTTTATCCTATATTTTAGATTTATTAACTTGAATTATTGATTTTATTTCGTGATTTTTTTTTATTTTTCGCTATTATTTTCGAATATCTGGTCAGAAACTTATTTTTGACGGCTGAAAGTGGTAAATTATTTTGCTTCTAAGTTTTCGATTTTTTGTCCACGTTTTTCATTTTTAGATCAGGATTCTTGATTCTTTGGCCCATATTTTAGATTTCTGTATTTTCGATTTTTTGTTCCATTTTTTTTATTTTGGCCAAAATATTGTTGATTTGTAGAAATTTTCGATTTTTTGTCTGCAACTTTTAACTTTACGCTCGTCTTCAATGTTTCGTCTAAATTTTTACCGTTTTAGGCCCTTACTTTTTTGGCTTATATTTTGTATTTTCGATTATTTTGGTTTTAATTTTTGGTCTTTTGGCCGAAATTTTCTTTATTTCGACTTAAAATTTCGATTCGTTTGTCAAAAATTTTGATTTTTTGGTCTACCGCTTTGATTTTTGGGTACGAATTTTAGATTTTTGGTCTTCATTTTTTAGTTTTGTCCCATATTTTAGATTTTCTCAACTTGAATTATTGATTTTATTGTGCGAGTTTTTTTGCTATTATTTTCGAATTTCTCGTTGGAACTTAGTTTAAGCTTAAAGGAGTTATTTTTGGGGCTGAAAATGGTCAATTATCATATTTTTCTTCTGCTTGTATTTTCAATGTTTTGGTCTGCATTTTTATTTTTAAACCAGGATTTTTGATTTTTTGGCCAATATTTTAGATCTTCAGCTGTTTTGTTCCAAATTTTTGATTTTTTGGCCAAAATATTTGATTGGTCTAGGAAGATAAATGGTTCTTTGTTTTTTTCAAAGGGGGGGTGTATTGTATAAGTGGCTCTACCATCAACATGTTACACGAGCCGCCACTGACGCAGGTGCAACAATTTGTATTCAAAGAAAAAATAGCATTTCTTAATTTGAAACTTGTAGACCTGTACTATCCATAAATGCATTAGATGTTCAAACATTCATTTTTTAAAGATGCCCAAAACAAAGTTAAACATTAATTTTTTAAAGATGCCCAAAACAAAATTTCAAATGCCAATCAAATCGAATCACTTTCAAATTCCTGTACCATCCATAAATGCATTAGATGTTCAAATATTTAATTTTTAAAGAAGTCCAAAATACAATTTCAAAGGCTACATCAAATCAACTCGAATCACTTCCAAACAGTGACGGTTCGCGTGTTTTTTTCTGGTACGGCCGAGGTAGCAGAGGTGGGAATATATATGGGTGTGGTCACGCAGCCAACCGTCTCTGCAACTGACCCTACCTATCTGTATTGTTCCTCGGCCGTTCCAGAAAAAAACCCGCGAACTGTCACTTCTTCCAAATTCCTGCACTATCCATAAATGTATTAAATTTTGATACATTTCATCTTTAAAGATGTCCAAAACAAAATTTCTAATTTCGAATATTTGTCATTCAACAACGACAGCCTTGAGCGCCTGTTGTGGTATTTCGCAGAAGTATCCTCGTCCACACAATGGTTCACAACGAAAATAATTTGCACGTCGCTATTATTAAATCGTGATATCATTTAAATGAGAGTTTGCTCGCCGGACGAAATCGGTTTGACATTGAACTGATAAAAAGTGATATCCGCACCGTTTATTATCGGATTTCTACCTACCAATGTTTACATACACACCGATGATAACGAGACAACGCGGAAAAAAGCGCGTACCATGGTTTGAGCGATCCCAACCTTCCCAAGACTGCTGCCGTTTTTGCTTTCTTGTTGTCGCTCGTTGCATACGATCTAGAAAAAAAGTACGCGTGCCTGGTCGTGTAATCAGTTACATAAATTGTGTTATTGAAAAGGCGAACCTTGAGCTGGCGATAACGTGCGGTCGGCTCAATTTGTCCCGATTAGAAAATGAGAAAAGGAACAGTTTGTTGCTAATGTAATATACAGTTATTTTTGCATACTTTTCCGAAAATTATAACGCGGTATAGGAAGGACGAATTGTATGAACTTTGGATCTGTACAAATATCAAAAGGGATTTGCGTTTACCTTGGATACATCTGCACTCTTCACGCAAGTCGCGATCGTAATAATACAAATTCAGAGGACAGTGAATTTGAAAAAGAGAAATAGAATGTTATTGACAATTATTTCTGTTAGAATCATGCGTTCAAATGGAGGCGGTTTTTTTTGGCATAGGAAGCTGGTCCATTCCGCCAGAGGTATCATTTAACTATTTGTATTAATTTCTGTACATTTATTTATATATAATCATTATTAATTATATAATGCATGGAGGGGGGGGTGGGGGGGCATACACTGGACATCCATGGACCCGAACGGCCACTTCTTCATTCCGAAAAAGTGACCGCCCGTATGGGATTCGAACACACGACCACGAGGCCCGTGAGCAGGAGCTCTACTCACTAGGCTACTGCGGCCCCGATGGAGGCGGTTAATGCATAAATTATAACATCAGTTAGACTCGCACAATTAATGAAAAAGAAAAAAAAATGACAATATTTGGATGTGTTCGAAACATGGTCAACATATTACATAAGATCCTTAAATCCATCTGCACACTTCACGCAAATCCCCATCATGATGATAAAAATACAAGTGTGAGTAATATTTACAAAAGAGAATTAAAAAATGGTGATGTGGCCATCATGTTACTTTCTCCGACTTGATGGTATCATTTATACTTACGCTCTCATGGTTTATTTTCAATTTAAATCATATTTTAAAAATCCCTTGGAACTTTTGTTAAAAAATGCAGCTTTCTTAATAATCATCGTAGACTATTGAATTTAACTTTTTTTCATAAGAAAGACGAGAGAAATTGATTGCCGTTAAAAAAATTCCGCTGACTTCAATAGCAAAAAAATTAGCTGGTCACCATGAACATTTTAGAAAATTAAATAAAATAATTGATTTTTCAGACTTTGAACGGCCGTAGCGGCCAAACGAAAACTCCAAATTGAACGCGGTTTGCAAATCTGAGCTCCTCGTACGTCAATTAGTCGGATAAGAGATTTTGAATTTTTGATGAAAACGCGAAAAAAAGACATGACTAACCCCCTTGGAAATTAAAAAATGCAACTTTCTTAAAAATCATCGTAGACTATTGAATTTAACTTTATTTCATCAGAAAGACGAGGGAAATTGATTGCCGTTAAAAAATTTCAGCTAACTTCAATAGCAAAAAATTAGTCAGTCACCATGAGGATTTTGGAAAATTTACGAAAATAATTGATTTTTCAGACTTTGAACGGCCGTAGCGGCCAAACAAAAACTCCAAATTGAACGCGGTTTGCAAATCTGAGCTCCTCGTACGTCAATTAGACGGATCAGAGATTATTAATTTTTGATGAAAACACGAAAAAAAGACATGAGTAAACCCCTAGGAAATTTGTTAAAAAATGCAACTTTCTTAATAATCATCGTAGACTATTGAATTTAACTTTATTTTCATCAGAAAGACGAGAGAAATTGATTGCCGTTAAAAAATTTCAGCTAACTTCAATAGCAAAAAATTAGTCAGTCACCATGAGGATTTTGGAAAATTTACGAAAATAATTGATTTTTCAGACTTTGAACGGCCGTAGCGGCCAAACAAAAACTCCAAATTGAACGCGGTTTGCAAATCTGAGCTCCTCGTACGTCAATTAGACGGATCAGAGATTATTAATTTTTGATGAAAACACGAAAAAAAGACATGAGTAAACCCCTAGGAAATTTGTTAAAAAATGCAACTTTCTTAATAATCATCGTAGACTATTGAATTTAACTTTATTTTCATCAGAAAGACGAGAGAAATTGATTGCCGTTAAAAAATTTCAGCTAACTTCAATAGCAAAAAAAATAGTCAGTCACCGTGAGGATTTTGGAAAATTTAAGAAAATAATTGATTTTTCAGACTTTGATCGGCCGTAGCGGCCAAACGAAAACTCCAAATTGAACGCGGTTTGCAAATCTGAGCTTCTCGTACGTCAATTAGTCGGATTAGAGATTTTGAATTTTTGCTGAAATCGTGAAAAAATACATGACTGACCCCCCTTGGAAATTTTGTTAAAAAATGCAACTTTCTTAAAAATCATCGCAGACTATTGAATTTAACTTTATTTTCATCAGAAAGACGAGAGAAATTGATTGCCGTTAAAAAATTTCAGCTAACTTCAATAGCAAAAAAATTAGTCAGTAACAGTGAACATTTTAGAAAATTTACGAAAATAATTGATTTTTCAGACTTTGATCGGCCGTAGCGGCCAAACGAAAACTCCAAATTGAACGCGGTTTGCAAATCTGAGCTTCTCGTACGTCAATTAGTCGGATAAGAGATTTTGAATTTTTGCTGAAATCGTGAAAAAATACATGACTAACCCCCTTGGAAATTTTGTTAAAAAATGCAACTTTCTTAAAAATCATCGCAGACTATTGAATTTAACTTTATTTTCATCAGAAAGACGAGAGAAATTGATTGCCGTTAAAAAATTTCAGCTAACTTCAATAGCAAAAAAAATAGTCAGTCACAGTGAACATTTTAGAAAATTTAAGAAAATAATTGATTTTTCAGACTTTGATCGGCCGTAGCGGCCAAACGAAAACTCCAAATTGAACGCGGTTTGCAAATCTGAGCTTCTCGTACGTCAATTAGTCGGATTAGAGATTTTTAATTTTTGATGAAAACACGAAAAAAAGACATGAGTAAACCCCTAGGAAATTTGTTAAAAAATGCAACTTTCTTAAAAATCATCGCAGACTATTGAATTTAACTTTATTTTCATCAGAAAGACGAGAGAAATTGATTGCCGTTAAAAAATTTCAGCTAACTTCAATAGCAAAAAAAATAGTCAGTCACAGTGAACATTTTAGAAAATTTAAGAAAATAATTGATTTTTCAGACTTTGATCGGCCGTAGCGGCCAAACGAAAACTCCAAATTGAACGCGGTTTGCAAATCTGAGCTTCTCGTACGTCAATTAGTCGGATTAGAGATTTTTAATTTTTGATGAAAACACGAAAAAAAGACATGAGTAAACCCCTAGGAAATTTGTTAAAAAATGCAACTTTCTTAAAAATCATCGCAGACTATTGAATTTAACTTTATTTTCATCAGAAAGACGAGAGAAATTGATTGCCGTTAAAAAATTTCAGCTAACTTCAATAGCAAAAAAAATAGTCAGTCACAGTGAACATTTTAGAAAATTTAAGAAAATAATTGATTTTTCAGACTTTGCTCGGCCGTAGCGGCCAAACGAAAACTCCAAATTGAACGCGGTTTGCAAATCTGAGCTTCTCGTACGTCAATTAGTCGGATTAGAGATTTTTAATTTTTGATGAAAACACGAAAAAAAGTCATGAGTAAACCCCTTGGAAATTTGTTAAAAAATGTAACTTTCTTAAAAATCATCGTAGACTATTGAATTTAACTTTATTTTCATCAGAAAGACGAGAGAAATTGATTGCCGTTAAAAAAATTTCAGCTAACTTCAATAGCAAAAAAATTAGTCAGTCACTATGAGGATTATGGAAAATTTAAGAAAATAATTGATTTTTCAGACTTTGATCGGCCGTAGCGGCCAAACGAAAACTCCAAATTGAACGCGGTTTGCAAATCTGAGCTCCTCGTACGTCAATTAGTCGGATCAGAGATTTTAATTTTTTGATGAAAACACGAAAAAAAGACATGAGTAAACAAACCCCTTGGAAATTTGTTAAAAAATGCAACTTTCTTAAAAATCATCGTAGACTATTGAATTTAACTTTATTTTCATCAGAAAGACGAGAGAAATTGATTGCCGTTAAAAAATTTCAGTTAACTTCAATAGCAAAAAAAATAGTCAGTCACCGTGAGGATTTTGGAAAATTTAAGAAAATAATTGATTTTTCAGACTTTGATCGGCCGTAGCGGCCAAACGAAAACTCCAAATTGAACGCGGTTTGCAAATCTGAGCTTCTCGTACGTCAATTAGTCGGATTAGAGATTTTGAATTTTTGCTGAAATCGTGAAAAAATACATGACTAAACCCCCCTTGGAAATTTTGTTAAAAAATGCAACTTTCTTAAAAATCATCGCAGACTGTTGAATTTAACTTTATTTTCATCAGAAAGACGAGAGAAATTGATTGCCGTTAAAAAATTTCAGCTAACTTCAATAGCAAAAAAAATAGTCAGTCACATTGAACATTTTAGAAAATTTACGAAAATAATTGATTTTTCAGACTTTGATCGGCCGTAGCGGCCAAACGAAAACTCCAAATTGAACGCGGCTTGCAAATCTAAGCTTCTCGTACGTCAATTAGTCGGATTAGAGATTTTGAATTTTTGATGAAATCGTGAAAAAATACATGACTAACCCCCTTGGAAATTTTGTTAAAAAATGCAACTTTCTTAAAAATCATCGTAGACTATTGAATTTAACTTTATTTTCATCAGAAAGACGAGAAAAATTGATTGCCGTTACAAAATTTCAGCTAACTTCAATAGCAAAAAAATTAGTCAGTCACCGTGAGGATTTTGGAAAATTTAAGAAAATAATTGATTTTTCAGACTTTGATCGGCCGTAGCGGCCAAACGAAAACTCCAAATTGAACGCGGTTTGCAAATCTGAGCTTCTCGTACGTCAATTAGTCGGATCAGAGATTTTGAATTTTTGATGAAATCGTGAAAAAAAACATGACTAACCCCCTTGGAAATTTGTTAAAAAATGCAACTTTCTTAAAAATCATCGTAGACTATTGAATTTAACTTTATTTTCATCAGAAAGACGAGAGAAATTGATTGCCGTTAAAAAATTTCAGCTAACTTCAATAGCAAAAAAGTTAGTCAGTCACCATGAGGATTTTGGAAAATTTAAGAAAATAATTGATTTTTCAGACTTTGATCGGCCGTAGCGGCCAAACGAAAACTCCAAATTGAACGCGGTCTGCAAATCTGAGCTCCTCGTACATCAATTAGTCGGATTAGAGATTTTGAATTTTTGATGAAATCGTGAAAAAATACATGACTAACCCCCTTGGAAATTTTGTTAAAAAATGCAACTTTCTTAAAAATCATCGTAGACTGTTGAATTTAACTTTATTTTCATCAGAAAGACGAGAGAAATTGATTGCCGTTAAAAAATTTCAGCTAACTTCAATAGCAAAAAAAATAGTCAGTCACATTGAACATTTTAGAAAATTTACGAAAATAATTGATTTTTCAGACTTTGATCGGCCGTAGCGGCCAAACGAAAACTCCAAATTGAACGCGGCTTGCAAATCTAAGCTTCTCGTACGTCAATTAGTCGGATTAGAGATTTTGAATTTTTGATGAAATCGTGAAAAAATACATGACTAACCCCCTTGGAAATTTTGTTAAAAAATGCAACTTTCTTAAAAATCATCGTAGACTATTGAATTTAACTTTATTTTCATCAGAAAGACGAGAGAAATTGATTGCCGTTAAAAAATTTCAGCTAACTTCAATAGCAAAAAAGTTAGTCAGTCACCATGAGGATTTTGGAAAATTTAAGAAAATAATTGATTTTTCAGACTTTGATCGGCCGTAGCGGCCAAACGAAAACTCCAAATTGAACGCGGTCTGCAAATCTGAGCTCCTCGTACATCAATTAGTCGGATTAGAGATTTTGAATTTTTGATGAAATCGTGAAAAAATACATGACTAACCCCCTTGGAAATTTTGTTAAAAAATGCAACTTTCTTAAAAATCATCGTAGACTGTTGAATTTAACTTTATTTTCATCAGAAAGACGAGAGAAATTGATTGCCGTTAAAAAATTTCAGCTAACTTCAATAGCAAAAAAGTTAGTGAGTCACCATGAGGATTTTGGAAAATTTAAGAAAATAATTGATTTTTCAGACTTTGATCGGCCGTAGCGGCCAAACGAAAACTCCAAATTGAACGCGGTCTGCAAATCTGAGCTCCTCGTACATCAATTAGTCGGATTAGAGATTTTGAATTTTTGATGAAATCGTGAAAAAATACATGACTAACCCCCTTGGAAATTTTGTTAAAAAATGCAACTTTCTTAAAAATCATCGTAGACTATTGAATTTAACTTTATTTTCATCAGAAAGACGAGAGAAATTGATTGCCGTTAAAAAATTTCAGCTAACTTCAATAGCAAAAAAAATAGTCAGTCACATTGAACATTTTAGAAAATTTACGAAAATAATTGATTTTTCAGACTTTGATCGGCCGTAGCGGCCAAACGAAAACTCCAAATTGAACGCGGCTTGCAAATCTAAGCTTCTCGTACGTCAATTAGTCGGATTAGAGATTTTGAATTTTTGATGAAATCGTGAAAAAATACATGACTAACCCCCTTGGAAATTTTGTTAAAAAATGCAACTTTCTTAAAAATCATCGTAGACTATTGAATTTAACTTTATTTTCATCAGAAAGGCGAGAGAAATTGATTGCCGTTAAAAAATTTCAGCTAACTTCAATAGCAAAAAAGTTAGTCAGTCACCATGAGGATTTTGGAAAATTTAAGAAAATAATTGATTTTTCAGACTTTGATCGGCCGTAGCGGCCAAACGAAAACTCCAAATTGAACGCGGTCTGCAAATCTGAGCTCCTCGTACATCAATTAGTCGGATTAGAGATTTTGAATTTTTGATGAAATCGTGAAAAAATACATGACTAACCCCCTTGGAAATTTTGTTAAAAAATGCAACTTTCTTAAAAATCATCGTAGACTATTGAATTTAACTTTATTTTCATCAAAAAGACGAGAGAAATTGATTGCCGTTAAAAAATTTCAGCTAACTTCAATAGCAAAAAAATTAGTCAGTCACCGTGAGGATTTTGGAAAATTTAAGAAAATAATTGATTTTTCAGACTTTGATCGGCCGTAGCGGCCAAACGAAAACTCCAAATTGAACGCGGTTTGCAAATCTGAGCTCCTCGTACATCAATTAGTCGGATTAGAGATTTTGAATTTTTGATGAAATCGTGAAAAAATACATGACTAACCCCCTTGGAAATTTTGTTAAAAAATGCAACTTTCTTAAAAATCATCGTAGACTATTGAATTTAACTTTATTTTCATCAGAAAGACGAGAGAAATTGATTGCCGTTAAAAAATTTCAGCTAACTTCAATAGCAAAAAAATTAGTCAGTCACCGTGAGGATTTTGGAAAATTTAAGAAAATAATTGATTTTTCAGACTTTGATCGGCCGTAGCGGCCAAACGAAAACTCCAAATTGAACGCGGTTTGCAAATCTGAGCTCCTCGTACATCAATTAGTCGGATTAGAGATTTTGAATTTTTGATGAAATCGTGAAAAAATACATGACTAACCCCCTTGGAAATTTTGTTAAAAAATGCAACTTTCTTAAAAATCATCGTAGACTATTGAATTTAACTTTATTTTCATCAGAAAGACGAGAGAAATTGATTGCCGTTACAAAATTTCAGCTAACTTCAATAGCAAAAAAATTAGTCAGTCACCGTGAGGATTTTGGAAAATTTAAGAAAATAATTGATTTTTCAGACTTTGATCGGCCGTAGCGGCCAAACGAAAACTCCAAATTGAACGCCGTTTGCAAATCTGAGCTCCTCGTACATCAATTAGTCGGATTAGAGATTTTGAATTTTTGATGAAATCGTGAAAAAATACATGACTAACCCCCTTGGAAATTTTGTTAAAAAATGCAACTTTCTTAAAAATCATCGTAGACTATTGAATTTAACTTTATTTTCATCAGAAAGACGAGAGAAATTGATTGCCGTTAAAAAATTTCAGCTAACTTCAATAGCAAAAAAATTAGTCAGTCACCGTGAGGATTTTGGAAAATTTAAGAAAATAATTGATTTTTCAGACTTTGATCGGCCGTAGCGGCCAAACGAAAACTCCAAATTGAACGCGGTTTGCAAATCTGAGCTCCTCGTACATCAATTAGTCGGATTAGAGATTTTGAATTTTTGATGAAATCGTGAAAAAATACATGACTAACCCCCTTGGAAATTTTGTTAAAAAATGCAACTTTCTTAAAAATCATCGTAGACTATTGAATTTAACTTTATTTTCATCAGAAAGACGAGAGAAATTGATTGCCGTTACAAAATTTCAGCTAACTTCAATAGCAAAAAAAATAGTCAGTCACCATGAGGATTTTGGAAAATTTAAGAAAATAATTGATTTTTCAGACTTTGATCGGCCGTAGCGGCCAAACGAAAACTCCAAATTGAACGCGGTTTGCAAATCTGAGCTCCTCGTACGTCAATTAGTCGGATTAGAGATTTTAAATTTTTGATGAAAACACGAAAAAAATACATGAGTAAACCCCTTGGAAATTTTGTTAAAAAATGCAACTTTCTTAAAAATCATCGCAGACTATTGAATTTAACTTTATTTTCATCAGAAAGACGAGAGAAATTGATTGCCGTTAAAAAATTTCAGCTAACTTCAATAGCAAAAAAAATAGTCAGTCACCGTGAGGATTTTGGAAAATTTAAGAAAATAATTGATTTTTCAGACTTTGATCGGCCGTAGCGGCCAAACGAAAACTCCAAATTGAACGCCGTTTGCAAATCTGAGCTCCTCGTACATCAATTAGTCGGATTAGAGATTTTGAATTTTTGATGAAATCGTGAAAAAATACATGACTAACCCCCTTGGAAATTTTGTTAAAAAATGCAACTTTCTTAAAAATCATCGTAGACTATTGAATTTAACTTTATTTTCATCAGAAAGACGAGAGAAATTGATTGCCGTTAAAAAATTTCAGCTAACTTCAATAGCAAAAAGATTAGTCGGTCACCATGAGGATTTTGGAAAATTTAAGAAAATAATTGATTTTTCGGACTTTGATCGGCCGTAGCGGCCAAACGAAAACTCCAAATTGAACGCGGTTTGCAAATCTGAGCTTCTCGTGCGTCAATTAGTCGGATTAGTGATTTTGAATTTTTGCTGAAATCGTGAAAAAATACATGACTTAACCCCCTTGGAAATTTGTTAAAAAATGCAACTTTCTTAAAAATCATCGTAGACTATTGAATTTAACTTTATTTTCATCAGAAAGACGAGAGAAATTGATTGCCGTTAAAAAATTTCAGCTAACTTCAATAGCAAAAAAATTAGTCAGTCACCATGAGGATTTTAGAAAATTTACGAAAATAATTGATTTTTCAGACTTTGATCGGCCGTAGCGGCCAAACGAAAACTCCAAATTGAACGCGGTTTGCAAATCTGAGCTCCTCGTACGTCAATTAGTCGGATCAGAGATTTTAATTTTTTGATGAAAACACGAAAAAAAGACATGAGTAAACCCCTTGGAAATTTGTTAAAAAATGCAACTTTCTTAAAAATCATCGTAGACTATTGAATTTAACTTTATTTTCATCAGAAAGACGAGAGAAATTGATTGCCGTTAAAAAATTTCAGCTAACTTCAATAGCAAAAAAATTAGTCAGTCACCATGAGGATTTTAGAAAATTTACGAAAATAATTGATTTTTCAGACTTTGATCGGCCGTAGCGGCCAAACGAAAACTCCAAATTGAACGCGGTTTGCAAATCTGAGCTTCTCGTACGTCAATTAGTCGGATCAGAGATTTTTAATTTTTGATGAAATCGTGAAAAAAAAACATGACTAACCCCCTTGGAAATTTGTTAAAAAATGCAACTTTCTTAAAAATCATCGTAGACTATTGAATTTAACTTTATTTTCATCAGAAAGACGAGAGAAATTGATTGCCGTTAAAAAATTTCAGCTAACTTCAATAGCAAAAAAATTAGTCAGTCACCATGAGGATTTTGGAAAATTTAAGAAAATAATTGATTTTTCAGATTTTGATCGGCCGTAGCGGCCAAACGAAAACTCCAAATTGAACGCGGTTTGCAAATCTGAGCTCCTCGTACGTCAATTAGTCGGATCAGAGATTTTAATTTTTTGATGAAAACACGAAAAAAAGACATGAGTAAACCCCTTGGAAATTTTGTTAAAAAATGCAACTTTCTTAAAAATCATCGTAGACTATTGAATTTAACTTTATTTTCATCAGAAAGACGAGAGAAATTGATTGCCGTTAAAAAATTTCAGCTAACTTCAATAGCAAAAAAATTAGTCAGTCACCGTGAGGATTTTGGAAAATTTAAGAAAATAATTGATTTTTCAGACTTTGATCGGCCGTAGCGGCCAAACGAAAACTCCAAATTGAACGCGGTTTGCAAATCTGAGCTCCTCGTACGTCAATTAGTCGGATCAGAGATTTTAAATTTTTGATGAAAACACGAAAAAAAGACATGAGTAAACCCCTTGGAAATTTGTTAAAAAATGCAACTTTCTTAAAAATCATCGTAGACCATTGAATTTAACTTTATATTCATCAGAAAGACGAGAGAAATCGATTGCCGTTAAAAAATTTCAGCTAACTTCAATAGCAAAAAAATTAGTCGGTCACCATGAGGATTTTGGAAAATTTAAGAAAATAATTGATTTTTCGGACTTTGATCGGCCGTAGCGACCAAACGAAAACTCCAAATTGAACGCGGTTTGCAAATCTGAGCTTCTCGTGCGTCAATTAGTCGGATTAGAGATTTTGAATTTTTGCTGAAATCGTGAAAAAATACATGACTAACCCCCTTGGAAATTTTGTTAAAAAATGCAACTTTCTTAAAAATCATCGCAGACTATTGAATTTAACTTTATTTTCATCAGAAAGACGAGAGAAATTGATTGCCGTTAAAAAATTTCAGCTAACTTCAATAGCAAAAAAAATAGTCAGTCACAGTGAACATTTTAGAAAATTTACGAAAATAATTGATTTTTCAGACTTTGATCGGCCGTAGCGGCCAAACGAAAACTCCAAATTGAACGCGGTTTGCAAATCTGAGCTCCTCGTACGTCAATTAGTCGGATCAGAGATTTTAATTTTTTGATGAAAACACGAAAAAAAGACATGAGTAAACCCCTTGGAAATTTGTTAAAAAATGCAACTTTCTTAAAAATCATCGTAGACTATTGAATTTAACTTTATTTTCATCAGAAAGACGAGAGAAATTGATTGCCGTTAAAAAATTTCAGCTAACTTCAATAGCAAAAAAAATAGTCAGTCACATTGAACATTTTAGAAAATTTACGAAAATAATTGATTTTTCAGACTTTGATCGGCCGTAGCGGCCAAACGAAAACTCCAAATTGAACGCGGTTTGCAAATCTGAGCTTCTCGTACGTCAATTAGTCGGATCAGAGATTTTTAATTTTTGATGAAATCGTGAAAAAAAAACATGACTAACCCCCTTGGAAATTTGTTAAAAAATGCAACTTTCTTAAAAATCATCGTAGACTATTGAATTTAACTTTATTTTCATCAGAAAGACGAGAGAAATTGATTGCCGTTAAAAAATTTCAGCTAACTTCAATAGCAAAAAAATTAGTCAGTCACCATGAGGATTTTGGAAAATTTAAGAAAATAATTGATTTTTCAGACTTTGATCGGCCGTAGCGGCCAAACGAAAACTCCAAATTGAACGCGGTTTGCAAATCTGAGCTCCTCGTACATCAATTAGTCGGATTAGAGATTTTGAATTTTTGATGAAATCGTGAAAAAATACATGACTAACCCCCTTGGAAATTTTGTTAAAAAATGCAACTTTCTTAAAAATCATCGCAGACTATTGAATTTAACTTTATTTTCATCAGAAAGACGATAGAAATTGATTGCCGTTAAAAAATTTCAGCTAACTTCAATAGCAAAA
The DNA here is from genome assembly GCA_910593695.2 of Ocypus olens. Taxonomy (NCBI): domain Eukaryota; kingdom Metazoa; phylum Arthropoda; class Insecta; order Coleoptera; family Staphylinidae; genus Ocypus; species Ocypus olens. The sequence continues at coordinate 46,543,986 of OU343055.1, forward strand.
AAAATAGTCAGTCACAGTGAACATTTTAGAAAATTTACGAAAATAATTGATTTTTCAGACTTTGATCGGCCGTAGCGGCCAAACGAAAACTCCAAATTGAACGCGGTTTGCAAATCTGAGCTCCTCGTACGTCAATTAGTCGGATCAAAGATTTTAATTTTTTGATGAAAACACGAAAAAAAGACATGAGTAAACCCCTTGGAAATTTGTTAAAAAATGCAACTTTCTTAAAAATCATCGTAGACCATTGAATTTAACTTTATTTTCATCAGAAAGACGAGAGAAATCGATTGCCGTTAAAAAATTTCAGCTAACTTCAATAGCAAAAAAATTAGTCGGTCACCATGAGGATTTTGGAAAATTTAAGAAAATAATTGATTTTTCGGACTTTGATCGGCCGTAGCGGCCAAACGAAAACTCCAAATTGAACGCGGTTTGCAAATCTGAGCTTCTCGTGCGTCAATTAGTCGGATTAGAGATTTTGAATTTTTGCTGAAATCGTGAAAAAATACATGACTAACCCCCTTGGAAATTTTGTTAAAAAATGCAACTTTCTTAAAAATCATCGCAGACTATTGAATTTAACTTTATTTTCATCAGAAAGACGAGAGAAATTGATTGCCGTTAAAAAATTTCAGCTAACTTCAATAGCAAAAAAAATAGTCAGTCACAGTGAACATTTTAGAAAATTTACGAAAATAATTGATTTTTCAGACTTTGATCGGCCGTAGCGGCCAAACGAAAACTCCAAATTGAACGCGGTTTGCAAATCTGAGCTTCTCGTACGTCAATTAGTCGGATCAGAGATTTTTAATTTTTGATGAAATCGTGAAAAAAAAACATGACTAACCCCCTTGGAAATTTGTTAAAAAATGCAACTTTCTTAAAAATCATCGTAGACTATTGAATTTAACTTTATTTTCATCAGAAAGACGAGAGAAATTGATTGCCGTTAAAAAATTTCAGCTAACTTCAATAGCAAAAAAATTAGTCAGTCACCATGAGGATTTTAGAAAATTTACGAAAATAATTGATTTTTCAGACTTTGATCGGCCGTAGCGGCCAAACGAAAACTCCAAATTGAACGCGGTTTGCAAATCTGAGCTCCTCGTACGTCAATTAGTCGGATCAGAGATTTTAATTTTTTGATGAAAACACGAAAAAAAGACATGAGTAAACCCCTTGGAAATTTGTTAAAAAATGCAACTTTCTTAAAAATCATCGTAGACTATTGAATTTAACTTTATTTTCATCAGAAAGACGAGAGAAATTGATTGCCGTTAAAAAATTTCAGCTAACTTCAATAGCAAAAAAATTAGTCAGTCACCATGAGGATTTTAGAAAATTTACGAAAATAATTGATTTTTCAGACTTTGATCGGCCGTAGCGGCCAAACGAAAACTCCAAATTGAACGCGGTTTGCAAATCTGAGCTTCTCGTACGTCAATTAGTCGGATCAGAGATTTTTAATTTTTGATGAAATCGTGAAAAAAAAACATGACTAACCCCCTTGGAAATTTGTTAAAAAATGCAACTTTCTTAAAAATCATCGTAGACTATTGAATTTAACTTTATTTTCATCAGAAAGACGAGAGAAATTGATTGCCGTTAAAAAATTTCAGCTAACTTCAATAGCAAAAAAATTAGTCAGTCACCATGAGGATTTTGGAAAATTTAAGAAAATAATTGATTTTTCAGATTTTGATCGGCCGTAGCGGCCAAACGAAAACTCCAAATTGAACGCGGTTTGCAAATCTGAGCTCCTCGTACGTCAATTAGTCGGATCAGAGATTTTAATTTTTTGATGAAAACACGAAAAAAAGACATGAGTAAACCCCTTGGAAATTTTGTTAAAAAATGCAACTTTCTTAAAAATCATCGTAGACTATTGAATTTAACTTTATTTTCATCAGAAAGACGAGAGAAATTGATTGCCGTTAAAAAATTTCAGCTAACTTCAATAGCAAAAAAATTAGTCGGTCACCATGAGGATTTTGGAAAATTTAAGAAAATAATTGATTTTTCGGACTTTGATCGGCCGTAGCGGCCAAACGAAAACTCCAAATTGAACGCGGTTTGCAAATCTGAGCTTCTCGTGCGTCAATTAGTCGGATTAGAGATTTTGAATTTTTGCTGAAATCGTGAAAAAATACATGACTAACCCCCTTGGAAATTTTGTTAAAAAATGCAACTTTCTTAAAAATCATCGCAGACTATTGAATTTAACTTTATTTTCATCAGAAAGACGAGAGAAATTGATTGCCGTTAAAAAATTTCAGCTAACTTCAATAGCAAAAAAAATAGTCAGTCACAGTGAACATTTTAGAAAATTTACGAAAATAATTGATTTTTCAGACTTTGATCGGCCGTAGCGGCCAAACGAAAACTCCAAATTGAACGCGGTTTGCAAATCTGAGCTCCTCGTACGTCAATTAGTCGGATCAGAGATTTTAATTTTTTGATGAAAACACGAAAAAAAAGACATGAGTAAACCCCTTGGAAATTTGTTAAAAAATGCAACTTTCTTAAAAATCATCGTAGACTATTGAATTTAACTTTATTTTCATCAGAAAGACGAGAGAAATTGATTGCCGTTAAAAAATTTCAGCTAACTTCAATAGCAAAAAAAATAGTCAGTCACATTGAACATTTTAGAAAATTTACGAAAATAATTGATTTTTCAGACTTTGATCGGCCGTAGCGGCCAAACGAAAACTCCAAATTGAACGCGGTTTGCAAATCTGAGCTTCTCGTACGTCAATTAGTCGGACTAGAGATTTTGAATTTTTTGATGAAATCGTGAAAAAAATACATGACTAACCCCCTTGGAAATTTTGTTAAAAAATGCAACTTTCTTAAAAATCATCGTAGACTATTGAATTTAACTTTATTTTCATCAGAAAGACGAGAGAAATTGATTGCCGTTAAAAAATTTCAGCTAACTTCAATAGCAAAAAAAATAGTCAGTCACCATGAGGATTTTGGAAAATTAAAGAAAATAATTGATTGTTCAGACTTTGATCGGCCGTAGCGGCCAAACGAAAACTCCAAATTGAACGCGGTTTGCAAATCTGAGCTTCTCGTACGTCAATTAGTCGGATTAGAGATTTTGAATTTTTGCTGAAATCGTGAAAAAATACATGACTAACCCCCTTGGAAATTTTGTTAAAAAATGCAACTTTCTTAAAAATCATCGTAGACTATTGAATTTAACTTTATTTTCATCAGAAAGACGAGAGAAATTGATTGCCGTTAAAAAATTTCAGCTAACTTCAATAGCAAAAAAAATAGTCAGTCACATTGAACATTTTAGAAAATTTACGAAAATAATTGATTTTTCAGACTTTGATCGGCCGTAGCGGCCAAACGAAAACTCCAAATTGAACGCGGTTTGCAAATCTGAGCTTCTCGTACGTCAATTAGTCGGATTAGAGATTTTGAATTTTTGATGAAATCGTGAAAAAATACATGACTAAAGCCCTTGGAAATTTTGTTAAAAAATGCAACTTTCTTAAAAATCATCGTAGACTATTGAATTTAACTTTATTTTCATCAGAAAGACGAGAGAAATTGATTGCCGTTAAAAAATTTCAGCTAACTTCAATAGCAAAAAAATTAGTCAGTCACCATGAGGATTTTGGAAAATTAAAGAAAATAATTGATTGTTCAGACTTTGATCGGCCGTAGCGGCCAAACGAAAACTCCAAATTGAACGCGGTTTGCAAATCTGAGCTTCTCGTACGTCAATTAGTCGGATTAGAGATTTTGAATTTTTGCTGAAATCGTGAAAAAATACATGACTAACCCCCTTGGAAATTTTGTTAAAAAATGCAACTTTCTTAAAAATCATCGCAGACTATTGAATTTAACTTTATTTTCATCAGAAAGACGAGAGAAATTGATTGCCGTTAAAAAATTTCAGCTAACTTCAATAGCAAAAAAAATAGTCAGTCACATTGAACATTTTAGAAAATTTACGAAAATAATTGATTTTTCAGACTTTGATCGGCCGTAGCGGCCAAACGAAAACTCCAAATTGAACGCGGTTTGCAAATCTGAGCTCCTCGTACATCAATTAGTCGGATTAGAGATTTTGAATTTTTGCTGAAATCGTGAAAAAATACATGACTAACCCCCTTGGAAATTTTGTTAAAAAATGCAACTTTCTTAAAAATCATCGCAGACTATTGAATTTAACTTTATTTTCATCAGAAAGACGAGAGAAATTGATTGCCGTTAAAAAATTTCAGCTAACTTCAATAGCAAAAAAAATAGTCAGTCACATTGAACATTTTAGAAAATTTACGAAAATAATTGATTTTTCAGACTTTGATCGGCCGTAGCGGCCAAACGAAAACTCCAAATTGAACGCGGTTTGCAAATCTGAGCTCCTCGTACATCAATTAGTCGGATTAGAGATTTTGAATTTTTGATGAAATCGTGAAAAAATACATGACTAACCCCCTTGGAAATTTTGTTAAAAAATGCAACTTTCTTAAAAATCATCGCAGACTATTGAATTTAACTTTATTTTCATCAGAAAGACGAGAGAAATTGATTGCCGTTAAAAAATTTCAGCTAACTTCAATAGCAAAAAAAATAGTCAGTCACAGTGAACATTTTAGAAAATTTACGAAAATAATTGATTTTTCAGACTTTGATCGGCCGTAGCGGCCAAACGAAAACTCCAAATTGAACGCGGTTTGCAAATCTGAGCTCCTCGTACGTCAATTAGTCGGATCAGAGATTTTAATTTTTTGATGAAAACACGAAAAAAAAGACATGAGTAAACCCCTTGGAAATTTTGTTAAAAAATGCAACTTTCTTAAAAATCATCGTAGACTATTGAATTTAACTTTATTTTCATCAGAAAGACGAGAGAAATTGATTGCCGTTAAAAAATTTCAGCTAACTTCAATAGCAAAAAAATTAGTCAGTCACCGTGAGGATTTTGGAAAATTTAAGAAAATAATTGATTTTTCAGACTTTGATCGGCCGTAGCGGCCAAACGAAAACTCCAAATTGAACGCGGTTTGCAAATCTGAGCTCCTCGTACGTCAATTAGTCGGATCAGAGATTTTAATTTTTTGATGAAAACACGAAAAAAAGACATGAGTAAACCCCTTGGAAATTTTGTTAAAAAATGCAACTTTCTTAAAAATCATCGTAGACTATTGAATTTAACTTTATTTTCATCAGAAAGACGAGAGAAATTGATTGCCGTTAAAAAATTTCAGCTAACTTCAATAGCAAAAAAATTAGTCAGTCACCGTGAGGATTTTGGAAAATTTAAGAAAATAATTGATTTTTCAGACTTTGATCGGCCGTAGCGGCCAAACGAAAACTCCAAATTGAACGCGGTTTGCAAATCTGAGCTTCTCGTACGTCAATTAGTCGGATCAGAGATTTTTAATTTTTGATGAAATCGTGAAAAAAAAACATGACTAACCCCCTTGGAAATTTGTTAAAAAATGCAACTTTCTTAAAAATCATCGTAGACTATTGAATTTAACTTTATTTTCATCAGAAAGACGAGAGAAATTGATTGCCGTTAAAAAATTTCAGCTAACTTCAATAGCAAAAAAATTAGTCAGTCACCATGAGGATTTTGGAAAATTTAAGAAAATAATTGATTTTTCAGACTTTGATCGGCCGTAGCGGCCAAACGAAAACTCCAAATTGAACGCGGTTTGCAAATCTGAGCTCCTCGTACGTCAATTAGTCGGATCAGAGATTTTAAATTTTTGATGAAAACACGAAAAAAAGACATGAGTAAACCCCTTGGAAATTTGTTAAAAAATGCAACTTTCTTAAAAATCATCGTAGACCATTGAATTTAACTTTATTTTCATCAGAAAGACGAGAGAAATCGATTGCCGTTAAAAAATTTCAGCTAACTTCAATAGCAAAAAAATTAGTCGGTCACCGTGAGGATTTTGGAAAATTTAAGAAAATAATTGATTTTTCGGACTTTGATCGGCCGTAGCGGCCAAACGAAAACTCCAAATTGAACGCGGTTTGTAAATCTGAGCTCCTCGTACGTCAATTAGTCGGATCAGAGATTTTAATTTTTTGATGAAAACACGAAAAAAAGACATGAGTAAACCCCTTGGAAATTTTGTTAAAAAATGCAACTTTCTTAAAAATCATCGTAGACTATTGAATTTAACTTTATTTTCATCAGAAAGACGAGAGAAATTGATTGCCGTTAAAAAATTTCAGCTAACTTCAATAGCAAAAAAATTAGTCAGTCACCATGAGGATTTTGGAAAATTTAAGAAAATAATTGATTTTTCAGACTTTGATCGGCCGTAGCGGCCAAACGAAAACTCCAAATTGAACGCGGTTTGCAAATCTGAGCTTCTCGTACGTCAATTAGTCGGATCAGAGATTTTTAATTTTTGATGAAATCGTGAAAAAATACATGACTAACCCCCTTGGAAATTTTGTTAAAAAATGCAACTTTCTTAAAAATCATCGTAGACTATTGAATTTAACTTTATTTTCATCAGAAAGACGAGAGAACTTGATTGCCGTTAAAAAATTTCAGCTAACTTCAATAGCAAAAAAATTAGTCAGTCACCGTGAGGATTTTGGAAAATTTAAGAAAATAATTGATTTTTCAGACTTTGATCGGCCGTAGCGGCCAAACGAAAACTCCAAATTGAACGCGGTTTGCAAATCTGAGCTTCTCGTACGTCAATTAGTCGGATTAGAGATTTTGAATTTTTGCTGAAATCGTGAAAAAATACATGACTAACCCCCTTGGAAATTTTGTTAAAAAATGCAACTTTCTTAAAAATCATCGCAGACTATTGAATTTAACTTTATTTTCATCAGAAAGACGAGAGAAATTGATTGCCGTTAAAAAATTTCAGCTAACTTCAATAGCAAAAAAAATAGTCAGTCACATTGAACATTTTAGAAAATTTACGAAAATAATTGATTTTTCAGACTTTGATCGGCCGTAGCGGCCAAACGAAAACTCCAAATTGAACGCGGTTTGCAAATCTGAGCTCCTCGTACATCAATTAGTCGGATTAGAGATTTTGAATTTTTGATGAAATCGTGAAAAAATACATGACTAACCCCCTTGGAAATTTTGTTAAAAAATGCAACTTTCTTAAAAATCATCGCAGACTATTGAATTTAACTTTATTTTCATCAGAAAGACGAGAGAAATTGATTGCCGTTAAAAAATTTCAGCTAACTTCAATAGCAAAAAAAATAGTCAGTCACAGTGAACATTTTAGAAAATTTACGAAAATAATTGATTTTTCAGACTTTGATCGGCCGTAGCGGCCAAACGAAAACTCCAAATTGAACGCGGTTTGCAAATCTGAGCTCCTCGTACGTCAATTAGTCGGGTCAGAGATTTTAATTTTTTGATGAAAACACGAAAAAAAGACATGAGTAAACCCCTTGGAAATTTTGTTAAAAAATGCAACTTTCTTAAAAATCATCGTAGACTATTGAATTTAACTTTATTTTCATCAGAAAGACGAGAGAAATTGATTGCCGTTAAAAAATTTCAGCTAACTTCAATAGCAAAAAAATTAGTCAGTCACCGTGAGGATTTTGGAAAATTTAAGAAAATAATTGATTTTTCAGACTTTGATCGGCCGTAGCGGCCAAACGAAAACTCCAAATTGAACGCGGTTTGCAAATCTGAGCTCCTCGTACGTCAATTAGTCGGATCAGAGATTTTAATTTTTTGATGAAAACACGAAAAAAAGACATGAGTAAACCCCTTGGAAATTTTGTTAAAAAATGCAACTTTCTTAAAAATCATCGTAGACTATTGAATTTAACTTTATTTTCATCAGAAAGACGAGAGAAATTGATTGCCGTTAAAAAATTTCAGCTAACTTCAATAGCAAAAAAATTAGTCAGTCACCGTGAGGATTTTGGAAAATTTAAGAAAATAATTGATTTTTCAGACTTTGATCGGCCGTAGCGGCCAAACGAAAACTCCAAATTGAACGCGGTTTGCAAATCTGAGCTTCTCGTACGTCAATTAGTCGGATCATAGATTTTTAATTTTTGATGAAATCGTGAAAAAAAAACATGACTAACCCCCTTGGAAATTTGTTAAAAAATGCAACTTTCTTAAAAATCATCGTAGACTATTGAATTTAACTTTATTTTCATCAGAAAGACGAGAGAAATTGATTGCCGTTAAAAAATTTCAGCTAACTTCAATAGCAAAAAAATTAGTCAGTCACCATGAGGATTTTGGAAAATTTAAGAAAATAATTGATTTTTCAGACTTTGATCGGCCGTAGCGGCCAAACGAAAACTCCAAATTGAACGCGGTTTGCAAATCTGAGCTCCTCGTACGTCAATTAGTCGGATCAGAGATTTTAATTTTTTGATGAAAACACGAAAAAAAGACATGAGTAAACCCCTTGGAAATTTTGTTAAAAAATGCAACTTTCTTAAAAATCATCGTAGACTATTGAATTTAACTTTATTTTCATCAGAAAGACGAGAGAAATTAATTGCCGTTAAAAAATTTCAGCTAACTTCAATAGCAAAAAAATTAGTCAGTCACCGTGAGGATTTTGGAAAATTTAAGAAAATAATTGATTTTTCAGACTTTGATCGGCCGTAGCGGCCAAACGAAAACTCCAAATTGAACGCGGTTTGTAAATCTGAGCTCCTCGTACGTCAATTAGTCGGATCAGAGATTTTAATTTTTTGATGAAAACACGAAAAAAAGACATGAGTAAACCCCTTGGAAATTTTGTTAAAAAATGCAACTTTCTTAAAAATCATCGTAGACTATTGAATTTAACTTTATTTTCATCAGAAAGACGAGAGAAATTGATTGCCGTTAAAAAATTTCAGCTAACTTCAATAGCAAAAAAATTAGTCAGTCACCGTGAGGATTTTGGAAAATTTAAGAAAATAATTGATTTTTCAGACTTTGATCGGCCGTAGCGGCCAAACGAAAACTCCAAATTGAACGCGGTTTGCAAATCTGAGCTTCTCGTACGTCAATTAGTCGGATCAGAGATTTTTCATTTTTGATGAAATCGTGAAAAAAAAACATGACTAACCCCCTTGGAAATTTGTTAAAAAATGCAACTTTCTTAAAAATCATCGTAGACTATTGAATTTAACTTTATTTTCATCAGAAAGACGAGAGAAATTGATTGCCGTTAAAAAATTTCAGCTAACTTCAATAGCAAAAAAATTAGTCAGTCACCGTGAGGATTTTGGAAAATTTAAGAAAATAATTGATTTTTCAGACTTTGATCGGCCGTAGCGGCCAAACGAAAACTCCAAATTGAACGCGGTTTGCAAATCTGAGCTCCTCGTACGTCAATTAGTCGGATCAGAGATTTTAAATTTTTGATGAAAACACGAAAAAAAGACATGAGTAAACCCCTTGGAAATTTGTTAAAAAATGCAACTTTCTTAAAAATCATCGTAGACCATTGAATTTAACTTTATTTTCATCAGAAAGACGAGAGAAATCGATTGCCGTTAAAAAATTTCAGCTAACTTCAATAGCAAAAAAATTAGTCGGTCACCGTGAGGATTTTGGAAAATTTAAGAAAATAATTGATTTTTCGGACTTTGATCGGCCGTAGCGGCCAAACGAAAACTCCAAATTGAACGCGGTTTGCAAATCTGAGCTCCTCGTACGTCAATTAGTCGGATCAGAGATTTTAATTTTTTGATGAAAACACGAAAAAAAGACATGAGTAAACCCCTTGGAAATTTTGTTAAAAAATGCAACTTTCTTAAAAATCATCGTAGACTATTGAATTTAACTTTATTTTCATCAGAAAGACGAGAGAAATTGATTGCCGTTAAAAAATTTCAGCTAACTTCAATAGCAAAAAAATTAGTCAGTCACCGTGAGGATTTTGGAAAATTTAAGAAAATAATTGATTTTTCAGACTTTGATCGGCCGTAGCGGCCAAACGAAAACTCCAAATTGAACGCGGTTTGCAAATCTGAGCTCCTCGTACATCAATTAGTCGGATTAGAGATTTTGAATTTTTGATGAAATCGTGAAAAAATACATGACTAACCCCCTTGGAAATTTTGTTAAAAAATGCAACTTTCTTAAAAATCATCGTAGACTATTGAATTTAACTTTATTTTCATCAGAAAGACGAGAGAAATTGATTGCCGTTAAAAAATTTCAGCTAACTTCAATAGCAAAAAAATTAGTCAGTCACCGTGAGGATTTTGGAAAATTTAAGAAAATAATTGATTTTTCAGACTTTGATCGGCCGTAGCGGCCAAACGAAAACTCCAAATTGAACGCGGTTTGCAAATCTGAGCTTCTCGTACGTCAATTAGTCGGATCAGAGATTTTTAATTTTTGATGAAATCGTGAAAAAAAAACATGACTAACCCCCTTAGAAATTTGTTAAAAAATGCAACTTTCTTAAAAATCATCGTAGACTATTGAATTTAACTTTATTTTCATCAGAAAGACGAGAGAAATTGATTGCCGTTAAAAAATTTCAGCTAACTTCAATAGCAAAAAAATTAGTCAGTCACCGTGAGGATTTTGGAAAATTTAAGAAAATAATTGATTTTTCAGACTTTGATCGGCCGTAGCGGCCAAACGAAAACTCCAAATTGAACGCGGTTTGCAAATCTGAGCTTCTCGTGCGTCAATTAGTCGGATTAGAGATTTTGAATTTTTGCTGAAATCGTGAAAAAATACATGACTAACCCCCTTGGAAATTTTGTTAAAAAATGCAACTTTCTTAAAAATCATCGCAGACTATTGAATTTAACTTTATTTTCATCAGAAAGACGAGAGAAATTGATTGCCGTTAAAAAATTTCAGCTAACTTCAATAGCAAAAAAAATAGTCAGTCACAGTGAACATTTTAGAAAATTTACGAAAATAATTGATTTTTTAGACTTTGATCGGCCGTAGCGGCCAAACGAAAACTCCAAATTGAACGCGGTTTGCAAATCTGAGCTCCTCGTACGTCAATTAGTCGGATCAGAGATTTTAATTTTTTGATGAAAACACGAAAAAAAGACATGAGTAAACCCCTTGGAAATTTGTTAAAAAATGCAACTTTCTTAAAAATCATCGTAGACTATTGAATTTAACTTTATTTTCATCAGAAAGACGAGAGAAATTGATTGCCGTTAAAAAATTTCAGCTAACTTCAATAGCAAAAAAAATAGTCAGTCACCATGAGGATTTTGGAAAATTTAAGAAAATAATTGATTTTTCAGACTTTGATCGGCCGTAGCGGCCAAACGAAAACTCCAAATTGAACGCGGTTTGCAAATCTGAGCTCCTCGTACGTCAATTAGTCGGATTAGAGATTTTTAATTTTTGATGAAAACACGAAAAAAAGACATGAGACTTGGAAATTTGTTAAAAAATGTAACTTTCTTAAAAATCATCGTAGACTATTGAATTTAACTTTATTTTCATCAGAAAGACGAGAGAAATTGATTGCCGTTAAAAAATTTCAGCTAACTTCAATAGCAAAAAAATTAGTCAGTCACCATGAGGATTTTGGAAAATTTAAGAAAATAATTGATTTTTCAGACTTTGATCGGCCGTAGCGGCCAAACGAAAACTCCAAATTGAACGCGGTTTGCAAATCTGAGCTCCTCGTACGTCAATTAGTCGGATTAGAGATTTTTAATTTTTGATGAAAACACGAAAAAAAGACATGAGACTTGGAAATTTGTTAAAAAATGTAACTTTCTTAAAAATCATCGTAGACTATTGAATTTAACTTTATTTTCATCAGAAAGACGAGAGAAATTGATTGCCGTTAAAAAATTTCAGCTAACTTCAATAGCAAAAAAATTAGTCAGTCACCATGAGGATTTTGGAAAATTTAAGAAAATAATTGATTTTTCAGACTTTGATCGGCCGTAGCGGTCAAACGAAAACTCCAAATTGAACGCGGTTTGCAAATCTGAGCTTCTCGTGCGTCAATTAGTCGGATTAGTTGAATTTTTGCTGAAATCGTGAAAAAATACATGACTAACCCCCTTGGAAATTTTGTTAAAAAATGCAACTTTCTTAAAAATCATCGCAGACTATTGAATTTAACTTTATTTTCATCAGAAAGACGAGAGAAATTGATTGCCGTTAAAAAATTTCAGCTAACTTCAATAGCAAAAAAAATAGTCAGTCACAGTGAACATTTTAGAAAATTTACGAAAATAATTGATTTTTCAGACTTTGATCGGCCGTAGCGGCCAAACGAAAACTCCAAATTGAACGCGGTTTGCAAATCTGAGCTCCTCGTACGTCAATTAGTCGGATCAGAGATTTTAATTTTTTGATGAAAACACGAAAAAAAGACATGAGTAAACCCCTTGGAAATTTGTTAAAAAATGCAACTTTCTTAAAAATCATCGTAGACTATTGAATTTAACTTTATTTTCATCAGAAAGACGAGAGAAATTGATTGCCGTTAAAAAATTTCAGCTAACTTCAATAGCAAAAAAAATAGTCAGTCACCATGAGGATTTTGGAAAATTTAAGAAAATAATTGATTTTTCAGACTTTGATCGGCCGTAGCGGCCAAACGAAAACTCCAAATTGAACGCGGTTTGCAAATCTGAGCTCCTCGTACGTCAATTAGTCGGATTAGAGATTTTTAGTTTTTGATGAAAACACGAAAAAAAGACATGAGTAAACCCCTTGGAAATTTGTTAAAAAATGCAACTTTCTTAAAAATCATCGTAGACTATTGAATTTAACTTTATTTTCATCAGAAAGACGAGAGAAATTGACTGCCGTTAAAAAATGTCAGCTAACTTCAATAGCAAAAAAATTAGTCAGTCACCATGAGGATTTTGGAAAATTTAAGAAAATAATTGATTTTTCAGACTTTGATCGGCCGTAGCGGCCAAACGAAAACTCCAAATTGAACGCGGTTTGCAAATCTGAGCTCCTCGTACATCAATTAGTCGGATTAGAGATTTTGAATTTTTGCTGAAATCGTGAAAAAATACATGACTAACCCCCTTGGAAATTTTGTTAAAAAATGCAACTTTCTTAAAAATCATCGCAGACTATTGAATTTAACTTTATTTTCATCAGAAAGACGAGAGAAATTGATTGCCGTTAAAAAATTTCAGCTAACTTCAATAGCAAAAAAAATAGTCAGTCACAGTGAACATTTTAGAAAATTTACGAAAATAATTGATTTTTCAGACTTTGATCGGCCGTAGCGGCCAAACGAAAACTCCAAATTGAACGCGGTTTGCAAATCTGAGCTCCTCGTACGTCAATTAGTCGGATCAGAGATTTAATTTTTTGATGAAAACACGAAAAAATGACATGAGTAAACCCCTTGGAAATTTGTTAAAAAATGCAACTTTCTTAAAAATCATCGTAGACTATTGAATTTAACTTTATTTTCATCAGAAAGACGAGAGAAATTGATTGCCGTTAAAAAATTTCAGCTAACTTCAATAGCAAAAAAAATAGTCAGTCACAGTGAACATTTTAGAAAATTTACGAAAATAATTGATTTTTCAGACTTTGATCGGCCGTAGCGGCCAAACGAAAACTCCAAATTGAACGCGGTTTGCAAATCTGAGCTCCTCGTACATCAATTAGTCGGATTAGAGATTTTGAATTTTTGATGAAATCGTGAAAAAATACATGACTAACCCCCTTGGAAATTTTGTTAAAAAATGCAACTTTCTTAAAAATCATCGTAGACTATTGAATTTAACTTTATTTTCATCAGAAAGACGAGAGAAATTGATTGCCGTTAAAAAATTTCAGCTAACTTCAATAGCAAAAAAATTAGTCAGTCACCATGAGGATTTTGGAAAATTAAAGAAAATAATTGATTGTTCAGACTTTGATCGGCCGTAGCGGCCAAACGAAAACTCCAAATTGAACGCGGTTTGCAAATCTGAGCTTCTCGTACGTCAATTAGTCGGATTAGAGATTTTGAATTTTTGATGAAATCGTGAAAAAATACATGACTAACCCCCTTGGAAATTTTGTTAAAAAATGCAACTTTCTTAAAAATCATCGCAGACTATTGAATTTAACTTTATTTTCATCAGAAAGACGAGAGAAATTGATTGCCGTTAAAAAATTTCAGCTAACTTCAATAGCAAAAAAAATAGTCAGTCACATTGAACATTTTAGAAAATTTACGAAAATAATTGATTTTTCAGACTTTGATCGGCCGTAGCGGCCAAACGAAAACTCCAAATTGAACGCGGTTTGTAAATCTGAGCTTCTCGTACGTCAATTAGTCGGATCAGAGATTTTGAATTTTTGATGAAATCGTGAAAAAAAACATGACTAACCCCCTTGGAAATTTGTTAAAAAATGCAACTTTCTTAAAAATCATCGTAGACTATTGAATTTAACTTTATTTTCATCAGAAAGACGAGAGAAATTGATTGCCGTTAAAAAATTTCAGCTAACTTCAATAGCAAAAAAATTAGTCAGTCACCATGAGGATTTTGGAAAATTTAAGAAAATAATTGATTTTTCAGACTTTGATCGGCCGTAGCGGCCAAACGAAAACTCCAAATTGAACGCGGTTTGCAAATCTGAGCTCCTCGTACATCAATTAGTCGGATTAGAGATTTTGAATTTTTGATGAAATCGTGAAAAAATACATGACTAACCCCCTTGGAAATTTTGTTAAAAAATGCAACTTTCTTAAAAATCATCGTAGACTATTGAATTTAACTTTATTTTCATCAGAAAGACGAGAGAAATTGATTGCCGTTAAAAAATTTCAGCTAACTTCAATAGCAAAAAAATTAGTCAGTCACCGTGAGGATTTTGGAAAATTTAAGGAAATAATTGATTTTTCAGACTTTGATCGGCCGTAGCGGCCAAACGAAAACTCCAAATTGAACGCGGTTTGCAAATCTGAGCTTCTCGTACGTCAATTAGTCGGATTAGAGATTTTGAATTTTTGATGAAATCGTGAAACAAAAACATGACTAACCCCCTTGGAAATTTGTTAAAAAATGCAACTTTCTTAAAAATCATCGTAGACTATTGAATTTAACTTTATTTTCATCAGAAAGACGAGAGAAATTGATTGCCGTTAAAAAATTTCAGCTAACTTCAATAGCAAAAAAATTAGTCAGTCACCATGAGGATTTTGGAAAATTTAAGAAAATAATTGATTTTTCAGACTTTGATCGGCCGTAGCGGCCAAACGAAAACTCCAAATTGAACGCGGTTTGCAAATCTGAGCTCCTCGTACATCAATTAGTCGGATTAGAGATTTTGAATTTTTGATGAAATCGTGAAAAAATACATGACTAACCCCCTTGGAAATTTTGTTAAAAAATGCAACTTTCTTAAAAATCATCGTAGACTATTGAATTTACCTTTATTTTCATCAGAAAGACGAGAGAAATTGATTGCCGTTAAAAAATTTCAGCTAACTTCAATAGCAAAAAAATTAGTCAGTCACCGTGAGGATTTTGGAAAATTTAAGAAAATAATTGATTTTTCAGACTTTGATCGGCCGTAGCGGCCAAACGAAAACTCCAAATTGAACGCGGTTTGCAAATCTGAGCTCCTCGTACGTCAATTAGTCGGATCAGAGATTTTAATTTTTTGATGAAAACACGAAAAAAAGACATGAGTAAACCCCTAGGAAATTTTGTTAAAAAATGCAACTTTCTTAAAAATCATCGTAGACTATTGAATTTAACTTTATTTTCATCAGAAAGACGAGAGAAATTGATTGCCGTTAAAAAATTTCAGCTAACTTCAATAGCAAAAAAATTAGTCAGTCACCGTGAGGATTTTGGAAAATTTAAGAAAATAATTGATTTTTCAGACTTTGATCGGCCGTAGCGGCCAAACGAAAACTCCAAATTGAACGCGGTTTGCAAATCTGAGCTTCTCGTACGTCAATTAGTCGGATCAGAGATTTTTAATTTTTGATGAAATCGTGAAAAAAAAACATGACTAACCCCCTTGGAAATTTGTTAAAAAATGCAACTTTCTTAAAAATCATCGTAGACTATTGAATTTAACTTTATTTTCATCAGAAAGACGAGAGAAATTGATTGCCGTTAAAAAATTTCAGCTAACTTCAATAGCAAAAAAATTAGTCAGTCACCGTGAGGATTTTGGAAAATTTAAGAAAATAATTGATTTTTCAGACTTTGATCGGCCGTAGCGGCCAAACGAAAACTCCAAATTGAACGCGGTTTGCAAATCTGAGCTCCTCGTACGTCAATTAGTCGGATCAGAGATTTTAAATTTTTGATGAAAACACGAAAAAAAGACATGAGTAAACCCCTTGGAAATTTGTTAAAAAATGCAACTTTCTTAAAAATCATCGTAGACCATTGAATTTAACTTTATTTTCATCAGAAAGACGAGAGAAATCGATTGCCGTTAAAAAATTTCAGCTAACTTCAATAGCAAAAAAATTAGTCGGTCACCGGGAGGATTTTGGAAAATTTAAGAAAATAATTGATTTTTCGGACTTTGATCGGCCGTAGCGGCCAAACGAAAACTCCAAATTGAACGCGGTTTGCAAATCTGAGCTTCTCGTGCGTCAATTAGTCGGATTAGAGATTTTGAATTTTTGCTGAAATCGTGAAAAAATACATGACTAACCCCCTTGGAAATTTTGTTAAAAAATGCAACTTTCTTAAAAATCATCGCAGACTATTGAATTTAACTTTATTTTCATCAGAAAGACGAGAGAAATTGATTGCCGTTAAAAAATTTCAGCTAACTTCAATAGCAAAAAAAATAGTCAGTCACAGTGAACATTTTAGAAAATTTACGAAAATAATTGATTTTTTAGACTTTGATCGGCCGTAGCGGCCAAACGAAAACTCCAAATTGAACGCGGTTTGCAAATCTGAGCTCCTCGTACGTCAATTAGTCGGATCAGAGATTTTAATTTTTTGATGAAAACACGAAAAAAAGACATGAGTAAACCCCTTGGAAATTTGTTAAAAAATGCAACTTTCTTAAAAATCATCGTAGACTATTGAATTTAACTTTATTTTCATCAGAAAGACGAGAGAAATTGATTGCCGTTAAAAAATTTCAGCTAACTTCAATAGCAAAAAAAATAGTCAGTCACCATGAGGATTTTGGAAAATTTAAGAAAATAATTGATTTTTCAGACTTTGATCGGCCGTAGCGGCCAAACGAAAACTCCAAATTGAACGCGGTTTGCAAATCTGAGCTCCTCGTACGTCAATTAGTCGGATTAGATATTTTTAATTTTTGATGAAAACACGAAAAAAAGACATGAGACTTGGAAATTTGTTAAAAAATGTAACTTTATTAAAAATCATCGTAGACTATTGAATTTAACTTTATTTTCATCAGAAAGACGAGAGAAATTGATTGCCGTTAAAAAATTTCAGCTAACTTCAATAGCAAAAAAATTAGTCAGTCACCATGAGGATTTTGGAAAATTTAAGAAAATAATTGATTTTTCAGACTTTGATCGGCCGTAGCGGTCAAACGAAAACTCCAAATTGAACGCGGTTTGCAAATCTGAGCTTCTCGTGCGTCAATTAGTCGGATTAGTTGAATTTTTGCTGAAATCGTGAAAAAATACATGACTAACCCCCTTGGAAATTTTGTTAAAAAATGCAACTTTCTTAAAAATCATCGCAGACTATTGAATTTAACTTTATTTTCATCAGAAAGACGAGAGAAATTGATTGCCGTTAAAAAATTTCAGCTAACTTCAATAGCAAAAAAAATAGTCAGTCACCATGAGGATTTTGGAAAATTTAAGAAAATAATTGATTTTTCAGACTTTGATCGGCCGTAGCGGCCAAACGAAAACTCCAAATTGAACGCGGTTTGCAAATCTGAGCTCCTCGTACGTCAATTAGTCGGATTAGAGATTTTTAATTTTTGATGAAAACACGAAAAAAAGACATGAGACTTGGAAATTTGTTAAAAAATGTAACTTTCTTAAAAATCATCGTAGACTATTGAATTTAACTTTATTTTCATCAGAAAGACGAGAGAAATTGATTGCCGTTAAAAAATTTCAGCTAACTTCAATAGCAAAAAAATTAGTCAGTCACCATGAGGATTTTGGAAAATTTAAGAAAATAATTGATTTTTCAGACTTTGATCGGCCGTAGCGGTCAAACGAAAACTCCAAATTGAACGCGGTTTGCAAATCTGAGCTTCTCGTGCGTCAATTAGTCGGATTAGTTGAATTTTTGCTGAAATCGTGAAAAAATACATGACTAACCCCCTTGGAAATTTTGTTAAAAAATGCAACTTTCTTAAAAATCATCGCAGACTATTGAATTTAACTTTATTTTCATCAGAAAGACGAGAGAAATTGATTGCCGTTAAAAAATTTCAGCTAACTTCAATAGCAAAAAAAATAGTCAGTCACAGTGAACATTTTAGAAAATTTACGAAAATAATTGATTTTTCAGACTTTGATCGGCCGTAGCGGCCAAACGAAAACTCCAAATTGAACGCGGTTTGCAAATCTGAGCTCCTCGTACGTCAATTAGTCGGATCAGAGATTTTAATTTTTTGATGAAAACACGAAAAAAAGACATGAGTAAACCCCTTGGAAATTTGTTAAAAAATGCAACTTTCTTAAAAATCATCGTAGACTATTGAATTTAACTTTATTTTCATCAGAAAGACGAGAGAAATTGATTGCCGTTAAAAACTTTCAGCTAACTTCAATAGCAAAAAAAATAGTCAGTCACCATGAGGATTTTGGAAAATTTAAGAAAATAATTGATTTTTCAGACTTTGATCGGCCGTAGCGGCCAAACGAAAACTCCAAATTGAACGCGGTTTGCAAATCTGAGCTCCTCGTACGTCAATTAGTCGGATTAGAGATTTTTAGTTTTTGATGAAAACACGAAAAAAAGACATGAGTAAACCCCTTGGAAATTTGTTAAAAAATGTAACTTTCTTAAAAATCATCGTAGACTATTGAATTTAACTTTATTTTCATCAGAAAGACGAGAGAAATTGACTGCCGTTAAAAAATGTCAGCTAACTTCAATAGCAAAAAAATTAGTCAGTCACCATGAGGATTTTGGAAAATTTAAGAAAATAATTGATTTTTCAGACTTTGATCGGCCGTAGCGGCCAAACGAAAACTCCAAATTGAACGCGGTTTGCAAATCTGAGCTCCTCGTACATCAATTAGTCGGATTAGAGATTTTGAATTTTTGCTGAAATCGTGAAAAAATACATGACTAACCCCCTTGGAAATTTTGTTAAAAAATGCAACTTTCTTAAAAATCATCGCAGACTATTGAATTTAACTTTATTTTCATCAGAAAGACGAGAGAAATTGATTGCCGTTAAAAAATTTCAGCTAACTTCAATAGCAAAAAAAATAGTCAGTCACAGTGAACATTTTAGAAAATTTACGAAAATAATTGATTTTTCAGACTTTGATCGGCCGTAGCGGCCAAACGAAAACTCCAAATTGAACGCGGTTTGCAAATCTGAGCTCCTCGTACGTCAATTAGTCGGATCAGAGATTTAATTTTTTGATGAAAACACGAAAAAATGACATGAGTAAACCCCTTGGAAATTTGTTAAAAAATGCAACTTTCTTAAAAATCATCGTAGACTATTGAATTTAACTTTATTTTCATCAGAAAGACGAGAGAAATTGATTGCCGTTAAAAAATTTCAGCTAACTTCAATAGCAAAAAAAATAGTCAGTCACAGTGAACATTTTAGAAAATTTACGAAAATAATTGATTTTTCAGACTTTGATCGGCCGTAGCGGCCAAACGAAAACTCCAAATTGAACGCGGTTTGCAAATCTGAGCTCCTCGTACATCAATTAGTCGGATTAGAGATTTTGAATTTTTGATGAAATCGTGAAAAAATACATGACTTGGAAATTTTGTTAAAAAATGCAACTTTCTTAAAAATCATCGTAGACTATTGAATTTAACTTTATTTTCATCAGAAAGACGAGAGAAATTGATTGCCGTTAAAAAATTTCAGCTAACTTCAATAGCAAAAAAATTAGTCAGTCACCATGAGGATTTTGGAAAATTAAAGAAAATAATTGATTGTTCAGACTTTGATCGGCCGTAGCGGCCAAACGAAAACTCCAAATTGAACGCGGTTTGCAAATCTGAGCTTCTCGTACGTCAATTAGTCGGATTAGAGATTTTTAATTTTTGATGAAATCGTGAAAAAAAAACATGACTAACCCCCTTGGAAATTTGTTAAAAAATGCAACTTTCTTAAAAATCATCGTAGACTATTGAATTTAACTTTATTTTCATCAGAAAGACGAGAGAAATTGATTGCCGTTAAAAAATTTCAGCTAACTTCAATAGCAAAAAAATTAGTCAGTCACCGTGAGGATTTTGGAAAATTTAAGAAAATAATTGATTTTTCAGACTTTGATCGGCCGTAGCGGCCAAACGAAAACTCCAAATTGAACGCGGTTTGCAAATCTGAGCTCCTCGTACGTCAATTAGTCGGATCAGAGATTTTAAATTTTTGATGAAAACACGAAAAAAAGACATGAGTAAACCCCTTGGAAATTTGTTAAAAAATGCAACTTTCTTAAAAATCATCGTAGACCATTGAATTTAACTTTATTTTCATCAGAAAGACGAGAGAAATCGATTGCCGTTAAAAAATTTCAGCTAACTTCAATAGCAAAAAAATTAGTCGGTCACCGGGAGGATTTTGGAAAATTTAAGAAAATAATTGATTTTTCGGACTTTGATCGGCCGTAGCGGCCAAACGAAAACTCCAAATTGAACGCGGTTTGCAAATCTGAGCTTCTCGTGCGTCAATTAGTCGGATTAGAGATTTTGAATTTTTGCTGAAATCGTGAAAAAATACATGACTAACCCCCTTGGAAATTTTGTTAAAAAATGCAACTTTCTTAAAAATCATCGCAGACTATTGAATTTAACTTTATTTTCATCAGAAAGACGAGAGAAATTGATTGCCGTTAAAAAATTTCAGCTAACTTCAATAGCAAAAAAATTAGTCGGTCACCGGGAGGATTTTGGAAAATTTAAGAAAATAATTGATTTTTCGGACTTTGATCGGCCGTAGCGGCCAAACGAAAACTCCAAATTGAACGCGGTTTGCAAATCTGAGCTCCTCGTACGTCAATTAGTCGGATTAGAGATTTTTAATTTTTGATGAAAACACGAAAAAAAGACATGAGACTTGGAAATTTGTTAAAAAATGTAACTTTCTTAAAAATCATCGTAGACTATTGAATTTAACTTTATTTTCATCAGAAAGACGAGAGAAATTGATTGCCGTTAAAAAATTTCAGCTAACTTCAATAGCAAAAAAATTAGTCAGTCACCATGAGGATTTTGGAAAATTTAAGAAAATAATTGATTTTTCAGACTTTGATCGGCCGTAGCGGTCAAACGAAAACTCCAAATTGAACGCGGTTTGCAAATCTGAGCTTCTCGTGCGTCAATTAGTCGGTTTAGTTGAATTTTTGCTGAAATCGTGAAAAAATACATGACTAACCCCCTTGGAAATTTTGTTAAAAAATGCAACTTTCTTAAAAATCATCGCAGACTATTGAATTTAACTTTATTTTCATCAGAAAGACGAGAGAAATTGATTGCCGTTAAAAAATTTCAGCTAACTTCAATAGCAAAAAAAATAGTCAGTCACCATGAGGATTTTGGAAAATTTAAGAAAATAATTGATTTTTCAGACTTTGATCGGCCGTAGCGGCCAAACGAAAACTCCAAATTGAACGCGGTTTGCAAATCTGAGCTCCTCGTACGTCAATTAGTCGGATTAGAGATTTTTAATTTTTGATGAAAACACGAAAAAAAGACATGAGACTTGGAAATTTGTTAAAAAATGTAACTTTCTTAAAAATCATCGTAGACTATTGAATTTAACTTTATTTTCATCAGAAAGACGAGAGAAATTGATTGCCGTTAAAAAATTTCAGCTAACTTCAATAGCAAAAAAATTAGTCAGTCACCATGAGGATTTTGGAAAATTTAAGAAAATAATTGATTTTTCAGACTTTGATCGGCCGTAGCGGTCAAACGAAAACTCCAAATTGAACGCGGTTTGCAAATCTGAGCTTCTCGTGCGTCAATTAGTCGGATTAGTTGAATTTTTGCTGACATCGTGAAAAAATACATGACTAACCCCCTTGGAAATTTTGTTAAAAAATGCAACTTTCTTAAAAATCATCGCAGACTATTGAATTTAACTTTATTTTCATCAGAAAGACGAGAGAAATTGATTGCCGTTAAAAAATTTCAGCTAACTTCAATAGCAAAAAAAATAGTCAGTCACAGTGAACATTTTAGAAAATTTACGAAAATAATTGATTTTTCAGACTTTGATCGGCCGTAGCGGCCAAACGAAAACTCCAAATTGAACGCGGTTTGCAAATCTGAGCTCCTCGTACGTCAATTAGTCGGATCAGAGATTTTAATTTTTTGATGAAAACACGAAAAAAAGACATGAGTAAACCCCTTGGAAATTTGTTAAAAAATGCAACTTTCTTAAAAATCATCGTAGACTATTGAATTTAACTTTATTTTCATCAGAAAGACGAGAGAAATTGATTGCCGTTAAAAAATTTCAGCTAACTTCAATAGCAAAAAAAATAGTCAGTCACCATGAGGATTTTGGAAAATTTAAGAAAATAATTGATTTTTCAGACTTTGATCGGCCGTAGCGGCCAAACGAAAACTCCAAATTGAACGCGGTTTGCAAATCTGAGCTCCTCGTACGTCAATTAGTCGGATTAGAGATTTTTAGTTTTTGATGAAAACACGAAAAAAAGACATGAGTAAACCCTTGGAAATTTGTTAAAAAATGTAACTTTCTTAAAAATCATCGTAGACTATTGAATTTAACTTTATTTTCATCAGAAAGACGAGAGAAATTGACTGCCGTTAAAAAATGTCAGCTAACTTCAATAGCAAAAAAATTAGTCAGTCACCATGAGGATTTTGGAAAATTTAAGAAAATAATTGATTTTTCAGACTTTGATCGGCCGTAGCGGCCAAACGAAAACTCCAAATTGAACGCGGTTTGCAAATCTGAGCTCCTCGTACGTCAATTAGTCGGATTAGAGATTTTTAATTTTTGATGAAAACACGAAAAAAAGACATGAGACTTGGAAATTTGTTAAAAAATGTAACTTTCTTAAAAATCATCGTAGACTATTGAATTTAACTTTATTTTCATCAGAAAGACGAGAGAAATTGATTGCCGTTAAAAAATTTCAGCTAACTTCAATAGCAAAAAAATTAGTCAGTCACCATGAGGATTTTGGAAAATTTAAGAAAATAATTGATTTTTCAGACTTTGATCGGCCGTAGCGGTCAAACGAAAACTCCAAATTGAACGCGGTTTGCAAATCTGAGCTTCTCGTGCGTCAATTAGTCGGATTAGTTGAATTTTTGCTGACATCGTGAAAAAATACATGACTAACCCCCTTGGAAATTTTGTTAAAAAATGCAACTTTCTTAAAAATCATCGCAGACTATTGAATTTAACTTTATTTTCATCAGAAAGACGAGAGAAATTGATTGCCGTTAAAAAATTTCAGCTAACTTCAATAGCAAAAAAAATAGTCAGTCACAGTGAACATTTTAGAAAATTTACGAAAATAATTGATTTTTCAGACTTTGATCGGCCGTAGCGGCCAAACGAAAACTCCAAATTGAACGCGGTTTGCAAATCTGAGCTCCTCGTACGTCAATTAGTCGGATCAGAGATTTTAATTTTTTGATGAAAACACGAAAAAAAGACATGAGTAAACCCCTTGGAAATTTGTTAAAAAATGCAACTTTCTTAAAAATCATCGTAGACTATTGAATTTAACTTTATTTTCATCAGAAAGACGAGAGAAATTGATTGCCGTTAAAAAATTTCAGCTAACTTCAATAGCAAAAAAAATAGTCAGTCACCATGAGGATTTTGGAAAATTTAAGAAAATAATTGATTTTTCAGACTTTGATCGGCCGTAGCGGCCAAACGAAAACTCCAAATTGAACGCGGTTTGCAAATCTGAGCTCCTCGTACGTCAATTAGTCGGATTAGAGATTTTTAGTTTTTGATGAAAACACGAAAAAAAGACATGAGTAAACCCCTTGGAAATTTGTTAAAAAATGTAACTTTCTTAAAAATCATCGTAGACTATTGAATTTAACTTTATTTTCATCAGAAAGACGAGAGAAATTGACTGCCGTTAAAAAATGTCAGCTAACTTCAATAGCAAAAAAATTAGTCAGTCACCATGAGGATTTTGGAAAATTTAAGAAAATAATTGATTTTTCAGACTTTGATCGGCCGTAGCGGCCAAACGAAAACTCCAAATTGAACGCGGTTTGCAAATCTGAGCTCCTCGTACATCAATTAGTCGGATTAGAGATTTTGAATTTTTGCTGAAATCGTGAAAAAATACATGACTAACCCCCTTGGAAATTTTGTTAAAAAATGCAACTTTCTTAAAAATCATCGCAGACTATTGAATTTAACTTTATTTTCATCAGAAAGACGAGAGAAATTGATTGCCGTTAAAAAATTTCAGCTAACTTCAATAGCAAAAAAAATAGTCAGTCACAGTGAACATTTTAGAAAATTTACGAAAATAATTGATTTTTCAGACTTTGATCGGCCGTAGCGGCCAAACGAAAACTCCAAATTGAACGCGGTTTGCAAATCTGAGCTCCTCGTACGTCAATTAGTCGGATCAGAGATTTAATTTTTTGATGAAAACACGAAAAAATGACATGAGTAAACCCCTTGGAAATTTGTTAAAAAATGCAACTTTCTTAAAAATCATCGTAGACTATTGAATTTAACTTTATTTTCATCAGAAAGACGAGAGAAATTGATTGCCGTTAAAAAATTTCAGCTAACTTCAATAGCAAAAAAAATAGTCAGTCACAGTGAACATTTTAGAAAATTTACGAAAATAATTGATTTTTCAGACTTTGATCGGCCGTAGCGGCCAAACGAAAACTCCAAATTGAACGCGGTTTGCAAATCTGAGCTCCTCGTACATCAATTAGTCGGATTAGAGATTTTGAATTTTTGATGAAATCGTGAAAAAATACATGACTTGGAAATTTTGTTAAAAAATGCAACTTTCTTAAAAATCATCGTAGACTATTGAATTTAACTTTATTTTCATCAGAAAGACGAGAGAAATTGATTGCCGTTAAAAAATTTCAGCTAACTTCAATAGCAAAAAAATTAGTCAGTCACCATGAGGATTTTGGAAAATTAAAGAAAATAATTGATTGTTCAGACTTTGATCGGCCGTAGCGGCCAAACGAAAACTCCAAATTGAACGCGGTTTGCAAATCTGAGCTTCTCGTACGTCAATTAGTCGGATTAGAGATTTTGAATTTTTGCTGAAATCGTGAAAAAATACATGACTAACCCCCTTGGAAATTTTGTTAAAAAATGCAACTTTCTTAAAAATCATCGCAGACTATTGAATTTAACTTTATTTTCATCAGAAAGACGAGAGAAATTGATTGCCGTTAAAAAATTTCAGCTAACTTCAATAGCAAAAAAAATAGTCAGTCACATTGAACATTTTAGAAAATTTACGAAAATAATTGATTTTTCAGACTTTGATCGGCCGTAGCGGCCAAACGAAAACTCCAAATTGAACGCGGTTTGTAAATCTGAGCTTCTCGTACGTCAATTAGTCGGATCAGAGATTTTGAATTTTTGATGAAATCGTGAAAAAAAACATGACTAACCCCCTTGGAAATTTGTTAAAAAATGCAACTTTCTTAAAAATCATCGTAGACTATTGAATTTAACTTTATTTTCATCAGAAAGACGAGAGAAATTGATTGCCGTTAAAAAATTTCAGCTAACTTCAATAGCAAAAAAATTAGTCAGTCACCATGAGGATTTTGGAAAATTTAAGAAAATAATTGATTTTTCAGACTTTGATCGGCCGTAGCGGCCAAACGAAAACTCCAAATTGAACGCGGTTTGCAAATCTGAGCTTCTCGTACGTCAATTAGTCGGATTAGAGATTTTGAATTTTTGATGAAATCGTGAAAAAAAAACATGACTAACCCCCTTGGAAATTTGTTAAAAAATGCAACTTTCTTAAAAATCATCGTAGACTATTGAATTTAACTTTATTTTCATCAGAAAGACGAGAGAAATTGATTGCCGTTAAAAAATTTCAGCTAACTTCAATAGCAAAAAAAATAGTCAGTCACATTGAACATTTTAGAAAATTTACGAAAATAATTGATTTTTCAGACTTTGATCGGCCGTAGCGGCCAAACGAAAACTCCAAATTGAACGCGGTTTGCAAATCTGAGCTCCTCGTACATCAATTAGTCGGATTAGAGATTTTGAATTTTTGATGAAATCGTGAAAAAATACATGACTAACCCCCTTGGAAATTTTGTTAAAAATGCAACTTTCTTAAAAATCATCGTAGACTATTGAATTTAACTTTATTTTCATCAGAAAGACGAGAGAAATTGATTGCCGTTAAAAAATTTCAGCTAACTTCAATAGCAAAAAAATTAGTCAGTCACCGTGAGGATTTTGGAAAATTTAAGGAAATAATTGATTTTTCAGACTTTGATCGGCCGTAGCGGCCAAACGAAAACTCCAAATTGAACGCGGTTTGCAAATCTGAGCTTCTCGTACGTCAATTAGTCGGATTAGAGATTTTGAATTTTTGATGAAATCGTGAAAAAAAAACATGACTAACCCCCTTGGAAATTTGTTAAAAAATGCAACTTTCTTAAAAATCATCGTAGACTATTGAATTTAACTTTATTTTCATCAGAAAGACGAGAGAAATTGATTGCCGTTAAAAAATTTCAGCTAACTTCAATAGCAAAAAAATTAGTCAGTCACCATGAGGATTTTGGAAAATTTAAGAAAATAATTGATTTTTCAGACTTTGATCGGCCGTAGCGGCCAAACGAAAACTCCAAATTGAACGCGGTTTGCAAATCTGAGCTCCTCGTACATCAATTAGTCGGATTAGAGATTTTGAATTTTTGATGAAATCGTGAAAAAATACATGACTAACCCCCTTGGAAATTTTGTTAAAAAATGCAACTTTCTTAAAAATCATCGTAGACTATTGAATTTAACTTTATTTTCATCAGAAAGACGAGAGAAATTGATTGCCGTTAAAAAATTTCAGCTAACTTCAATAGCAAAAAAATTAGTCAGTCACCGTGAGGATTTTGGAAAATTTAAGAAAATAATTGATTTTTCAGACTTTGATCGGCCGTAGCGGCCAAACGAAAACTCCAAATTGAACGCGGTTTGCAAATCTGAGCTTCTCGTACGTCAATTAGTCGGATCAGAGATTTTTAATTTTTGATGAAATCGTGAAAAAAAAAACATGACTAACCCCCTTGGAAATTTGTTAAAAAATGCAACTTTCTTAAAAATCATCGTAGACTATTGAATTTAACTTTATTTTCATCAGAAAGACGAGAGAAATTGATTGCCGTTAAAAAATTTCAGCTAACTTCAATAGCAAAAAAATTAGTCAGTCACCGTGAGGATTTTGGAAAATTTAAGAAAATAATTGATTTTTCAGACTTTGATCGGCCGTAGCGGCCAAACGAAAACTCCAAATTGAACGCGGTTTGCAAATCTGAGCTCCTCGTACGTCAATTAGTCGGATCAGAGATTTTAAATTTTTGATGAAAACACGAAAAAAAGACATGAGTAAACCCCTTGGAAATTTGTTAAAAAATGCAACTTTCTTAAAAATCATCGTAGACCATTGAATTTAACTTTATTTTCATCAGAAAGACGAGAGAAATCGATTGCCGTTAAAAAATTTCAGCTAACTTCAATAGCAAAAAAATTAGTCGGTCACCGGGAGGATTTTGGAAAATTTAAGAAAATAATTGATTTTTCGGACTTTGATCGGCCGTAGCGGCCAAACGAAAACTCCAAATTGAACGCGGTTTGCAAATCTGAGCTTCTCGTGCGTCAATTAGTCGGATTAGAGATTTTGAATTTTTGCTGAAATCGTGAAAAAAATACATGACTAACCCCCTTGGAAATTTTGTTAAAAAATGCAACTTTCTTAAAAACCATCGCAGACTATTGAATTTAACTTTATTTTCATCAGAAAGACGAGAGAAATTGATTGCCGTTAAAAAATTTCAGCTAACTTCAATAGCAAAAAAAATAGTCAGTCACAGTGAACATTTTAGAAAATTTACGAAAATAATTGATTTTTTAGACTTTGATCGGCCGTAGCGGCCAAACGAAAACTCCAAATTGAACGCGGTTTGCAAATCTGAGCTCCTCGTACGTCAATTAGTCGGATCAGAGATTTTAATTTTTTGATGAAAACACGAAAAAAAGACATGAGTAAACCCCTTGGAAATTTGTTAAAAAATGCAACTTTCTTAAAAATCATCGTAGACTATTGAATTTAACTTTATTTTCATCAGAAAGACGAGAGAAATTGATTGCCGTTAAAAAATTTCAGCTAACTTCAATAGCAAAAAAATTAGTCAGTCACCGTGAGGATTTTGGAAAATTTAAGAAAATAGTTGATTTTTCAGACTTTGATCGGCCGTAGCGGCCAAACGAAAACTCCAAATTGAACGCGGTTTGCAAATCTGAGCTCCTCGTACATCAATTAGTCGGATTAGAGATTTTGAATTTTTGATGAAATCGTGAAAAAATACATGACTAACCCCCTTGGAAATTTTGTTAAAAAATGCAACTTTCTTAAAAATCATCGTAGACTATTGAATTTAACTTTATTTTCATCAGAAAGACGAGAGAAATTGATTGCCGTTAAAAAATTTCAGCTAACTTCAATAGCAAAAAAATTAGTCAGTCACCGTGAGGATTTTGGAAAATTTAAGAAAATAATTGATTTTTCAGACTTTGATCGGCCGTAGCGGCCAAACGAAAACTCCAAATTGAACGCGGTTTGCAAATCTGAGCTCCTCGTACATCAATTAGTCGGATTAGAGATTTTGAATTTTTGATGAAATCGTGAAAAAATACATGACTAACCCCCTTGGAAATTTTGTTAAAAAATGCAACTTTCTTAAAAATCATCGTAGACTATTGAATTTAACTTTATTTTCATCAGAAAGACGAGAGAAATCGATTGCCGTTAAAAAATTTCAGCTAACTTCAATAGCAAAAAAATTAGTCGGTCACCGGGAGGATTTTGGAAAATTTAAGAAAATAATTGATTTTTCGGACTTTGATCGGCCGTAGCGGCAAACGAAAACTCCAAATTGAACGCGGTTTGCAAATCTGAGCTTCTCGTGCGTCAATTAGTCGGATTAGAGATTTTGAATTTTTGCTGAAATCGTGAAAAAATACATGACTAACCCCCTTGGAAATTTTGTTAAAAAATGCAACTTTCTTAAAAACCATCGCAGACTATTGAATTTAACTTTATTTTCATCAGAAAGACGAGAGAAATTGATTGCCGTTAAAAAATTTCAGCTAACTTCAATAGCAAAAAAAATAGTCAGTCACAGTGAACATTTTAGAAAATTTACGAAAATAATTGATTTTTTAGACTTTGATCGGCCGTAGCGGCCAAACGAAAACTCCAAATTGAACGCGGTTTGCAAATCTGAGCTCCTCGTACGTCAATTAGTCGGATTAGAGATTTTTAATTTTTGATGAAAACACGAAAAAAAGACATGAGACTTGGAAATTTGTTAAAAAATGTAACTTTCTTAAAAATCATCGTAGACTATTGAATTTAACTTTATTTTCATCAGAAAGACGAGAGAAATTGATTGCCGTTAAAAAATTTCAGCTAACTTCAATAGCAAAAAAATTAGTCAGTCACCGTGAGGATTTTGGAAAATTTAAGAAAATAATTGATTTTTCAGACTTTGATCGGCCGTAGCGGCCAAACGAAAACTCCAAATTGAACGCGGTTTGCAAATCTGAGCTCCTCGTAC